>CM038225.1:94054829-94100163 GCA_021442155.1 Cymbidium sinense
AACCCTAAAACCTAATAAACCTAAACATAAACCTAAACCCTAAGAATGGGTAACCTTGATGAAACATCACCAACAAGACTCATAGATCTAAATGGAGGAGAAGGTGAGGTGGCGCTTATCAGAAGGTGGGGATCTGAGGAGGTGGATATGGAGGTGGTGGTCGGAGTAGTGGTGGTTGTGGAGGCAGGAGGAGCGACAGAGGTTATAGCAGTGGTGGTGAAGGAGGGAGAGATCGGGGATGGATGGGTCCAGCCACAGAGGTGGGGTTCGATGGGAACTGGAGAAATTGAAGAATGGCCCATTCGATCTACTGCTTATGGAACTGTGTATTTACAGTAGAGACGGTTCAAGTTATCTAGGGTTTTTGATTTGCTCTATGCCTGCTCATTTTTTATCTATGTCATTGCTTGAGTCTTAGAAAATTTATACTTGGTTAATGAAATCAAAAGAAGAAATGTTGAATTTGAATTTATTCTCTTAAAAAATCATAACTATAAACCCTAAACTAAAACCCTAAACTAAAACCTAATCCTAAACCTAAACCACTAAACCTAAACCCTCTAAACCCTAAAACCCTAAATCCTAAACCCTAAACATTAAAACTTAGACCCTAAACCCTAAACCCAGAAAAAATACCCTAAACCCAAAACCCAAAAAATCCCCTTAACCTAAAACCCAAAACTGCAAACCCTAAACCCTAAACACTAAACACACCCTAAAACTAAACCATAAACCCTAAACCCTAAAAAGCTAAAAACCTAAACCTAAACTAAATAGAACATAAATAAATAAATAAATAAACCTAAACAACAACAACAAGCCTTTATCCCACTAAGTGGGGATGGCTACATGAATCCTTCGTCTCCATTATGTCCTATTATGTGTCAAATTCTCATTTAGTTCAAGTATACGGTCATTTTTTATACATCTTAACCAAGTATTTAGGTCTACCTCTACCTTTTTTAACATAAGCAAATCAAATGCATCTACACTCCTAACCATGACGTCATGCTTTTATGTGGCCAAACCATCTAAGGCGACTCTCTCTAATCTTCCGCCATGAGCTACTCCAACTTTTTCCAACAACATTTCATATTTTATATCTAAGAGTATAGCCACTCATCCACTGCATCATCTCTGTAACACTTAACTTAGTCTTATGCTTCTCTTTATTGGCCAACATTCGCACCATAAGTCATTGCGTGTCTTACCACCATCTTATAAAATTTTCCCTTAAGTTTAAGTGGAACTTTTCTATCACATAACAAACCAGATGCATTCCTCCACTTCAACCATCCAACTTGAATTCTACTAATAATATCTCCATCTATTTCACCATCATTTTGAACAATAGAGCCTAAATATCTGAATCGCTCACTCTTATTAATAGCTTGTTCACCTAATGTCACAACACTACCACTAGAACTTTTACAACTAAAATTACACTCGATATATTCAGTTTTAGATCTACTTAAATGAAAACTTTAGACTAATGTTGACCTCCATAATTCAAGTTTCTCTTGCTTCCCTCTCTTATCTTATCAACAAGAAGAATGTAATCAAAGAAAAGCATACACCAAGGTACATCTTCGTAAATGCCTAGTAAGAACATCCATAACTAAAGAAAAAAAGATAAGGGATTAAAGCGATCCTTGATGTAATCCAAAATAGGAAAATATTTTGTCAATCCTCCTTGTGTTTGGACACAAGTAATAAATTCTAGTATACATATCCTTAATGACTTGAATATAACCAATATTAACTCCTTTCTATTCTAGAACTCTCCAAAGAACATCTCTTGAAATATTATCATAAGCTTTCTTTAAATCAGTAATTATCATATGTAGATCCTCCTTACTTTCTCTATACTTCTCCATCAAACCTCTTAACAAATGTATGCGATCCATAGTAGATTTACGGCATGAAACCAAAGATTGTGAGAAATTTTTGTATCACATCATAACCTATGCTCAATTACTCTCCCATAATTTTATTGTATGACACATTTACTTAATTCCTCCATAATTTGCACACTCTTGTGCATCACCTTTATTCTTAAAAAATAGACAGAATAAACTCTTCCTCTACTCATCGGCATCTTTTGTCTTTAAAAGAAAAACCTAAACCAAAATAAATTAAAATAAAATAAAAACATAAACTAAAACCTAAACCTAAACCTAAACCTTAAAAAAAAATAAACTAATATCAATTAAACAAAACCTAAACTAAACTAAAAAAAAATAAAAAAACCTAAATAAAAAATAAAACTAAACTCAAAATAAAAATAAAATACACCTAAAAAAAATAAAAATTAAATTAAATAAATAAAACCTACAATAAACCTAAAATAATAAAAATAAATAAAAAAAATAAACCCTAAAAATAAAAAAAATCTAAAATTAAAAAATAAATAAATTGTAACCTAAACTAGAATAAACTAAACTAAAATTAATAAAACCTAAACCTAAACCTAAAATAACTAAACAAACTAAAAAAATAAATAAAAAAAGCCTAAACTAAAATAAACCTAAACATAAACCTAAAATAATAACCTAAACCTAAACCTGAAAAATAAAATATAAACCTACTAAACCTAAAATAAAAATAAAACCTAAACCTAAATAAAATAAAATAAAACTAAACTAAAATAAACTTAAACCTAAACCTAAAGATAAACTAAAATAAAAGATAAAAAAAATAAATAAACCTAAGATAAAATTAAAATAAATAAAATAAACTAAAGATAAAATTAAATAAACTAAAAACTAAACCTACTGGTTTGCTTGATTTTTTAATTCTAATTAAGATAAATAAAGAAATCCAGATCTATTGAGCCACTAAACCCACCCACACCCTGAGTTCACATAAAGCTAAACTACCTGAGGCCACCCTGAATACCCAAGGCCCTGAGCAGAGCCCCAGGCCCTACCTAAGGCCCTTTCCTTTCTAACCCTGACCCCAGCCTGACCACATGAGCTAACCCTAAACCCGGCTGAGCCTAAACATTAGGACCCTGCCAAAGCCTGAGTAAGACCTGATCCCAAATGCTAAATAATAACCAAATAAACCCTAACCATAAACCCTAAAGGCATAAAATATAAACCTGGGCTAAAAGATTAAATAAAATAAAACTATAAAAACATAAACTTAAAAGATTAAAATCTAAGATAAAAAAAACTAAAATAAATAAAATTAAATAAAAATAATAAATAAATTTAAATAAAGATAAAATATAATAAACTAGAATAAATAAAATTATAAAATAAACTCAATACCAGGTTTGCTTGGGTTAAAAAAACCCTAAACCATGCTGAGCCCTACCCAATCATACCTTAAACCCATCCTAAACTGACCTAAATCTGAGCCCACAACCTGAGCCAGGACAACCCTAACTGGGGCCATGACTGACCTATACCAGGCCACTGACTACTATACCTGCCCACCTACTGAGCCATCCTAAATTGACCCTAGGCCCTAAACTCACTTACCCAGACTAAATCCTAAGGCTTAAACCTTAAACTAAACTGACTCTGGACCTAAACCCTAAGCCCCCACTTAAACCCTGAAAACTGGGCTCTAAACCCTACAACCACCTGGGCCACTAAACCCTACCCTAACTCCTAGCTAACCCTGACCAAACCAAAACCACTGACCTAAACCTGGGACCCTACCTTAAATCCTCATAAACCTACCAAACTAATTAAAATAAAATAAAAGACTTGACCAAAATAAAATAAAACCTGATCCTAAAAAAATAAACTAAATAAAATAAATAAAACCTAAACTATCTAAAATAAAATAAACCTGAATAAATCCTAAATAAAATAAATTAAAATAAATAAAATAAACCTAAAATAAAATGAAATAAAACTAAATAAACTTAAACCTAAAAATAAACCTTAAAATAAAATGTAAAAAATAGATAATAAACTTTAAAATCCTAAACAAAAAACCAAAACCTAAAATAAAATATACAAAAAATAATACTAAACTAAACTAAAAATAAATAAACATACACTAAACTTAAACTTAAAGTAAAACTAAAATAAAATAATATCTAAAACAAACCTAAACCTAAACCAAAATAAAACCTAAATAAAAAAAAATAAAACCTAAACCCAAAATAAAATAAAATAAAATGGATTAAAATTAAACCTAAACATAAACCAAAACCTAAAATAAACAAAATAAAAACTAAACTAAAATAAACTTAATAAATAAACTAAACTAAATAAATTAAAAATAAATCTAAATGATAAAAAAATAAAATAAACTAAATAAACTAAATAAACCCTAAACCTACTGGGGTTTACTTAATTAAAACACTATAAACCTAAAATCCTAAACCCTAAAACACAAAACCCTAAACCCTAAACCCTTAACCTAAAAGAATTAACCACACCCTAAACCCTAAACCACAAACCCTAAAACCAAAACCTAAACCCCAACTCTAAAGCTAAAAACTAAATAAATTAAAAATAAACCTAAACCCTAAAACCTAATAAACCTAAACCTAAACCTAAACCCTAAGAATGGGGGAACCTTGATGGTGAACATCACCATCAACAAGACTCGTCTAGATCCCGGTGGAGGCACACAAGGTTATTGGTGGTGGGGGATCTAGAGGTCGGTGGGTATGGAGGTAGTCAGTAGTGGTGGTTGTGGAGGTGGAAGGAGCGATAGAGGTTATAGGTGGTGGTGAAGGAGGAGAGATCGAGGATATGATGGTGGATCCGCTACTCAAGAGAGGTGGTTCGATGGGGCTGAGAAAGCGAAGACAGGTTCGATCTACTACTTATGGAGGTGCATTTATAGAGGCGATTCAAGTTATCTAAGGTCTTTGATTTGCTCTATACTACTCATTTTTGATCTATCTCATTGCTTGAGTCTTAGAGAACTTGGTGTGTTACCTGGTTAATGAAATCAAGAAGAAATGTTGAATATGAATTTATTTTATATTAAAAAAATCATAAACCATAAACCCTAAACTAAAACCTGAACCCTAAACCTAAAACCTAATCCATAAACCCTAAACCCAAAACCCTAAAATTCCTCAAACCCAAACCACAAACCACTGAACCCTAAACCTGACCCTAAACCCTAAACCCTAAACCCAAAACCAAAAACCCAAAACCCTAAACACACCTCAAATACTACCATAAACCCTAAACCCTAAAAGATAAAACCTCTAAACTAAATAGAAAATTAAAATAAAATAAATAAAATCCTAAACAAAATAAATAAATAAAATAAAATAAAAATAAACTAAAAAAAACCTACCTAAAACTAAACTAATATCAGATAAATAAAACCTAAATAAACTAAATAAAACCTATAAATAACTACCTAAAATAAAATAAACCTAAAAATAAAATTTAACTTAAATAAAACCAAAACTTATAATACCCAAAATCTAATAAATAAAATAAACCTAAACCATTAAAACCAAAACCTAAACCTAAACTTAAAATAAACTAATGCCAAAATACTAAACAAAATAAAATAAACTTAAAAAGCCTAAACCTACAAAATAAACCTAAAAATAACCTAAAATAAACCTAAACCTGGACCTAAAACCTAAACCTAAAATAAAAAATAAAACCTAAACCTAAATAATAAATAAAATAAAACTAAACTAAAAAAATAAACCTAAACCTAAAGTTAACAAAAAAAAATAAAATACATAAACAAAATAAATAATAAAATAAATTAAACAAAATAAAAATAAAATCAACTTAAATCATATAAATAAAATAAGCTAATAAAAAAAAATAAACTAAATAAACCTAAACCTAATGGTTTAATTAATTTAAAATAAATAAAATAAATAAATAAATAAATAAAAAAATCTTTAACCATATACTAAACTATAAATAAATGCTAAACTGAAACAAAACCCTGAGCCACAACCCCAAACCCACAAAAACCTTAATCTCTAGCCCAACCCCACCCTGGGCCAGGCCCTGACCTGACCAACCAGGCCTAACCTCTAACCTAAACCTAATCACACTAGACCCTAAAACCATAAACTAACCACTGACTCCTAGCTCAGGCCTTGGGCCCAACACTACCAAACCAAAGATACAAAAACTGACTACCCAACCACAACCATAGCCCTGGGCCCTGAGGCCCTAAACTGGGCCCTGGGCCCTGGGCCCTGAGCTTGGGCTAAACCATAAACCTGGGCCACTGGGCTGCTGGGCCCACTAACCACTCTTCCTCTCTATGCTGGGCCTACCCTAAACCCCCAAACCAAAATCCCTGACCTTAAATCTTAAAACCACAAAATCTTACCCCTTAAACTGGACCCTAAAACACTAAACAGACTAAAACCCTTCCTAAACCTAAACTAAACCCTAAAGAAAAAAACTAAACCAGAAAAACCTAAACCTAAAATAAGAAACTCACTTCTTTAAAATAAAAAAAATAAAATAAACTAAAATAGATAAATAATAAATAAAATAAAATAAAAAATAAAAAGAAAATAAAAATAAAAATAAAACTAAAAGAAATAAAAAACCCAAAAAATAAATAAAAAACTTAAAATTAAAATAAAATAAAACTAAAAAAATAAAATAAAAATAAAAAACTAAAACTAAAAAATAAAAAAAAAATAAACTAAAATAAAAGAATAAACTAAAATAAAAACCTAAAATAAATAAAACCTAAAATAAATAATGTAAAATTAAAATAAAAAATAAAATAAAATCTAAATAAATTCTAAACTAAAATAAAACTACCTAAACTTGGGTTTGGTTAATTTTTCTAAAACCAAACTGACCTACCTACAAACTTAAACCACACTTTAAACTAACCTAAACCCAAATCCTAAACCAACCCTAAACCATGAGGCTAAAGCCTCCATGACACTAACCCCATATAACCCTAAACCATCCACCAAAACACCCACCTTAAAGCAAAACCCTAATCACTACCATAAATCCAGGAGTTAACTATAACCCACCTAGGCCAATAGTCCTAAAACCCAGGCCCTGACTGAGCCTAAACCCTAACCTGGGCCACTGACCCAAACCCCTAACCCTGAGTTCTAAACCTAAACCTAAAACTAAACTCCTAAAATCTGACCCTAAACACTAAATTATAAACCCTAAAATCCTAAACCCTTAATCCCTACCACAGGCCCTAAACCCTAAACCCTAAACCCTAAATCATTAACCCCAAACCCTAAACCCTAATCCCTAAACCCTCAAAAAGCCTAAAGTGAAAAACCTAAACTAAATAAAACTTAAAAATTAAAAAAAATTAAAAAACCTAAACCAAAATAAAATAAACGTATAAAATAAAATAAAACCAAAATTAAAACCTAAACCAAAATAGAAAGTGAATAAAATAAAATAAAACCAAACTAAAATAAAATGATAAAACCTAAACAAACTAAATAATAAAACCCTAAATAAATAAAATAAAACCTAAAATAAAAATAAAATAAGTCTAAAATAAAATAAAATAAAACTAAATAGACCATAAAATAAACTTAAAAATAAAACCTAAAATATATAAACAATAAAACCTAAACATTAAACTAAAATAAAACCTAAACCAAAATAAATAAAATAAAATAAACTAAACTAAAATAAATAAAACCTAAATCTAAACCTAAAATAAACTACACCTAAACATAAACCTAAACCCCAAATAATATAAAATAAACTAAAAATAAACCTAAACCTAAACAAAAAAGAAAACCTAAAAATAAAACTAAAATAAAAATGGAAAACCTAAACCTAAAAAGATAAAATAAACACCTAAACCTAATCCTATAAATAAATAATAATTTAAACCTAAAAAATAAACTAAATATTAAAATAAACCTAAACCTAAACCTACTTAAAAAATAAAAAAACTAAAATAAAAAAACCTAAAATAAATAAACTAAACAATAAAAAACAACAACAAGCCATGTGTCCTATTATGTGGTAAATTCTCATTCAATTGAAGTATATTAAGGTCATTTTATATACATCTTAACCATGTCTTTTAGGTCTACCTCTACCTTTCTTAACATAAAAATCTATTGCATCTACTCTCTTAACGGTCATTTAATCGCTTTATGTATGGCCATCTAAGACCACTCACTCTAATCATTTGAACTACTCCAACATTTTTGAACATACAAATTTTGCATTTTATCTCTAAGAGTAAAGCCACTCATCCACTGAGCATCCTCATCTCGCACTTAACTTAGTCTCATGCTTCTCTTTTATTGGCCAACATTCTGCACCATAAATCATTCCAGGTCTTACCACCATCTTATAAAATTTTCCCTTATATTTAAGCAGTACTCTTCTATCACACAATAGGCCAGATGCATTACTCCACTTCAACCATCCAACTTGAATTCTACTAAAACCATATCCATCTATTTCACCATCATTTTGAACAATATAGCCTAAATATCTGAATCGCTCACTCTTTTAATGACTTGTTCACCTAATGCCACCACCCATATAACTTCTACAACTAAATTTACACTCCAAAATAAACTAAACTAAATAAAATAAATATGAACATAAATAAAAATAAAATAAAATAAAATAAAATAAATAAAAAACAAAATAATTTTATATCAGGTTTAACTTAAAGAAATAAAAAATAATAAAATAAATAAATAATTAAATAAGAAATTAATAAAAAAATCTTAATCCTAAACTAAACCCTAAAACCTACCCTAACTCTAACCCTAAACCCTAAACACTAAACTAAACCCTAAACCTCCTAAACCCTAAAATACCCTAAAAGATCCTAAAGCCTAAAACCCTATAAACTCAATAAACAAGGCACGGTTGCTTGGGTTAAAACCACTACCTATACCACTCCCAAAATCATAAACCACCTAAATCCTAAACTAACTAAACCCTAAACCCACAAACACTAAACCACATGACTACTACTAAACCCCATACTAAACTGTACCACTGACCCTAAACACTGACCTCCTAACCAAACCCTCAACCTAAAACCCTGACCATGACTAAACTGAGCCATTACTATACCCTTAAACACTAGACTATCCTAGCTAAACCTAGGCCAGAGCCAAACTTTACTATAGACTCCTAAACCTGCACTACACCCACTGAGCTAAACCTGACTCTAAACCTAAACTTTCCCTCCCTCCCTAAACCCTGACCTAAACCCTGGGCCAAAACCCTACACAAACCATAAACCACTAAAACCTAACCTGGGACCCTAAATCCTAAAACATAAAACCTAAACCTAAACTAATTAAACCTAAAAAAAAAAATAAAAAAACTTAACCAAAATAAAATAAAATAAAAACCTAAACCTAAACCTAAAAAAAATAAACTAAAACAAAATAAATAAAAACCTAAACTAAACTAAAAATAATATAAACCTAAGAATAAAAGTCTTAAATAAAATAAAAGCTACACGTAAAATTAAAATAAAATAAACCTAAAATAAAATGAAATAAAAACTAAATAAAAACTTAAACCTAAAAATAAACCTTAAAATAAAATGTAAAAAATAGATAAACTTTAAATCCTAAAACAAAAAAAACCAAAACCTAAAATAAAAAAATATACAAAATAAAATATACCTAAACTAAACTAAAATAAATAAAACATACACCTAAACTTAAACTTAAAGTAAAACTAAATAAAATAAAATAAACTAAAAACAAACCTAAACCTAAACCAAAAAAACCTAAACCTAAAAAATAAAATAAAAAACCTAAACCCAAAAAATAAAATAAAATATTAAAATTAAACCTAAACATAAACCAAACCTAAAATAAACTAAAATAAATAAACTTAAAATAAATAAACTAAACTAAATAAATTAAAAAATAAACCTAAATAGAAATAAAAATAAAATAATCTAAATAAACTAAATAAACCTAAACCTACAGGTTTACTTAATTAAAAAAACCCTAAATCCTAAATCCTAAACCCTAACCCCTAAAAAACCCTAAACCCTAAACCCTTAACCATAAAAGAATTAACCCTAACACCCTAAACCCTTAAACCCTAACCCTAAACCCTAAACCCTAAACCCAAAACCTTAAACCCTAACTCTAAAGCTAAAGTAACTAAATAAATTAAAAAATAAACCTAAACCCTAAAACCTAATAAACCTAAACCTAAACCTAAACCCTAAGAATGGGCAGAACCTTGATGGTAGGAACATCACCATCAACAAGACTCAGTCTAGATCTGGCAGTGGAGGCGAACACAAAGACGAAGGTTATCGTGCGGTGGGGATCTAGGTCTTTGGTGGGTATGGAGGTGTAGTAGTGGTGGTGGTTGTGGAGGTGGAAGGAGCGATAGAGGTTATAGCCTTGGTGGTGAAGGAGGGAGAGATCGAGGATATGATGGTGGATCCCACTACTCAAGAGGCCGAGGTGGTTCTGATGGGAACTGGAGAAACTGAAGAACAGCCAGTTCGATCTACTACTTATGGAACTGTGTATTTACAATAGAGACGATTCAAGTTATCTAAGGTCTTTGATTTGCTCTATGCCTACTCATTTTTGATCTATCTCATTGCTTGAGTCTTAGAGAACTTGGTGTGTTACCTGGTTAATGAAATCGAGAAGAAATGTTGAATATGAATTTATTTTATATTAAAAAATCATAAACCATAAGCCCTAAACTAAAAACTGAACCCTAAACCACAAAACTAATCCATAAACCCTAAACCTAAACCTAAAATTCTTAAACCTTAAACCCTAAAACCTAAACCACAACCCTAAAACCTAGACCCTAAACCCTAAACCTAAAACCACAAACCCAAAAAAACCCCAAAATCCTAAACCTACATGAAACCCTAAACACACCTCAAATACTAAACCATAAACCCTAAACCCTAAAAGATAAAACCTAAACCTAAACTAAATAATAAATAAAAAATAAAATAAAAAAAATCCTAAAATAAATAAAATAAAATAAAATAAAATAAAAAAATAAACTAAAACCAAACCTAAACCTAAAAAACTAAACTATATCAAATAAATAAAACCCTAAACTAAGTAAAATAAAACCTAAATAAAATAAAACTAAACCTAAAATACAGATAAAATAAACCTAAAGATAAAATTTAAATAAAACCAGGAACCTAATCTAAAGATTGGTAAAATGCTAAAAATAAACCTAAAATGAAACCAAGGCTAAACTGGGCTTAAATGAGCCCTGTACCAAGGCTACTAAACAAGATATAAACTTAAAGAGGCCCTGAAGCCTAAACAATACCTAAAAAACAGGCCTAAGATAAAACCTAAACCTGGACACAAAAAAAACTGAAACTAAATAAAAAATAAACTAAACCTAATAAAATAAAAAAAACTAAACTAAAATAAACTGACCTAAAGTTTAAAACTAAAGATAAAATACATAAACAAGATAAATAAACCAAAATAAAATAAATTAAACAAAATAAAATAAAAATCAGCTTAATCAAATGTAAAGATAAAAAGATAAACTAAAATAAAAATAAACTAAATAAACCTAAACTAATGGTTTGATTAATTTAAGATAATAGATAATATAAAATGATAAATAAAAAAAGATCTTTGACCATGTGACATGGATAAACTCTAAATGCTAAACATCACACTTAAACACACTACCCACTAAGACCCAAGACCACAAGACACAGATCCTGAGTACTGGCTGACTTCAGAGCCCTGGGCCCCTAGACTGCCACCCAGGCCTAGCCACAGAGCCCTAAAGGCTGACCCTAAAATTGACCTAAACTGGGCCCTGGGCACCCTGGGCTCCAGGCTCTGAGCTGCAGGCCAAACAGACTAAAAACACCCCAAGACCATAACTGGGCCACAGGCCTGGGCCACGGACCCTGACCCTGGGCCTGAGCCCGCCGGACCCTGGGCTCTGAGCCCTCAGCAACTCCACAGACCAGACCACTGGGCTAGGCTCTGGGCCGGCCATGACCACTGAGCTCATGCTGGTCCTGAGCCCAGGATCCACAGGCTGACTGGAATCTGCAGGCCAGGCCAAAGGCCTGACTGGAGTCTTGAGGCTGGGCAGCCAGACCCCACTCAAAATGACCTGAGCCAGCTGGTGACCACTGGAGGCTTAGGCCCTAGAGGCTGAGCACTGAGCCCTATGGTGGCCCTGAGCCTGAGTCCTGGGCCCCTAAGACCCTGAGCACTGACCCCTGGGCCTAGGCCACATAAAACCAAGAGGCCTGAGGCTGAGGCTAGAGGCTTAAGAATAAATAAATGAGCTGGACTAAGGCTAAAGATAGATAAGGCTGAATGAAGGCCAAAATAAAACTAACATAAAGATAAAATACAAATAAATAAATGGTAAAGTAGATAAGGACATAAAATAAATAAAATTAAAACTTAAACCACAAAGGTAAAAGAATCTAATCTTAAAAAATTAAAATAAAATAAACCTAAACCTAAACTAAAATAAACTAAACTAAAATAAATAAAACCTAAAATAAACTAAACTAAACTAAACTAAATAAAATAAAATAAACTAAAAATAAACCTTAACCTAATCAAAAAAGTAAAACATAAAATAATAAACCAAAGCTAAACCCAAAAAAATAAATAAAACCTAAACCTAATTGAAAATAAAAATAAAACTAAACCCAAAATAAAATAAAATAAAACTAAAATAAATAAACATAAACTAAACTAAACAAAAAAAATCTAAAATGAAACCTAAACTAAAATAAAATAAGCCTAAGATAAATAATGTGATTAAATAAAATAATCAAATCTAAAATAAAATTCAAATAAACTAAATAAACTTAAACCTGATTTAGTTAAATTTTTTTCACAAAAACCTTAAACCACTGACCACAGGACTTTAGACTAAGGCAACCCTAAACCCTAAATCTGGCCGGACCCTGAGCCATGAGGCCTGAGGCTGAGCCATAACCCTAACACTCACCACACCATGGTAAGCCATAAACCTTAAAGCCATGAGCCAGCCAAACCTTTAAAGGCTAGGCAGCAAACCTGATCCCTGACTGAAGCCACTAAAGGCCATGGGTCCCACCAGGCAGGCCCTGAAGCCCTGAGCCAGGCCACAGAGGCCACTGAAGCCACCTCCGGACCACAAGTTCACAGACCCTGAGCCACAAACCTTAAAATAAACCCTGAGCACTAATTTATAGCCCTGATCCTGAGCCCTGAGCTTGGTCCCTGTGCACGTGGCACAGGCCCTGAGCCCTGGGCCCTGTCATTGACCCCAGACCTGACCCTGATCCCAGGCCACTCATTAACCACTGAGGCTGAGGGGTGACCTAGGCCTAAACTAAATAAGGCTTAAGATTAAAAAATTAAGGCCCTAGACAAGATAAAGATAAGGGTATAAAGATAGAAGATTAAAATTAAACAACCAAAAGAAAGGTGGATAAAATAAATAAAAATAGACTAAAATAAAATGAAATAAACTAAACTAAATAATAAAACCCTAAAATGAGATAAAATAAAACCTAAAATAAAGAATAAAATAAGGTCTAAAAATAAAATAAAATAAAACTAAATAAAAGGACCATAAAATAAACTTAAAAATTAAACCAAAATATATCATTAAACTAAAATAAGACTAAACCAAAATAAAATAAAATAAAATAAACAATAAATGAATAAATAGACCATAAACCTAAAGATATAAAATACTAAAAATAAACCTAAACCAAAAAAGAAAACCTAAAATAAACCTAAAATAAAAAATGTAAAACCTAAACCTAAAAAAATAAAATAAACACCTAAAACCTATAAATAAATAATAAAATTTAAACCTAAAAAATAAACTAAATATTAAATAAACCTAAACCCTAAACTTAAAAAATAAACTAAAATAAAAACTAAACTAAAATAAAAACCTAAAATAAATAAACTAAACAACAATAAAACAACAACAAACCATGGTGTCCTATTAGATTGGTAAATTCTCATTCAATTGAGTATATTAAGGTCATTTTATATACATCTTAACCATGTCTTTTAGGTCTACCTCTACCTTTCTTAACATAAAGAAAATCTATTGCATCTACTCTTGTAGGATAGGTCTTTATGTGGAAACCATCTAAGACCACTCACTCTAATTTTTTTACGCTATTAGGAACTACTCCAACATTTTTCGGAACATACAAATTTTTTGCATTTTATCTCTAAGAGTAAAGCCGTCATCCACGGGCATCCTCATCTCTGACACTTAACTTAATCTCTTTTTATAGCATTATGTAAATCATTCATTGGTCTTACCACCATCTTATAAAATTTTCCCTTATATTTAAGCGGGTGCTCTTCTATCACACAATATGGGCCGGATGCATTACTCCTTCAACCATCCAACTTGATTCTACTAAAACCATATCCATATTTCACCATCATTTTGAACAATATAGCCTAAATGTCGGATAAAACTCACTCTTTTGACTTGTTCACCTGCTTACCAACACCACCACTATAACTTCTACAACTAAATTTACACTCCAAAATAAACTAAATAAATAAAAATAAAATGAACCTAAAAAAATAAAAATAAAATAAAAATAAACAAAATAATTTATATGTCAACTACTGGGTTTGTAACTTAAAGAAATAAAAAATAATAAAAAAAATAAATGATTAAATAAGAAAATTAAAAATGATCCAGCATTAAGCCCAAACCCCTGACCCTGACCTGACCCCTAAACCTAAACCTGACACTAAACCTAGGCGCTAAAACTAGGCCCTAAACCCTGTGAATCTACCCTAAATCCTAAACCTAAACCTAATCATGACCCCTGTGCGTGAACCCCCGGCCGACACTAGGACTGAGCCCACAAACCAAACTGACACCCTGAGCTAAGACACTGAATAAAATAACTAAAAACCTAAAATAAATAAAAATAAAATAAAACCTTAAACATAAAATAAAATAAAATAAAAACAAAAATAAACTAAAATAAATAAAACTTAAACTAAACTAAAAATAAAATAAATAAAATAAAAAAACATAAATAAAATAAATGGATAAGAAAAAAATAAGCCTAAAATAAAATAACATAAAACTAAATAAAACCTAAACTAAAATAAATCTATAATTAAAGTGACAAATAAATTAAAAACCCTAAACTAAAAAAAAACCTAAACCTAAAATAAACAAAATAAAATGAACTACTAAAATAAACTAAATAAATAAACTACTAAACCTAAAATTAACTAAACCTAAAACTAAATAAAATAAAGTAAACTAAAATAGACTAAACCTAAAGCTAGAAAATAAAACAAAGAATAAACCTAAAACCCTAAAAGAATAAAATAAGAACATACCTAAAAATAAAAAATAAAACTTAAACTTAAAATTAAATAAAATAAAATAAACTAAAAAAAAACATAAACCTAAACCTAAAAAATAAACTAAAAGGAAACTAAAAATAAAAAATCATTAAACTAAAAATAAACCTTAAAGGGAGAAAATAAAATAAACTAAAATAAATAAAAAAATAAACTAAATAAACCTAAACATCTTGATTTACTTATTTAAAATAAAACTAAATCTGGGCCCTAAACCTCCTGATCTTAGGCTTAAAGCCTAAACCCTACACTCCTAAACCCAAAATCTAGATTAACTGACTCTGGGCCACTGGGCCCTGGGCCTAGGCCAGGCCTGGCCACAGACCCTAAGGCACTGCTGGCCACTGAGACTCTAGGCCCACTGAGCCCTAAGACTCTGGGCCACCTGGGCCACTGAGGCCACGGGCCCCACTGAGCCCTGAGCCACTTGAGCAAACTGAGGCTGAGCTATCTTAAGATGACTAAAAATGGCTTAAGTAAGATAAAATAAAATAAAAAAGCCTAAACCAGAAATAAAAATAAATATAAAGAAATAGATATAAAAATGTAAATAAAAAAACCTAAACTAAACTAGATAAATAAAATAAACTAATAATAAAACCTAAATAAAATAAAATGGGCGTGAAAATAAATAAAATAAAATAACATAAACATAAATAAACCTAAAAAATTAAATCTAAGTAAAACTCATGAATTAGAAATAAAACAGCACTAAACCTAAACCAGGAGAAGAAGAAACTAACCTAAACTAGAGACTAAAATAAATTAAACTAAGATAAATAAAACCTAAACCTATAATTAAAATAGTAAACCCTAAACTAAATAAAGAAATAAAATGGTAAACCCAAACTAGAAAATTAAAACCTAAAATATAAACATAAGACTAAACCTAAAAGTAAAATAAGAACCTAAAACCTAAACCTAAAAATAAAAATAAAACTTAAACTTAAAGCAAAATAAAATAAAAAGTAAACTAATAAAACAAAACATAAACCTATACCTACAAAATAAACTAAAATAAACCTAAACTAAGATAAATAAAGGATTAAGAAAATAAATAATGATCCTAAGTGAGGTGAAAATAAAATAAACTAAAATAAATAAAAATAATCTTAATAAACCTAAACATACCTTGGGTTTGCTTGATTTAAAAAGAACCTAAAGGCCTAAACCCTAAACTCAAGGCCCAAGATCCTAAAGCAGGCCACAAGATAAAGCCCACCCTAACCCAGGCTACAAGCTCTGAAGCTTAAACTCAAGGCCTTAGGCCCTGGGCCACTGGGCCACTAAAGGCTCTGAGCCTGACCTCAACCCTAAAACTGGGCCCTGAGTCTTGGAGCCTCAGGGGCCAGGCCACTGAGCCTGGGCACCAGGCCCTAAAGCTCAAGATCCATGAGGCCCAGGTCCTAGGCCACCCAGGCCATGAGCCTGACCAGCCCTGATCCACTGACAAGGCCACTGAAACTGGCATGACAGGCTACACGTGTTGGAGACTGAGAGTAAAGCCTGGGCCACAGGATCCAGGCCACCTGAGATCCACAGAGCCTTAACACCTAGGCCAGGCCACTGGGCAGGTGGGCAGCCAGGCCCTGTTCACAGGCCCTGGGCCAGCCAGGCCCTGGGCCTAAGGCCACTGGGCCTTGACCCCAGGCCTTAGGCCCTCAGATTGACCCTGGGCCACTGAGGCCTTACAGGCTGGGACTTGAGCTAAAGTTAAGTGAAAGCTAAAGAATAAAATAAATAATAAAATAAATAATAAAGAAAATAAAACCAAACTAAAGACCTAAACTTAAACCTAAAGATAAATAAATAAAAGCTAAACTAAGATAAATAAAATAAAACCTAAACTAATTTGAAGATAAAAACCTAAATAAAATAATAACTAAACCTAAATTAAAAATAAAATAAACTTAAAATTAAATAAAATTAAAATAAATATAAACCTAGCATAAAAATAGACCTAAAATAAATAAATAATAAAAACTAAACTAAAAAACCTAAACCCAAATAAAAAAAACCTAAACATGCAAACTAAAATAAACTAAACTAAAATAAAAAAAACTAAACCTAAAATAAACTAAACCTAAACTTAAACCTAAACCATAAATAAAATAAAATAAACTAAAATAGACCTAAACATAAAAATAAACATAAAATAAAAGTACCTAAACTAAAATAAATAAACCTAAAATAAATAAAGTAAACTTCAGCAACAATAAGCCATTATCCCAGGGGGTTGATTACATGAATCTTTCATCTCCATTGTGTCCTATTATGCCAAATGCTCATTCAATTCAAGTATACTAAAGTCATTTTTTATACATCTTAACCATGTCTTTTAGGTCAACTTCTACCTTTCTTAACATAAGGGAAAATCCAATGCATCTACTCTCCAAAATGGGTCATTAGACAGCTGATGCTTTATGTGGCCAAACCATCTAAAGCCACTCTCTCTAATTTTATCACTAGAGCTACTCCAACTTTTTCTCGAACATACATATTCCATTTTATCTCTAAGAGTAAAGTCACTCATCCACTAAGCATCCTCATCTACGCAACACTTAACTTAGTCTCCATACTTCTCTTTTATTAGCCAACATTCCACCATAAATCATTGCAGATCTCACCATCATCTTATAAAATTTTCACTTAAGTTTAAGCGGTACTTTTCTATCACACAATAGGGCCGGATGCGTTCCTCCACTTCACAAGGATCCAACTTGAATTCTATGAATAACATGTCCATCAATTTCACCATCATTTTGAACAATAGAGCCTAAAATTCACGAGATTGCTCACTCATTTTAATGACTTATTCACCTAATGTCACAACACTACCACTATAACTTCTACAACTAAAATTACACTCCATAATTAAACTAAACTTAATAAACATAGGAATAAATCTATAAAAAATAAAAAATAAAATAAACTAAAATAAATAAAAATAAACTAAATAAACCATAATTGACTAGTTTGCTTAATTTAAAAAAAAACCTAGCCCTAAAACTAACCCTGAACCCTAAACTCACAACCTACCACAAACCCCAAACCCCAAAACCCATAAAACCTAAACCACTAAACACTAAACCTAAACCTACCTACCCAACTAATCCCTAACCTAAACTCCACAACCCTAAACCACAAACTCAACCATAAACCCTAAACCCTACCCCAAACCTTGACACTAAACCATAAACCTTAAAACATATAAACCTAAAAATAAAATAAATGATAAATAAACCAAATAAATAATAATATAAAATAAAATAAAATAAAACCAAACATAAATATAAAATAAAATAAAAATCAAAGAACTAAAATAAAATAAATAAAACCTAAAATATACTAAAATAAAATAAACCTAAAATAATAAAATCAAATAAAAAAAAAAACTAAACATAAAATAAAAAAAATAAAATAAATCTAACCTAAACCCAAAACTACTCACAAAACCTAAAACCTAAACTAAAGAAAATAAACCCAAAAAAATAAAAAAACCTAAATAAATAAAATAAAAAAATAAAATAAAATAAAACTTAAAAAAATCTAAACCTAAACCTAATATATAAAATAAAATAAATAAGCAAATAAAACATACTAAACTAAAATAAAATAAAGCTATGAATAAAAACTAAAATAAAACTAAATGTAAAATAAAATAAAATATAAAATAAAATAAAATAAAAAACTAATTAAAACCAACCTCAAAATAAAAAACCCAAAGCCTAAACTATAAATAAAATTAACCTAAAATAAAATAAAATAAATAATCAAATAAACTTAAACCTAAACTAAAATAAACTAAAAATAATTAAAACCTAAACCTAAACTTAAAATAAACTAAATCTAAACCCTAAACTTAATAAAATAAAATAAATTAAAAATAAACCTAAACCTAAACTAAAAAATAAAACATAAAAATAAACTTAAAATAAAATCCTAAAACATAAACCTAAGAAAATAAAATAAAAACCTAAACTAAAAAATAAAATAAAAATAAACTAAAAACAAACTAGAAAATGAATTAAAATAATTAAACTAAAATAAACATAATACTAAACAAAATAAACTAAAATAAAACCTAAATTAAAATGAATAAACATAAAATAATAAATAAAATAAAATAATAAAAAAATAAATCTAAATAAAATAAAGATAAATAAAATAAATAAAATAAAGTAATAAACTAACCTTGGTTTACTTAATTTTTTGTTAAAAATCCTAAACCTAAACCTAAAACACAACCCTACCCTAAACTCTGACCACCCCAACCCTGACCCTAAACCCTAAACCACAAAAACTCCTAAACCCTAATCCCTAAACCCAGCTGAGCTAAACCTAAAGCATTAACCTTAAAACCCACACCTAAATGCTAAATCCTAAACCACAAACCCTAAATGACCCTAACCCACAACTAACCCAAACACTAAACTACCCCCCTAAACTAAACTTAAAGTAACTAAATAAATTAAAAATAAACCTAAAAAAAATAAACCTAAACCTAAACCCTAAGAGCTTAGAAGCTTCATAGGAACATGAGTCAGCCAATTTCGATCTAGATGTAGCGATGGAGGTGAAGGCGGAGGCGGCAGTTATCGAATTGGTGGTTGGAAATCTAGAGGTGCTAGTGGATATGGAGGTGGTGGTCGATGGTGGTGGTGAGGTGAGATCCATATGATGGTGGATCCTATCGAGAGGTTGGGGTGGTTACGTGGGAACTAAGCTATGAAGGTCGATCCGATCTGCTTGCATTGTCTTTACATTAGAGGCGGTTCTAGTTATCTAGGGTTTTGGTTTTTTTTATATCATTCATTTTTTATCTATCTCGTTGCTTGTGTCTTAAAAAACTTTGTGTGTTACTTGGATGATGAAATTGAAAAGAAGAAATGTTGAATCTAAATTTTTCTCTAAATAAAGCCTGAACCCTTCACCTAAAACCTAAACCCTAAACCCTAAACCCTAAAAATCCTAAAAACCCTAAAAACCCTAAACCTAAATCCTAAACCACACCTAAACCACAAAACCACAAAACCCTAAATTCTAAAACCTCAACTAAACCCTAAACCTAAACCTAAAACCAAACCCCAAACCTAAACTACCCTAAACTCTCAACTAAACCCAAATCCTAAATAGCTAAAAACTAAATATAAACTAAATAAAACTTATAAATAAAATTATAAAATTTAAACTAAAAATAAAGAAAATAATAAAATAATATAAAACCAAATAAAACCTAAACCTAAACCTAAGGAAAATAAAAATAAAATAAAACTAAAATTAAAAAACCTAAACATAATAAAACTAAAACTAAAAATAAAATTAAAATAAACCAAAATAAAATAAAGTAAATAATAATAATAACCTAAACCTAAAAATAAACTTAAAATAAATAAAGAATAAAACCTTAACCCTAAATAAAAACATAAACCTAAAATTAAAATTAAATAAACCTAAACCTATTAAATAAAAAGTAAAATAAATAAAACTTAAACCTAAACCAAAAATAAATTAAACCTCCTAAACTGAACCTAAAATAAATTAAAATAAACCAAAATAAACCTAAATCTAAACCTAAATCTAAATTAAAATTAAAACCTAAAATAAACCTAAAAAAAACTCAAACCTAAACCTAAAAATAAAATAAAACCTAAGCCTAAACCTAAAATAAAAAATAAACCTAATTAAAATAATAATAATAAAAAGTAAAACTAAACTAAAAAAATAAACTAAACCTAAACTAAAACAAAATAATAAATAAACCCCTTTCTTGGTTAACTTTTTAAAAATAATAATAATATTAAATAAAATAAAATTAAAACCCACTAAACCCAAACCTAAACCCAAATCCTAAACCCTATATATCCCAAAATTGACCCTAAATCCTAAACCACTATAATAATAACTAATGACCCAAAACCTACTACCCCAAACCTACAACCCTACCCTTCACCATCCCAAACCCCAGAAACCACAAAAGAACCTTAACTAAGTAAAACTTAAAATGAAATAAATCAAAAACCTAAACCTAAATAAATTAAAAAAACCTAAACAACCTAAACTGGCCTAAACCTGTGTAATAAAAGATAAATAAAAATAAAACAAAACTAAAATAAAATAAATAAATGCTTAAAGTAAAATAAAATAAAATAAAATAAAAATAAAAAAACATAAATAAAATAAAAACTAAACATAAGATAAAAATAAAATAAACATAAAATAAAATAAAACCTAAACCTAATAAATAAACCTAAAAATAAAACCTAAAAATAAATAAAAATAAAACCTCAACTAAAATAAAAAAATGTAAACCTAAAATAAACAAAATAAAATAAACCTAAAAATAAAATAAACTAAAATAATAAAACAAAATCTAAACCTAAAATAAACTAAACATAAACCTTAAAACAAAATAAAATAAAATAAATAAATAAACATAAAACTAAAATAAACCTAAAACCTAAACATAAAAAAACAAAATAAAACCTAAACTAAGCTTAAAAATAAAAAAAACCTAAACCCAAAATAAAGTTAAAATAAAATTAAACTAAAAAATAAACATAAACCTAAACTAAGAAATTAAGCTAAAAAAACCTAAACTAAAATAAAGAAACTAAAATAAATAAACTAAACTAAATAAAAAAATAAACCTAAATAAAAGAAAAAATAAAATTAATAAAATTAATAAAAATAAACTAAATAAACCTAAACCTATTGATTTACTTAATTTAAAAAATAACAAAAAAACCCTAAACCCCAAACCATAAACATAAAACCCTAAATCCTAAACCAAAGCCTAAACTTAACCCAAAACCTGACCCTAAACCAGGCCAACCCTAAACCTACCCTAAATGGTAACCTCTAGATTTAGGCCAACAAGTCCATAGTGTACTTGTGGTAGTGATGGAGCTTTAGCTTTAATAACCTTATAGGAACCAATGATTTGGTTTATAATTAGTTGAGAATCCCTGAAGATGTTGATGTTCTAGATGCTTAGAGTAACGGCTAACTCCAGACCGATAATCAGAGCCTCATATTTGACTTCGTTGTTGGTGCAAGGATTAGATAGATGATATGAGAATCTCATCACATCTCAGTCTAAAGTTAAGAGAATTATTCCTACCCCTGCCTTTCTTATAATAGTAGATTATGGTTCTTCTCCTCTTTGAGAAGAAGCTGCACCATCAAAGTACATCTCCCAACAGTGAATGCTAGTATCCCTTAGGTACATGATTTGTTCATGGAGATCATCACTAAGTGGAGAGTGGGAAGTGTGTGTTGCTAAGAAATTTGCTTGCTTGTCCTTTCCGCATAGAGGTATGGTAATGTAATGCTGAGAGGATCATGGACCGTTGTGCCAACCGTCTTGATAACGATGACTATGTCATGAGATACTATATTAGATTAATCCTAGAGATTAAGTTCACCTTATAAGGAAGCATGTAGTGTTGTAGCTTTTGGAATGTGAAGATTAAAGATAAGCAATGCATTTCAATGGGTGGATAATTAGCTTTAGTTGGGATTAGATGACGGTTGAGGTAGTAGAGTGTGTTTTCCTTCCCTTCATCATTGGCTTTGGCCAACAAAGCACCAAGGGAGTCATCTAATGCAGAGTGTAAAGGATGAGCGGCTTGCCTGAGATAGGGGTTGTTATAACTAGTGGCAACATCAGGTAATGCTTGATGTCTTCAAAGGCATGCTCACACTTGTCATCCCACCTAAACTTTCCATCCTCTTTGATAAGTTGGATATGCCAACTACCCTTGGAATGATCTGAGTTGAGTTAAACTTTTCTAGGTGGCATTTCAAATATTGCCTTGATCTTCTCCAGATCGATTTCAATTCTCTAGTGTGAGACAACAAACCCAAGGAATTTCTTTGAAGCTACTCTGAATGTACACTTCAGGGGGGTTAATTTTGAGGTTAAATTATCATAACTATTCAAAAACTACTCTCAAGTCAAAGAGATGGTCTTTCCTTTCTCTACTTTTGACCACGAGATCATCGACATAGCACTCGACTTGATGATGAATGAGTTCATCAAAGAGTCATAGTCATAGCTTGGTATGTAGCACCATCATTTTAAGTCTAAAAGGCATGACCTTATAGTAATAGATTACGTGGGGTTCTAAAGAATGTTTCTTTCATCTTCAGGGATCATCTTTATTTGGTAATATCTAGATGAGCCATCCATGAAAGAGAAGACTACATGAGATGAGGAAATGTCCACTATCAACTCTGAGATTGGAAGTGGAAATTCGTCTTTTGAACGTGCTTTATTTAAATCCATAAAATTGATGAATATGTGAATTTGGCCATTCTTTTTCTTAACTGGGATGATGCTGGCTAACCAGGTAGGGTATTTTTCTTCTCGGATGAAGCCAGCATCAATCAGTTTCTTGAATTCATAAATGATCTATTGTTCTATGTCTAATCACATGCATCTAGGAGCTTGCTTGAGGGTTAGTAGTAAGCTCTATTACTAGTTTATGGACTACTATGTGAGCCAATCCAAGCATCTCTTCAAAAAAAACCAAGTAGTCCTTAAACTAAGTCAATAGCTAACTAAGTCATTAGTTTCAATTTCATTCAATAAACAATTGATGTCTATTGGGCGTGGATCTTACTCAGTTCCTAAGTTGATTTCCTTAAGCTTATCAATGGTTGACTTGATCTCTTCT
This sequence comes from Cymbidium sinense, assembly GCA_021442155.1. Classification (NCBI taxonomy): domain Eukaryota; kingdom Viridiplantae; phylum Streptophyta; class Magnoliopsida; order Asparagales; family Orchidaceae; genus Cymbidium; species Cymbidium sinense. Next base: position 94,078,812 of record CM038225.1, read on the forward strand.
TTGAACTCTGGCAGTGCATTTTGACTTCAAAATCATCTAGATCATCTGAAGCCTCTAAGCACAACTCCTCATATGAGTTAATGTGATCTGAAAAAGAACCTATCAAATTCGATTGGTAATTACTAGCAATCATTATCATCGATTTGGATCCAGAATCCTAGTCCTGGTCTTGATTGAGAGCTTTTATATTTGTTCTTTTATATTTTCTCGAAGTAGTCTGGCCTGTGCATTGATGAAATATGTGGGATTAACCTTTTTTTTGGTAAATTATGAACAAAAGACAAACAATAATCAAAAGTTAATTCTATTAAATATTTATTTGAATAATCCTCAAGTTCTGCATCAACTTCTTGACTTGAGGATGATGCTCCCCAAAAAAAATGACCCTCTTCACACTGTGGATGACATATGGGCTTCTTTAACTACCAAACCCTTAACTTTTTGAGAGGAAAGGGTGGTTAGAGCTAAGGTTCCCAACTGATGCCTAACTATTTCACATAGAGACTTGGATACACTTATGCTTTGGTTTGGAGCCCAATCTTCATCACTATCTAGCTCAAGTGTCACCTCCAAGGAAATCTACTATTGAGAAGAGCTGGTTGGTGTGCTAACCATATAAGACTCATCTTATGAACTAGATTCTAAGTCTATATGGATAGTTGGTGTACTCCCAGTTGCTGGGACATATCATCTATTGGGTGGTCAATAAGGAGGTTTTCCACCCCTGAGACTCCCTCAGGTGGCCTCTTCCTCTCCTTATGAGGTCATCCCTACCATATGTTGAATGGAATAATGAACTATGGGTGGAATCTAATGTCGCTCCACTTCCTCCTCCAAGTATATTTCCACCCCTTTTTTTTCTTTTCATTTTTTATTTTCTTTTCTTTTATTTATTTCTTTCTTTCTTTTTTTTATTTTATATTTCTTTTATTTTTAAACTTTAGCCAAGTTCACAAGAATAGACTTGTGATTTTGAGGGAGGTAGTAAGCCCATCCTCATATATGTCGACCGTGAACTATAAATAGCTTGAGATATCCTTTGATACTGCTAGATGATCCCACCTCTCATGAACTTCATACACTAATGTAGAGATGATGGAACTATGTTGCTTTGGTCTACCAATCATTTATCTCTAAAGGCAACACTCTGGAGCCTAAGGCCAGTTGACCTTACTTTTGGAGTGCGATTCAATCTTTCCATCTTAAACTAAGGAGTCTTCTAGACACTAAGACTTCCTAGTCATAAGACACTTAACAATTAGGTAAACATTTAACCTAAGCTAAAGACTTAGAAGGGTTAACCATAGGATTAGGTTATGCCTTAGGGACTAGGATAATCCACCTACCCTACAACAAACCCAATCCATGTTCACCTTCTCAAACCAAACCTCAAGTTCAATTCAAACATCAAATTCAAATCCAAATGCAAATTTTGAAACCAAATGATTGAAGCCCATGATCAAATCCAAACTCAAAACCCTTCCTATGCCATATGACCTATCCATGGACTTAGCCAAATCTTAATCCAAAAAATCAATTGATTTTCTAATAATCAATTTGTATCTTTAATCAGCTTCCTAAATATAATCAAATCTACATTCAAATGATCACAACTAAATAGAATTAAATCAAAACCCATCCTAAGCCATATGACCAATCCCATGGACTTAGCCAAATCTTAATACAAATCAAGTCAAATTCAATTGATTTTCTCACAAATCAATCATATTTTCAATCATCTTCACAAACTTAAATGAAATATACATTTAAGTCATTAGAACTAAATCAAACCAAATCAAAATCCAAACCTAAACCACATGACCCAACTCCATGGACTTAGCCAAATTTCTTCATTCCAAACCCCAAATTCAATTGATTTTCTCATGAATCAATCATACCTTCAATCATATTCACAAATATAAATGAAATATACAATCATCAAGCCAAACCAAAATCAACCCAAGTCAAACCCAACTTAACCCTTTTGACTTGAAATGTTCAAATGAACCAAAACCCATTTGAACCCAATTGTAATTTATATATCAATCCCAAATCCATATATAAACTCAACTAAATCAAACTCAACCTAAAATCAAGCCAACTAAACCCAATTGGTCCACTTGACCAAAAGTGGCCAATTTGACTTATTTGGGCCAAGTTTAATCCTACCCAAATTGGATTGAACCAAGCAAACAAAACCTCCCATCATGATTGTTAATCACCCTAGGTTGATCAATTGTCACAAATTGGGTCAAACCAAGTCAACTTGGTCATTTGACCAAGTCAACCCTTAACACATATGAACCTAAACTAGCTAAATTGCAACCTAAGCCAATTCCTTTTAAACCAATGATTCATACTAAATCAAAATCAATATTTGAATATGACTTGACCTTTAATTGAGTCAAACCTAATTGGCCCTCTTGACCTAAGTTGACCCAAATTGACCTAAAAGACTAAATTGGGTCAAATCAAAATATAAACCAAATTGATTGCAACCAATGGCTCAAATTCATTCAAAATTGATTGTTGAACTTGACCAAATTCATGATTGGACCCAATTAGACCCAATTGAACTCAATTGACCTACTTAGCCCAAATTGACCTAAAGGTTCAAGTTGGCCTAAATCAAAACCAAATTCAAATTAATTGAAACTAAAGCCTACAATCATCTTTAATTTCAACTAAACCCAAACCAACACCCAAGCCAATTTGGCCAATTTGGTCAAAAATTAACTCTTTGACCCAAATGAATTTAAATGAGCAAAATCAAATATAAGCCAAACTAAACCAAACTAATTAAACCAAAACATCCCAAATAATCAAATGAACGTGGGCCAATCCTTGGTTTGACCTAATTTGACCAATTGGTCAACATTACCCAAACTAACCCAATTTGACCTAAATGAGTCAAATTCAGCCAAACCTAACCAAATCAACTCAAATTGACTTGAAATTTGGGCTTGGCTCATTTCAAATCTGCAAATTAAATCCAATGCTAAATGATCATTCTACCCTTGGGTCAAGGCATCACATGAGACAAATCACCAATGTAAATGGTCATTTCCATTCCTTGGCCACTTGGTACTCTCCCAATGGTCCACCTAGGCACCTAGGATGCTGCCCAACTTGACCCAAGGGGTGGTTGGGTTGGCCATGACCCATGGGAAGTGAAATCACCTCACTCTCTCCATTGGAGCATTTGTTACCCTTAGGACACCCATGATTCCTCCTTGGCAGCCAACTCCACACCTTCAAACAACCAAGCTCTCACCTCCTTACCCATGACTCACGAGATGGTTAGATGACCACTAGAAGCCAAACCCAATCCCACCATTTGATCAAGATGAATGGGGGTATACATCTCCTCATTTCCACTCAAACACACACAAAAATCATTCCTCAGATCCCTAGCTACCCAAGACAAGCTGCTAGATCCATTCCCTAAGCTCCCAAGCTTGTTCCTCGATCAAAAAATGCCATTCCCATCTATATAGAAATATGGCAGTCCCATTTCCAACTTAACTTACCCATTTCTCAATCAAACTCAAATTAACTTTGAACGCACCTTTCCCAGGCCTCGTCGAGCAAGAACGAATTATCTCCTAAGCTTCTCGTGCAGGTGGGACTTCGATCAAAGTCGAGATCCAAATCGTCAGTTCGTGGCCTTCCAAGTGAACATCAAGGAACTGATCCAATTATTGCTCAACTAGGATTCATCTCAACTAGATGAAGCTTCCTCAATCATTTGAGCCGTCGGTCTTGATATCGGTGTGCTTCCAAAGCGATCCTTAGGCAAAATGGGTGGAGCTTTTGAAGAAAACTTGCATCTCATGTGATCTTGACCATTGGATCCCATCTGATTGATGTTGTGAAGGTGTGGGATCCTTTTGGAGTTGATCCGAGATCGGGTAAGCTCAGATCAAGTGAGCAATGGTGGACGGACTCCATTCTCCCTTGCTCGTGTGATGTTAGATCACCCACCATCCCTTCCGTGTGATCGAAATGGATGATTGTGATTAGATCCACTAGATTGATCTGATTTAATCCTATTAAGCTATGGAATTAATCATAGATGTCTGATCTTAGATCAAATGGCGGATGAGAAAGCGCATCCGCCTCTGCCACGTAGGCGCTGAGTCGGATAAGTTTAAGTAGCCAATCTTGCGACGTAACGTGGAAAGCATGTCGCGTTAGCGTGCCATGTGGCACTAACAAGATTATGCTTTAATCAGACAATTAATCATTTTTAATGGCTAAAACTTCTAAAAATCATGAAAAATTATAGAGAAATAAAAAAATGCAAATAAATACTCATTTTAAAGGTATTTCATAGGAGAATTAATTAAAAATGATCTTAACTAATTTTGAATAGGAATTAAGGTTTGATTGTAAAATTAATTAGCTTAATTACTTCTTAATTACTTGAGCAATTAATCCCAAAATTTGTGGGTTAATTTAATGGGATGACCTCTACCTCCCATGATTTTCTTGGGATTTATTGCTCACTTAATAAGGAAAATTGATTAAGTAAAGCTTAACTACTCTTTTAAGTTAATTGATGATTAATTAATCCATGAATAGTAACAAATTGGTTAATTAACCCTAAACCCTAAACCCTTAACCCTAAACCCTAGACCTAAAATAAATAACCATAAACCATAAACCAAATACAAACCCAAGCACACCAAACCAAACCCTAAAGACTAAACTCTAAACCTTAAACCCTAAAACCTAAAACCCAAAAACCTAAAGTAAATAAAACTTAAAAATAAAAAATAAATAAAACATAAACCTAAATAAAATAAAATAAAATAAAATAAAAACCTAAACTTAAAATAAAATAAAATAAATAAATAAAACATAAACTAAAATAATATAAATAAAAATCGAAACTAAACTAAAAAATAATATAAACCTAAAAATAAAAAACCTAAATTAAATAAAACCCAAACTTAAAATAAAAATAAAATAAACCTAAAAAAATAAAATAAAAAATTATAAAACCTAAACCCAAAAAATAAACCTAAAATAAAAAAAAATTAAAACCTAAACCCTAAACTAAAAAAAAAATCTAAACCTAAAATGAATAAAATAAAATAAACCTAAACCTAAACTAAAATAAATAAAACCTATAACTAAACCCTAAAGTAAATAAAATAAAATCAACCAAAAATAAACCTAAATCTAAACAAAAATAAATAAAACTTAAAAACAAAATTACAATAAAAAACTAAAACCTAAGCCTAAAAAAAATATATAAACCTTAAACTAAATCTAAAAATAAAAATTAAAACCTAAACTTAACAAATGAAATAAAAATAAAATTAAACTAAAAAAATAAACATAAATCTAAACTTAAACCTAAAAAATAAACTAAAATAAAAAATGTAAACTTAAATAAATAAACCTAAAATAAATAAATTAAACTAAATAGAATAAAAAAATATACCTAAATAAAAATAAAAAATAAAATAAACTAAAATAGATAAACTAAATAATCTAAACCTATTTACATTTTAAAACCCTAAACCCTAAACCTAAACCTAAATCCATCCTAATAACCAAACTAACCCTAAATCATAAAACTTAAATAAGAAAATAAAAAAAGTAAAAAAAACCCTAAACCCTAAACCCCAAAACCCTAAACCCTAAAACACTAAACCTTAAACCCTAAACCCTAAAACCTAAACCCTAAATAAACCTTAAACTAAAAAAAAACTTAAAATAACCTAAAACCTAATCTTTAACCCTAAACCTAAACCTAAACCTTAAAACTAAACCTAAACCTAAACCCTAAACTTAAACCTAAACTTAAACTTAAACCTAAACTTAAACCTAAACTCTAAACCCTAAACCCTAAACTAAAACTAAACTTAAACTCAAACCCTAAAACCCATAACCTAACTAAAACCCTAAACTAAACCCTAAAACCCTAAAACCTAACCCTAAACCTAAACCTAAACTCAAACACTAAACCCTAAACCTAAACCTAAACCATAAACCCTAAACCCTAAAAACCTAAAAACCTAAACCTAAACCTAATAAAACCTAAAAAAATAAATAAAAAACCTAAACCTAAATAAAATAAAATAAAATAAAATAATATAAAAACTTAAACTTAAACCTAAACTTAAAATTAAAATAAATTAGAAAATAAAAACTAAACTCAATTAAAATAAATAAAGACTAAGCTAAACTAAAAATAAAATAAACCCAAAAATAATAAACCTAAATAAAATAAAACTAAATGTAAAATAAAAAAATAAAATAAAATAAAAACTAAATAAAAACCTAACCTTAAAATATAAACCTAAAAATAAAACCTAAATTGTAAACTAGAAAAAAAACTAAACCTAAAATAAACAAAATAAAATAAACCTAAACCTAAACTAAAATAATCTAAACTAAAATAAAAAAAACCTAAACCTTACCCTAAAATAAACAAAACATAAATCCTAAACTAAATAAAATAAAATAAACTAAAAATTAATCTATACCTAAACAAAAAAAAATACAAATGAAACTAAAATAAAAACTTAAAACCTAAACAAAAATAAATAAAATAAAAACCTAAACCTAAAAATAAAAAATGAAACTTAAACCTAAAAAATAAAATAAAAATTAAACTAAACAAAAAATAAACTTAAACATAAACCTAAAAAAAACTAAACTAAAATAAAAAGACTTAACTAAAATAAATAAACTAAAATAAATAAACTAAACTAAATAAAATAAAAAATAATCCTAAATAAAATAAAAAAAAATAAAATAAACTAAAATAAATAAAAAATAAACTAAATAAACCTAAACCTACCGATTTAGTTAATTTTTTTTTAAAAAAACCCTAAACCCTAAAACTAACACTAAACCCTAAACACTAAACCTAAAACACTAAACCTACAACCTTAAACCCTAAACCCTAAACCCTAAAGCATAAACCCTAAAACCATAAATCCTAAATCCTAAACACTAAACCCTAACTCTAAACCCTAAACCCAAAACATATACCTAAACTGAAAGTAACTAAATAAATTAAAAATTAAACCTAAACCCTAAAACCTAATAAACATGAATTTAAACCCTAAGAATGGGTGGAACCTTGACGATAAAAACATCACCGTCAACTAAGCTCAGTTTAAATTTGGCGGTGGAGGTGAAGGCGGAGATGGTGGTTATCGCAGTGGTGGTGGAGGATCTAGAGGTGCTGGTGGATATGGAGGTGGTGGTTAGAGCGGTGGTGGTTATGGTGGCGGGTGGAGCGACGGAGATTATAGCCTTAGTGATGGCGTATGGGGAGATCAAAGATATGATGGTGGATCCAGCTACTCGAGAGGCTGGGGTGGTTCTAATGGGAACTGGTGAAACTAAAGAATGACCAAATCGATCTACTACTTATGGAACTATGTCTTTATAATAGAGATGGTTCTTGTTATCTATGGTATTTGATTTGCTCTATGCGTGCTCAATTTTGATCTATGTTGTCACTTGTGTCTTAGAAAACTTGGTGTGTTACTTGGTTGATGAAATTGAAAAGAAGAAATGTTGAATCTCAATTTATTCTCTATTAAAAAAAACCTCCCAAATCCTAAACCCTAAACCCCAAACAAAACCTTAAACCTAAACCTAAACCTAAACTATAAAACTTTAAACCCTAAACCCTAAACCCTCAAACCATAAACCCTAAAACCTAAACCCTAAACCCTAAACCCTAAACCCTAACCCTAAACACCAAACCCTAAACCCCAAACCCTAAACCTAAACCTAAAGTAACTAAATAAATTAAAACATAAAGTTATACCCTTAAACCTAATAAACCTAAACCTAAACCTAAACCCTAAGAATAGGCTAAACCTTGATGACATGAACATCACTATCAACTAGGCTCAGTCTAGATCTCATGGTGGATGCGAAGGCGAGGTGGAGGTTATCTGGTGGTGGGGGGATCTAGGGTCATGGATATGGAGGTGGTGGTCGAGAAGTGGTGGTTATGGAGGCGAAGAGTGATGGAGGTTACACCCATGGTGGTGGCAGAGGAGAGATTGAGATATGATGGTGGATCCGCTACTGAGAGGCCGGGTGGTTCGATGGGAAAATGGAGAAACTAAAGAACAATCCAATTGGTGCTTATGGAACTATGTCTTTATAGTAGAGAAGGTTATAGTTATATAGGGTTCTTGATTTGTTCTATGCATGCCCATTTTATAACTATGTCATCACTTGTGTCTTAGAAACTTGGTGTGTTACTTGGTTGATGAAATTGAAAAGAAGAAATGTTGAATCTGAATTTGTTCTCTGTTAAAAAAAACCAAAAACCCTAAACCCTAAACCCTAAAACCCTAAATCCAAAAACCTAAACCCAAAACCCTAAACCCTAAACCATAAAACCTAAAACCTAAACCTAAAAAATAAAATTAAAATTAGACTCAACTAAAAAATAGGCTTAAACTTAAACCTAAACATAAAAAATAAACAAAAATAAAAAACCTAAATTAAAATAAATATACTTAATATAAATAAACTAAACTAAATAAAAATAAAAATAAACATAAATAAAAAAAATATAAATAAACCTAAATAAAAATATAAATAAACTTAAATAAAAAATAAAATAAAAAAATAGACTAAAATAAATAAAATAAACCATAAACTAAATAAAACCTAAACATATAGGTTTACTAAACCCTAAATGGTAAACCTTAAAACTAACCCTAAACCCTAAACCCTAAACCCTAAACCTACAACACTAAACCTACAAACCATAAACCCTAAACCTTAAACCCTAAACCCTAAAAAACCCTAAACCCTAAAACCTAATCCTAACTCTAAACTCCTGAACCTAAAACTATAAACCTTAAACCCTACCTAAACCCTAAACCCTAAACCTAAACCTAGAGAAACCTAAACCTAACCTAAACCTAAACCCTAAACCCACAACAAAACCCACTCAAACCTAAACCCAAAACTCTTAAAAAAAACCCTAACACTAAACCCTAAACCCTAAAAGCATAAACCCTAAAACCATAAACCCTAAACCATAAACCATAAACTCTAAACCCTAAACCCTAAACCCTAAACCTAAACCCTAAACCTAAACCTAAGCCAATAGTAATTAAATAAATTAAAAATTAATCCTAAACCCTAAATTATAGTAAACCTAAACCTAAAATTGAAACCTAGGAATGATTGACGGAACATCACCAAATCAGCCACCTAGTTCTGGGAGTGGAGGTGAAGTCGGAGGTTGCAGTTATTGTAGTGGTGGAGGGGGATCTCAAAGTGTTGATGGATATGGAGGTGGTCTTATGTGTAGTGGTGGTTATGGAGGTGGGAGAAGAGATGGAGGTTACATCCATGGTGGTGACAGAGGGAAAGATTGGGGACATGAGGGTGCATCCCACTATTCATGAGGTCAGGGCAGTTCTGATGGGAACTGGAGAAACTAAAGAACGGCCGATCCAATCTTCTCTTATGGAATAGTGCCTTTATTACTGAGATAGTTCTAGTTATTTTGGGGTTTTTATTTGCTCTATGCATGCTCATTTTTTATCTATGTTGTCACTTGTGTCTTAGAAAATCTGGGGTGTTACTTAGGTGATGAAATTGAAAAGAAGAAATGTTAAATCTAAATTTTTTTTCTATTAAAAAATACCAAAAACACTAAACCCTAAACTAAAACTTGAACCCCAAACCTAAAACCTACGCCCTAAACCCTAAATCCTAAACACTAAAAATAAAATAAAAATTAAAATAAAAATGCAACCCTAAACCCTGGCCCCTAAAACTATCGCTAAACCTTAACCCCGTAACACTAAACCTACAACCTTAATCCCTAAACCCTAAACCCTAAACCCTAAACCCTACAAAACCCTAAACCCAAAACTCTAAGCCCTTATCCCTAAACCCTAAACCCTAAACCTAAACCCTTAACCCTTAACCCTAAACACCAATCACTTAGCCTAAACCTAAAGTAACCAAATAAATTTAAAAATAAACTTAAACCCTAAAACCTAATAAACCTAAACCTAAACCCTAAGAATGGTTAGAACCTAACTGGGGAACATCACCATAAACCAGTCAGATCTAGTGGGAGGAAAAGGCTGAGGCTAATGACATCGCAATGGTTGTAAGGGATCTGGAGGTGCTAGTGGATATGAAGGTGGTTTTGGAGGTGGGAGGAGAGATGGAGGTTATAGCTGTGGTGGTGGCAGAGGGAGAGATGTGGACATGTCGGATCTCGCTAAGAGGTGGGCATTTCTAAATAGAAATTGAAGAAATCGATCCGACCCCGCTAATAGAATGTCTTACAAGAGATGATTCTAGTTAACTAGGGTGTTTGATTTTCTCTATGAGTGCTCATTTTATCTATGTCATCGCTTGTATTAGAAAACTTGGTATGTTACTTGGTATGAAATCAAAAGAAGAAATATTGAATTTGAATTTGTTCTATATTAAAAAATAATAAAAAAAACTTAAATCCTAAACTAAAACTTGAACCCTAAACCAAAAACCTAAACCCTAAACCCTAAACCCTAAAAATAAAAAAAATAAAAAATGAAAAAAAAAACTAAACCCTAAACCTTAAAAAACTATAAACCTAAATCGTACCCTAAACCTTAAAAGCATAAACAATAAAATCCTAAACCCTAAACCCCAAACCCTTAATTTAAACCTAAAGTAACTAAATAAATTAAATAATAAACCTAAACACTAAGAATGAGCAGAACCTTGATGGCATGAACATCACATCAACCAGGCTAAGTCTACATCTCACGGTGGAGGCGAAGGCGGAAGCAGCGGTGATCGCAATGGTGGTGGGAATCTAAAGGTGCTGATGGATATGAAGGTGGTGGTGGAGCGGTGGTTATGGAGGCATGAGGAAAGATGGAGGTTGCAGCTACGGTGGTGGTAGAGAGAGAGATCAGGCATATGATGGTGGATCCAGCTAGTCGAGAGGCAGGGGTGATTCTGATGGGAAATGGAAAAACTAAAGAATGGTCAATCCGATCTACTGCTTATGGAACTTTATCTTTACAGTAAAGAGGGTTCTAGCTATCAAAGGTTTTTGATTTACTCTATGCGTGCTCATTTTTGAACTATATCATCATTTGTGTCTTAGAAAACTTGGTGTGTTACTTGGTTGATGAGCTCAAAAGGAAGAAATGTTGAATAGGAATTTATTCTCTGTTAAAATAAAAAAGAAACCTTAAACCCTAAACCATAAACTAAAACCTAAACCCTAAACCCTAAAGCTTAAAATAAAAAAAAGTTAAAAAATCCCTAACCCTATACCCTATAACCTACAACCCTAAACCCCAAACCCTAAACCCTAAACCTTAAACTCTAAAAATCTAAAAACCTAAATCAAAATCTAAATAAAATCTAAATAAAATAAAAATAAAATAAAAAATAAGAATAAAACAAACCTAAAATAAAATAAAATAAAAACTAAATAAAAAACTAAACCTAAAAAAATAAACCTAAACAATAAACCTAAGAAAAATAATAAAACCTAAACCTAGAATAAAAACAAAATAAATAAAATAAAATAAACTTGAACCTAAACAAAAATAAATAAAACTAAAATAAATAAAACCTAAACCTAAACCTAAAATAAACTAAATCAAAACCTAAACCTAAACTAAAAAAATTAAAATAAATTAAAGTAAACCTAAAACTAAACTAAACAGTAAAGTCTTAAATAAACCTAAAATAAAAACCAAAAACCTACACCTAAAAAAATAAAATAAAAACCTAAACCTAATCCTAAAAATATAAAATAAAATGTAAACCTAAAAAATAAAATTAAAAAAAAAAACCCAACTAAAAGAAAATCTAAACCTAAAAGATAAACTAAAATAAATAAAAAACCTAAAATAAATAAATTAAAATAAATAAAAAAATTAAATAAAAAATAAAAATAAACTCAAATATATAAAGAAAACTAAATAAACCTAAACCTATCGATTTACATGATTAAAAAAAAATCTATACCCTAAATCCTAAACCCTAAACTATAAACCCTAAAACTAACCCTATACCTTGAACCTATAACCCTAAAACTACAACCCTAAACCCTAAACCCAAAAACCTAAACACTAAACCCTAAATCCTAAATCCTAAACCCTAAACCCTAAACCCTAAAACTCTAAACACTAAACCCTAAATCCTAAATATTAAACCCTAAAACCAACAACCGTAAACACTAAACCCTCAACCCTAAACTAATCAAACCCTAAACCTTAAGAAAAATGATGGAAAGAACATCATCGCCAATTAGCTCATCTAAACCAAGGTGGAGGCATAAGGCAGGCATGGATGGTGAGGATTTGGAGGTGCTGGACATGGAGGTGGTGGCATTGGTGGTTGTCGGAGGGGTGAGAAGATAGTAGTGGTGGTGGTGGATGCAAGGTTTAGAAATATTATGGTGGATCCCACTACTCGAGAGGTGGGGGTGGTTCTGAAGGAACTGGAGAAACTGAAGAATGGTCTATCCGATCTGCTACTTATGGAACTATCTTTACAGTAGAGATGGTTCTAGTTACCTAGGGTTTTTTATTTGCTCTATGGGTGGTCATTTTTGATCTATGTCATTGCTTTTATCTTAGAAAACTTGGGGTGCTACTTGGTTGATGAAATAAAAAAAGAAATGTTGAATCTAAATTTGTTCTATTAAAATAGAAAAAAACCCTAAACTAAACTAAAACTTAAACCCTAAACCTAAGACCAAAACTAAACTAAACCCCAAAACCATAAACCCCAAACCGTAAACCTTAAACCCTAAACCCGAAACTAACCCTAAACCCAAAACCCTAAACTCTAAACCCTAAAAAGCTAAAAACCTAAACTTAAACTAAATAAAACCTAAAAATGAATTAAAAAAAATTAAAACCAAAATAAAAGAAAATAATATAATATAATAAAACCATAAAATAAAACCAAAACCTATATTTAAAAAGAAAAAAATAAAAAATAAAACTAAACTAAAATAAAATAAATAAAAACCTAAACTAAATTAAAAAAATAAAAACTAAACTAAAAATAAAAATAAAATAAACATAAAATAAAAGAAAATAAAAACTAAATAAAACCTAAACCTAAAAAAAAGCTAAACCAAAGAAAAACTAAAATAAAACCAAACTAAAAGAAATAAACTAAACTATAAAAAATAAACTCAAATAAATAAACTAAATAAACCTAAACCTGGGGTTTAGTTAATATTTTTTAAAACCCTAAACCCTAAATCCTAAAACCCTAAACCCTAAACCCTAAACCTAAACCTAAACCTAAACCCTAAACCAAACCTAAAACCCAAACACTAAACCCTAAACAAAACCTAAACCCTAAACCCTAAAACCCTAAACCCTAAATCCTAAACCCTAAAACCTACAACCTTTAACCCTAAACTCAAAACCCTAAACCCTAAACCCAAAACTAACCCTATACCCTAAGAATGGGCAGAACCTTGAAGGCAAGAACATCACCATCAACTAGGCTCAGTGTAGATCTGGTGGTGGAGGCGACATTTAGTGCAGTGGTGGTGGGGGATCTGGAGGTGCTGGTCGATATGGAGGTGGTGGTCGGAGCAGTGGTGGTAAAACTAAACTAAAAACTAAACCTAAACCTAAACAATAAATTACAACAAAAACCTAAACTAAAATAAATAAACCTAAAATAAAAAAATAAACTTAAATAAAAAGAAAATATAAAATAAATTAAAATAAATAAAAAAATAAACTAAATAAACCTAAACCTATCAGTTTACTTAATTTAAAAAAAATTTTTAAACCCTAAATCCTAAACCCTAAACCCTAAAGTAACCCTAAACCCTAAGCCTATAACCCTAAACCTACAACCCTAAACCCTAAAATTGTAAACCCTAAACCCTAAACCATAAACCCTAATCCATAAACCCTAAACCAAAAAACCCTAAACCTTAAAACCTACAACCCTAAACCAAAACCCAAAACCCAAACCCTAATCCCAAATTTATAAAACCTAAGAATCTCTAGCCTAGATCTAGATGGAGGTGAAGGAAGAGGGGTGATTATCATAGAGGTGGTGGGGGATCTGGAGGTGCTTATGGATATGGAGGTGGTGGCCAGTCTAGTGGTGGTTATTGAGGTGAGACAAGCGATGAAGATTACAACTATGGTGGTGGTGGAGGGAGAGATAAAGGATATGATGGACCGCTCGAGGTCGGTGATTCTAATGGGAAGAGAAATCAAGAATGATCGATCCGACACTACTTATGAAACTATGTCTTTAGAGACGATTATCTAGGGTTTTGATTTGCCTTTTATCTATGTTTTTTGTGTCTTAGAAAATGTGGCTACTTCCTTAATTAAATCAAAAGAAAAAATATTGAATTAATTTGTTCTCTAAAAAAACTTTAAACCCTAAACCTAAATCCTAAAACCTAAACTAAAACTTAAACTCAGCCAAAACTAAACCCTAAACCCTAAACCTAAACCTAAATCAAAACTAAAACCTAAACACACTAAACCCTCAAACCTAAACCCTCAACCCTAAACCTTAAACCCTAAACCCTAAACCCCTAAACTCTAAATGCTAAACCCTAAAACCATAAACTTAAACCCAAAAACCTATAACCATAAACCCTAAACCCTAAACCAAACCTAAACTAAACCTAAACCCTAAACCATTAACTAACCCTAAACCCTAAACTCTAACCCTAAACCCTTAACCCTAAACCTTTAATAAAGATGTCATTAGGAGTAGATATAAAGAATGACCTAATCCTAACATAGTTATGGTAGAAAAAAAAATGTCTTCAAGAGACTTTCCCTTGACTATTAAAGATCTGAATACCATAAACCCTAACCCTAAATTATATTATAATACCATATATTATATAATGTAGCATCATATATTTGAGCATGTAGTGATGTGTTTTGGATGTTATAACATGTTTGAAATGTTTTAGTATATTATGGTATTGTGCTATAGTCTATATTAATATAAATAATAAAAATATTGATTTAATAAATCGGATGATGAAATTTGTTAAATTTGAAAAATTAGGTTGTAGTACCAAAGGTGTGCTACCACTTGTAGTCTAAAATGTAAAATTTTGTGTTCAAAATAAATGTTATATGTTGTAGCATAGTATAACATCATATATCATAATATATTGTTCTCCACATTTTAAATTATTTTAGTATTTTATAATTAGGTCAATCCTACATAACTATTTATAAAAATGTTGATATAGACTTTAAAATGGTGGAATTTAGCAAAATTCATAATAGGTAGAGCATGGCATCATATTATATTATTTTAATTTAAAATATGTAAGTGATATGACTAAAATATATAGTTTTTTATTATTTAGACTAATTTTATAATTTTTTTATCTTAAGCAATCCCTTCTGATGTGATATGCAATATAATATAATATAATATGTTATAGTGTATTATAATATAGGATCCCATAACATAGTGTAGCATCATGCATTATAGCATACTATTATGTTGTACTACTTATTATTTATCATATTTTAGTTGGTTATAGTATGATGTAGTAGAGTTTTTACTGGTATAATTCATAAAAATATTGATTTGTAGGCTGAGATGATGGGATTTGGCCAAATTTAAGGTAAGCTTTAGGGAACATCATTGGGGTGTGCTATGGTGTGTCATTTAATCAAAAGAATGGAATTATGCATCTAAATTAAAGGTTCAATTTTCAACCAAATTTTAAAATTTTTTTGCTTAAAGTGAATCATTTTAAGTGTAATGTAAAATAATATATTATATGAAAGCATATTAAAATATAATGTACATAAAACAACATCACACACAATAATATCACACACACATATACATATATATATATATATATATATATATATATATATATATATATATATATATATATATATATATATATATATATATATATATATATATATATATATATATATATATATATATATATATATATATATGATGTGTATACTTGCACATTTTAGTATGTTTTACTTTTGTTATAAAACATTGGGTCAAAACTCACAAAAATGTTAATTTGAAGGTTGAGATGGAAGAATTTGGATAAATTCAGGGCACACACCAAGAAGCAACACCAAAATTATGTTATTTTGTACCATTTCTATTAGAAAACAAAAATAATTTTACATCCAAAATGAACAGTGTTCATATTTTGAGAAAACTTTGATATTTGTACTTTTTAAGTGATTCTAATAACGTCTAATGTTAGACATTATATTATATTATAGCAATTTATAATATAACATCATATATTATAATATAATATAGTGTGTTAATTCACACTATAATATGTTTAGCATGATATTGTATAGTTAGTTTGAGCTTGCACCATCATAAATCATAAAATGTTAATTACAATGTTAAGATGATGTAATTTGAATGAATACATTGTTAGGCTTTTGGTTGAAGTATTAAAGGTGTTTATAAAAGAAGAAATAAGATTTGATGAGAATTCCATGCTAAGGACCTAGAGGGAGATCCGCTATGGGATCACACATGCATTAGACACGACATGTGAGGGGTCTATGTCAAGGGCATAGAAGAAGAAAATTTGTTGGGGATTAGGTTTAAATTTGATTTGATTATATGACTTCTTGAAAGAAGATCCACTAGGGATAAGAATCTATAATCCACTGGGGATTAAGATTAAATCGACTTTAATTTGTTGTGTTTTAATGTGGAAGCATATCTACTAGATGTGGGCTCGAGTCCAGGGATATGTGAACCTTCCACTAGGGAAGCAAGTTTGGGCTATCCACTGGGTATTGGGATTTGAGTTTGATTTCATAAATTTGTTTGGGGCTATATCCACTGGTAATAAGAGTTTGGTTGGATTTCTTTGATTTAGACTCTGAGTTGGTTTAATTTGGCTCCACTAGAGAGGTTGGTTTTGAATTTAATTTGTTTGCTTGACTTGTATATATATGATTTGGGGCTCCACTAGGGAGAAGGATGTGATTTAACTCCTCTAGGGAAAATCAGATTGGGTTTAATCTAATCTAAGTTAATGAAGGGACCCTATCGGTGTGCAATGGACCCACTAAGAAGGGGACTATATCAGTCTTGACCTACCTCAGGTTTACAAATCCAAAGGGATAGTCTACCAGCTGTGGGGTAGAGCTAGCCAACCTAAGGGGTTGCCTTTCGATGTGCAATGACTATGCTTGGTAGAAGACACAGAAGACTTACATCTTTCAAAGCTAAGACCAACCACTGGGGTGACCTACTGGATGAACGATAAATCGTACCTGACCAATGGAGACAACTGAGTGAATGTCGTTGGGGACTTTTGTTAACTCAAAAGTAGTCAAGATTAATTTTATATTAATTTTATGTGATTTGATATGGTTTATTTAGTTTAGTTTGATTTGGAAAGGGCATATCTGCTGGGGATGTGAGCTCGGTCAAATTTGATATATTTAATTATGGACCATGTCGGTGTGCGATGGACCCACTGAGAAGGGGCTATATTGGACTTGTCCTATCTTAGATTTATAAATCCAAAGAGATAATATACTAGTTGTGGGAGAGCCAACCCAGGGGTTTCCTTTGGTGTAATGCATGGGGAAGAAGGCATAGTGACTTACATTTTTTAAAGTAAGGAATAATCGCTGGGGTTACCTGTTGGTAGCACAACAAATTGAACCTGACTTAGAGACAACTACTGAGTGAATGTTGCTAGGTACTTATAGTAATTCAAGAGTAGTCAGGTGATTCCTATAGGGAGTTTTGCTGACACTGCCCTAAAGATAAGATTCTTTCTTGGGAAAAGGTACCACTAGGGGTGTCATCCTAATCCATAAGTGAATATATATATTTTTTATATGTTTGTGTGGACCCTATTGGTGTGCGAGGGACCACACTAAGAAGGGGCTGTGTTGACCTTGGCCTATCTTAGATTTGCTAGACCAAGGAAGAATCTGCACATCCATAGGATGAATTCTCCAACCATAGGGGTGGTTATTAAGAAAGGGGTGTTATCAAATCTGATAGTAACTCGGGTAGTGTCTAAATGGGGTCCCAAATGATGTGATCCCAATATAGTGCTCATAGGGGAGGTACTGCTAGGGGTGTTATCTTGAGCCCTAGAAAAGAAAGCTTATAGGTGTATGGTGGCCAACTCAAGGAGAAAATATAGCAAGCTTACATCTGTAATTAGTGGTGTATCCTAGGGTGTGAGAACCAACCAACCTAAAGTGTATCCATAAGCATGAGTGGTGTATCCGTCAGCATAGTGAGAACCAACCAACATAAGGTGCCCGTTAGTGTCCAATGATCAATCTAGAAAAAACACATGTTGGCTTACAACTTTCTAAGAGAACTGTCTATGGATTTCATCATCGAAAGGATGCTATCGACCTAGAGTGAGTACTAAGTGGGAGCCCAAGAAGGACTAGAATCAAACTTGAAGCGGGAGAGGGAAGGAGACTTATGCTAAACCTCAAATATACTAAACCCAATGCATGAAGGCTAATTCAAGAAGAAAGCAGACTACATCCTCTTAAATGAAGCCAACATGAGGTAGCTTATCGGCCATGCAGTAAGGGCTACCAAACTAACAAGGCGCTCGTCAGTGGGCAGTGGCCAAGTAAGGAAGGAAAGCATAGTAGACTTGCATCCTCTAAAGTAAGAAGACCATTGAGGTGACACACAGGGTAACAGTTAGCATTTAGAGCAACTACTGAGTGAGTGCCACTAGGGGCGTTATCTCAACTCATAGTAGCTTGAGACAAAGGATTTGTTTATTTTATATGTTTGTGTGCAATTTGTGTTTATGTTTTATCGATAAAGGATAGGATGCTGCTCTGGTTCCTTACACCTACCCTAAACACAATGTGGCAGATTCACAAACAAAAAATACTTTCAACATGGAAGAGATTGAATTGAAAATGGAATTTTTTTTCTTCTAATAATTATTTTCAAACATGATTTCTAATATGTATTTAGGTAGAGCCCATTGATTGAAAGCATTGGGCACTCCCCCTTGTGATTAATAAGTTGATAAGATCCTCTTTGGTTGACCTTTTCTATGTCAAAAGGGCCTTCCCAAGTGGGTCCTCCCATATTATGCAATAATCGATCTCCTTAGAACTAAAATAAGCACTCCTACTTGAAAAGCTCTAGGACGGACCAACTTATTATGAGCTTGAAATCTTTTAGCTTCATACCACTCGAGGTTTTAGCATGCCCACAGGAATCTCTCCTCCAAACCTTCTAGCTCTTCTAACCAACTTGGCGTTATGCTTTGTTTACCATACTATCCTTAGTGATGAGAGTTGGACTTAATGGTAGAATGGATTCAACCCATACACAAAGGAAAAAGAGTACGAGTTGGAGTTCTATATGTGTGCGATAGGCCCATAATGTTTCCAACTAACATCAAGCCACTATCGCTGTTGTTGTCGAAAGTGTCTTCTTTAGAATTTGGATGATCATTTTATTGAAGGCTTTGCTAAGTTGTTTTCATTTGGGTAGTTGATGGTAGAATATCTCCAATCTATGTTGTGTCTCTGGAAAAATTATTGATCTCGATGCTCTTAAATGCAGTACCATTATAAGATATAATTCGTCAAGGAACTCTGAACCTATATATGATATGGTTTCCAAAATATGGAGCACATGCTGAGCTGTGACCTCTCTAAGTGAAATCACCTTCGCCATTTAAAAAAGTAGTCAGTAGCAACTAAGATGAACCAATGATAATTGGAAGAAGGAGGATCAGTTAGACCCACTATGTCAGTACCCTAAACTGTAAAATCTAAACTCCAAAACCCAAAACCTTAAAACCTACAACCCTAAACCCTAAACCCTAAATCCCTAACACTAAACCCTAAATCCTAAACCCTAAACACTAAAAACCTTAAAAGCTAAACCTAAATAAAATAAAAATAAAAAAAATAAAAACCAAAACCAAAACCTAAACCTAAATCTAAAAATATTATAAAATATAAACTAAAACTTAACTAAAATGAAATAAATAAATACCTAAACTAAATTAAAAAAATAAACCAAAATAAATATCTTAAATAAAATAAAAACTAAATGAAAAATAAAAAGAAAATAAACCTAAAATAAAATTAAGTAAAAATGTAAACCAAAAAAATAAACCTAAAAAATAAATAAAAAATAAAACCTAAACCTTAAACTAAAAAAAATAAAACCTAAACCTAAAGTAAACAAAATAAAATAAACCTAAACCTAAAATAAAATAAACTAAACTAAAATAAATAAGACATAAACTTAAAGCTAAAATAAACTTAACCTCAACCATAAACTAAATAAAATAAAATAAACCAAAAATAAACCTAAATCTAAACTAACAAATAAAACATAAAAATTAACCTAAAATAAAAACCTAAAACCAAAGCCTAAAAAAATAAAATAAAATCCTAAACCTAAATGTAAAAATAAAAAATAAAACCTAAACCTAAAAAATAAAATAAAAATAAAATTGAACTAAAAAATAAACATAGACTTAAACATAAACCTAGAAAGTAAACTAAAATAAAAAACCTGAACTAAAATAAATAAACCTAAAATAACCTAAATAAAAATAAAAAATAAAAATAAATAGAAATAAAATATAAAATAAACTAAAATAAATAAATAAATAAACTAAAAAAACTAAAGAAAAACCTAAACCTACTAGTTTAACAAATAAAAGACTAAAACTTAAACCAGAACTTAAACCCTATATTCTAAACCCTAAACCCTAAGCCTAAAACCCAACACTAACATACAACCCTAAACCCTAAATATATAAACCTAAACTCTAAACCTAAACTTAAAACCTATCTCTAAACCCTAAACTTTAAACTCCTAAACCTAAACTTAAACCCTAAATCCTAAACTTTAAAACTTAAAACTAAAGCATATAACCTAAGTTTCTAAACCTTAAATCTATAACCCTAAACTAACCTTAAATTCTAAACCTAAACTTAAAACTCCTAAACACTAAACTCTAAACTAAAATTAACACTAGACTAAAACCTTAACTCTAAACCCTAAACTCTAAACTCTAGAAACCCTAAACACTAAACTCTAAACCTTAAACCCTAAAACCCTAAACCCTAAACCCTAAAACCTAAATCATAAACTCTAAACCCTAAATCATAAACTAAAACCTGAACCATAGACCTAAAACTTAAACCTTAAACCCTGAAAACCATAAACCCTAAACCCCAAACCCTAAACCTGAAACCCTAAACCTTAAGCCTTAATCCCTAAACCCTAAATCCTAAACCTAACCATAAACTTTAAACCCTAAAATCATAAACTCTAAAACCCTAAACCCTAAACCCTATTCCTTAGTTCATTTATT
>CM038225.1:94700263-95066272 GCA_021442155.1 Cymbidium sinense
TAGCTCGAGAGACTCGAGTCATGACATTTGAATTTGCTTCATAAGCTCAAGAACTCGCTTGTAAGTAATTCAAGCTTGTTGATTTTGTAAAGGCCCAACACTGATTAATGACGAAGTTGAGAATCGCCATAAATTTGCGTGATTCTGACTCCCATGGAAATGGCTTCCTCTAAACCTCGCCACCAACGCTTCATATTCGCTTAGGTTGAGTTAATTTATAAGAATGTCTCAAGATGCCACCTTGTGTGATCAAGAGGAGACCATACCAGCTTTGAAGATTTGAGGGTTGAGTGTATCTAATGGACCTCCATCAAAATACAATTCCCACATTTGTTGCTTTTCTTTTCATATATGCATGATTTGCTCATCGTGAAGATCATCGTTAAATGAAATCGCAGATGGGATGAGCAAGAAGAAAATCTGCAATTTGCCCTTCACCGCGTACATATGTAATATCAAATCAGAGGCGAGCCCCATCGCGCTGACTGCCAACGCTGGTCTTCATCAAGAACTTCAACGGATCGATCCGAGATAAGGGTAATTTTAGAGAAGATGTAATGACGTAGCTTTTGGGCAAAGAAAAATTAAGCCAAACAATGCTTCTCAATTGAGAATAACGCTCCCTATTAGCCTTCGACTAATGTAGTATGTAGCATTCTCCTTTCCTTCCTCATTATTGCCAACAAAGCACCTGTGAGATTCCTCTCGCTGTGGTACAAGATGAGGCTTTCCGGATCGAGTCGCAAGAATGGGTGGATTCAGATATGTTTTGATACCGTCCCCTCGACATTCTTCGTCCCACTTGAAATGAGTATCTTTCTTCATTAATTTTGCAAAGGGTCGACATCCGACAGATTTGATATAAATCTTCTAATGAATGCGAGATGTCCTCAGAGCGAAGTTGAGCAAGACTCCTCGAGGAGGCATTTCGACAATCGCTTTGATTTTGGATCGATTTCAATCCCTCCACTACGCACAACATATCCAAGGAAGAACTTTCCCAAGAGACCTAAAGGCGCACTGAGAGGATTCATCTTGAAATCATATTTTCGATTCTTTCAAAGACAATCCTTAAATCATCGAGATGATCTGCGATCTATACTCGACAACGAGGTCATCAACATAGACTCTACTTTTGATGAATCAACTCGTCAAAGATTCGTATCATTTTGGTATGTAGCCCAAAGATTCTTCAAGCCGGGCATGACATGTAGCAATATATGCCAATTGGCCCCGAATGAGTATGCTTCTCATCTTCGTGAGCCATCTGATTGATTGATTGTAACTGACGATCCATCCATAAATGAGAACATGTCGTGGTTTGAAGTGTTATCCACTAATCGACAAAGTAAAGTCATCCTTTGACTTTTATTTAAATCAATCGCACGATAATGAATCAATTCTTCTTTTCACGGGACAATATTAGCTATCCATTTTTCTTCTCTCGAATAAAACCAATGAGCTTTGGTTGCTCAATTCGTTTCTTCAACCTCCAATCTCATTCGCTAGAGCTTGCTTAACCGGTGATACATCCGCTTAATTGCTAGGTGAACCGCTATATCGGGATAAGCTGCATTTCAGATATGTCCAGAAATCCCCTAATTCACAGAGCAAGATTTTAATTCTTCCACTTTATCTTCGAAGTAGAGAACGATGAACGCCAGGATCCTCCCTCCCAAATTAATTTCTTTAAGTTCATCCATAAGTAGCCTCCCACCATCTTCAAGCTCTTCGTCTGGCTTCTACTTCTTCATTATTTTAGACTAATGTTAAGAATGACATTCTCATCTTCATCATCACTTTCATTTCTATTCCTACATGTAATGGTATATCCTCATGGACCATTGTCTTGGATAAAACCAAGGCCTTTAGTAGTGTTTATTTCTCTCTTACCAATGGGAACCTTTACCACATCATTTCAAGAGCTTAGTCCTTTACTCCCTCCACTGGACCCCATGTCATGCATTAGGTTTTGCATCTTTGGAGAGTAATATTTTGGTATCCTTGTGGGTATAGCTTCTTCTTCTTCAGATAACAGCATTACCCAATCAGGATCTTCTTCTTGACACCCCTCGGACTTATAAAACATGCTTCCTGGCCCGTGCTTTCCAGGGAGAGGAGGTACATAGAAGGTCACCAGTTCCTCGACTTTATGAGGTACATTGAATTCCAAACTTCCGATGAGTTGCCTGATGTGTATCTAGATGTATAGTCACCAAAGCAGAAAGCATAGGGTTGAAGATGCATCAAATTCTCTTGACAAGTTGATGACAAGTCAAATCATCTCCTTCATCTAGTCCATCAAGCACAAAGCATTAGACTAATGATAACAAATACCAGTTCAACGAGCTATTGCAGTTGAACTGATAAAATGCAAATGCTTGCCTAACCCGAGAGTTATACCCACTTCTATCAAAGGCAACGATCGTATTAAGAGTTGTAGAAATTACAACTTAAGCGTGACATCCAAACAAATCTTTGGAGATCCAAGGTCACTAGTAAAACAAACACGGTCCGCCTACGCGCCGCTATTCATGTTTGTGCATGGACCTACAACTATGCCACATTAAATTAAATAAATAAGGTGGATTTTAAAATCCCTTAAATCGTGATCCGAACCGATCAAATTCGTTTTAATTCGACGATTCGACGCTGCAATGAGCTCAACTAACCATTTGAAAAGTCAGCCAAAGGGATCTGACTTTGAGAGTATAACTATTACAGGTTTTAAATTGGCACTTGAAGTACATGAGCTTGAAGCTAGGGATGAAGTTACCATACAGAAATGAATTTGCCCAGGATAGTTCCTTTATGAATGGGTATCTCAATTTGACTTTGCAAAAGATTTTGCTGATAAACAATAATGGCTAATACTTCTTTGCATCTTCTTTAATTAGAATAGAGTTGACATCTCATTACTTTGAGATTAAGGTGAAAGTCACCATTAGGTTGCAGGTTGGAGAAAAATGGTAATGATGAGTAGTGACTTCAATTGGTTTGACACTTGGCTACATCTAGCATTTCATTTAAATTCCTTGGCAGTTCTGAGAACTTTGAAAAATGGTGACCATGTGTCTCCGTATTGTGAAATGAAGCAATTAAGGGCTGCAATAAGCACTGTAAGTCTGCAATTCTTTTGCTATTCTTGAGGGTGACAATTCTAAGATTGCTTTGACTTTATCTAGGTTCACCTTTATATTTTCTTTCAAAGATGCATTTAAGAAGATTTATATGATTGTTGTATTTTTTTTCAGTATAGTAAAAGTCCCCTAGAGATTCATAGAAGGATAAATCACACTCTTTCTTTTTCTAACACCACTACATTACATCATGCTATTCGCAAGTTGATGTTGTATACTCAAAATGTGTGAGCTCATTCAGCAAGTACTCGAAGGCAATGAAAGACCAGGACAAAAACATTAGTGTAGAGAAAAATTCGCACAAGTGGACCACTCGCCCATGAAGAGTCGCTCTAAGCAGGGCGAAAATAATGAGAGATTATCTTAGTCAGGTGGTCGGAGTATAGCAACCTACCTTATATAAAGAAGACTTGCTCTAAATGGGGCGAACATGAGAAGATACTTAATGATAGGCGATCAATATCTAGCGACTCGTCTCATATGTGAAGACTCGTTCACATGCAGGTGACTATACATCTAGATACACATCAGGCAACTCATCTCATTAACACTGGTGATAACATCTAAGAACTTGTCACTCAACATAAAACTCTCACCTTTCATTGGCAAGTCCTTTTTATGTAACCAACTTAGTTGATGTGTATATTTCTTATATAGCCATCCCTTGATCCTAAAACAATGGGGTTTTTGAGGATGGAGAATGTTTTGGCTCTTTTGGGAATTGCTTGTACCTTTGTACTCCCACTAGTTTTTGTACTACTTCTTAGAGTGGGAGAGGAGAGATCCTTGCACTTTGATCTTTTTGTTATAATGGATTTTGTTTTATTTTTTTGTTCTTTATTATTTTACTTATCTCACTCATCCTAACCCTATTTCTCAAGTGCCTAAGGGGATCTACTTTAGTCCATAAATATATTTGGATTCAACATCCTTTTAAGTGTGGTGATAGATGAGGTTGAGAATTAGAAGTCAAGAATCTAGTGAAGTAGACCATTCAGTAAGGGACAACTCGATAGGAATGAGGCTGAGTGCTCAACAATTTGTCACACAGTAGGATTTGAAAAACATGGAAGATAAAATCACTCGCATAATATAGACAGTTATGGAGACTATGAAGAATGAATGTCTATGAATTTGAGACCATGAAGGATCTTCTGGATTGACAACTCATCGAGCTCGACAATAATGAAGGGGTGTTGTTTAAGTTGCTCAGCATTAATGACGAGTTATGTCGGGCGAGTGAAGAAGAAAACACCCGGAAGGAACAGGAGAACATTAATATCACCAACGTCTTTTCCAAGAACATTACAGAAGCTTGCTCCCTCATAGAAATTCAAAATCTCACATAACATACTTTGAATTGACATCACTATTGTATTTAGACAACACGATGAAGTACCAACTATTCTATACAAAGAGTCAGGCCTCAAATGATTTTTACAACTATTAGCGGAAGTCATCACCTCCTTTGTAGAGTTTAAGAGGATGTTTCTTATACAGTTCACTGATGTACATAAGTTGTTAAAGAGCTCGCAAGCTCTTCCGCAGATGAGACAAAAGCCTGATGAGTCTCTTAAGAAGTTTATCACTTGCTTCCAAAGGGAGATGTTGGAAGTCAAGAATCTAGAGCCTGTAGTTACATAGGTGGCACTTACGTAAAGCCTTAGAAAAGGGCTTCAGTAGCCTAAAGCATTGATAGAATTGTTGGAGTTATTGAATAGCTACGTTAATGTAGAGGAATACAATGAAGTTGCACAACCATCAACAGTGACCATTGAAAGGGACTTGGCAAAGAAGTCGCCCATGGAGTAGTTCTCGAAGGATAGGTTTCGAGTCAAGAGGTAAAATAAAAGGAGACAGTTTGCTCAATGAGAAGAAGCGTCGATACATCAATGTGAGTTTAGAAATCCTTCGACTTGTTACCAGCATGGCGAGTATCTATAGTCTGCTACAATCACACTATTGAGAGTATTGATGGCCGAGTTAGTGGAAGTCATCTAGAATAAGGAGTACTTCAAAGGATCACCACCAATTAAGGCAGATGGAGTTTGTAATCAATCTAGATATTGCGCTTATCATTCATTGTGGTCACGATACCAAGGAGTGTCGCCATTTGATGAGCTTAGTAAAGGAGCTCATTAAGGTGGGAAAGCTAAAGGAGTTCACGAGGAGGCAAAGAAAGGAAGTCACTGAGCCGGGTAACTAAGCCACCCCAGCTCCTGTGATTCATATCTCTGGGGTTGTGCCTGCCATCTTTGGAGGAGATGAAGAGTCATCTAGGTGAGCGAGCCTTAAGCGACTACGATCACAAGATGCTAACTAAACATCTATGGTGTGAGCGTCGAATACTAAAGGCATCCTAGTAAGTTTTTCAGAGAAAGACTGACTAGCAGTCTCTAATTCCTATAATGCGGTAGTCATCACAACATTAATCGCCAACTACCAAATTGAGAGTATCTTGATCAACACGAGAAGCTCGATTAATATTATATTTAAGTTCTTGTTTGATAAGATGAATTTGATGAATTCAAATTTGCCCCAACAGGAGTACCTATCTATGGATTTCTAAAGAAAGGAGGAAAACTTAATGAATTATAACTCTCCCAGTGGCTTAGGGAGAAGGAGATAAACAATTCATCGCTATGGCTGAAAGTTATCTTTGGTTGACCATTGCTTTAATATATTTAGGGTATTGGTGTTGACTTATCATGTGACTATCAAGTTTCCAGCAGGGGGAGAGGAAATCACTATTAGGGTAAACTTAAGTCAGTCTTGAGCATGTTATATGCGAGCAATTTGTTACTCGAATAGAGTAGAGAAAGTACTGTAACTCAAAGTCACATGCACTTGAGTCGAGATCACTGAGGAAGTCAAGGAAATTCCAACTACGAAGAACCCTGAGCGAGTGCTCAAAATCAACTCGATCTTTAGTGATGAGTACAAAGAAGCTCTTATCAAAGCTCTTTAGGATGATATCGATGTATTCACCTTGACTGTTGTTGAGATGTCGGACATCGATATCAATGTCGTTTGCCCTATACTTAAAATCAAGAATGATGCTCGACCAATTAAACAAAAAATGAGAAAAATAATTGCTTTACTCGTTGTGTCAATTAAGGAAGAGGTCGCCAAGTTACTCAAGGCCGACTTCATTAGAGAAGTTCAATATTTGGAATGAATATCGAATGTAGTAATGGTGTAGAAGTCCAATGATTACTAGAGGATGTGTGTGAATCACTAACTTGAACTCGACATGCCCAAAAGATGATTACCCCCTTCCCAGAATAGACGCACTTGTCGACTCAGCAGTAGATTATTCTGTAATGGGTTTCTTGGAACCTTTTTTAAGGTACCACCAAATCTAGATGCATCTTGCCGACTTAGAGAAGAAAACATTTATCATTGGAAAATGGTTGTATTAATATAGAGTAATGCCTTTTGGGCTGAAGCACGTAAGGGAGACTTATCTAAGGATGGTGAACTAGGTATTCAAAGAACAAAAGGGAAGAAACATTGAAATTTATGTGAATGATTTGCTAGTAAAAAGCAAGTCACCTGAACAACATATTTATTTTTAAAAGAGACATTTGCCATCTTAAAGAAGTATAATATGTGTCTCAACTCTTTGAAGTGCACACCTGGCATGGGATCAGGCAAATTCTTGGGATTCATGATTACTCCTGAAGGCATAAAAGTGAACCCTGATGAGGTGAAGGCTATATTCGATATGCTTTCGCCAAGGATGACAAAAGAAGTGCAACGACTCACTGGGTGAGTCGTAGGTTTAAATAAATTCATTTCCAAGGATGGAGAATGTTGCTCGTCGTCCTTCAAAGTTCTCAAAGGCACAAAAAAGTTCAAGTGGACATTAGAGTGCAAGAAGGCTTTCTATGACCTCAAAAGTTTACTTGCTTCACTACCCTTGTTGCAAAACTCGAAGAAGGGCGATGTATTATTACTATATCTAGGAGTTGGAGAAGATTCAGTCAATTTAGTTTTAATCAGTGAAGAAGGCAAAAATCAATGACAAGTCTGTCATGTGAATAAGCAATAAGGGATATCGAGTTACATTATCCTATTATGGAGAAACTTGCACTCGCACTAATCATATTAACACGATGACTTTGACTATATTTTTAAGCTCACTCGATTCAAGTCATGACTGATAATCCACTCAAGTCAGTATTCGCCAAGCTGAATCACTCTTGAAGATTACTAAAGTGGTCATTAGAGCTGAGCGAGTTCGACGTATCGTACTCGCCTAGAACAATGATCAAGGGATAAGCGCTTGCCGATTTCCTCATAGATTTTAGTGATTCATACAAAGTCCCAGCCTCTCCTGAACTTATGTCACACTTATACGTAGATGGTTTTTCAAGCAAATAAGGAATGAGAGTAGGTATTGTGTTTGAAAGTCCAGCAAAAATTACTATAACTCAGTTATTGAGGTTTAGCTTCAAAATGATGAATAATCAATTCGAATATGAAGCTTTACTAGCTGAACTAAGATTCATTTGAGGACTTGATGTTCAACACATCATAGCTCACTTAGATTCGCAGTTTACGGTGAATCAAATAAACGGACATTATGAGGAGAGGGATGAGTCACTTCAAAAATATTTAAAGTGAAAGCAGAGATTGAGAGGTTGGAATACTTCAAATTTGAACAAGTCCTAAGAGATTAGAACCAACTCGTTGGCTTGTTATCAAGAGCGAGTGGATTTGGGGTGCAGCCCGTACTCCAACTTCTCTAGCCAAGCATGGAGGAAGATGAGTCTATGCAAATAGATTGTGAAGATTTGCCCAGTTGGATCAATCCCATCAAGAAATATTTATAGATTATGGAGCTGGAAGATGGATCAAGGATCCAAGAATATTCAAGATCAAAGCTGCCCAATATCTCATAATTAGTGGAGAATTAATTCGATGGTCGGCAACCTCATTAAATAAGAGATGTTTGAGAGAAAGTGAACAAAATACGGTACTAGGTGACGTGCACTCGGGCGAGTATAATAGCCATTTAATAGGAAGAACATTCGCTCACAGAATTCTGTAACAAGGATAATTTTGGCCTATATTAAGGAAAGTTGCTGAGAAGTCTGCCAAGAGGTAAGTAGTGTCAAAAGTTGGCCCCTTTATAGTAGTATCCTCCATAGCCTCTCTAGCTTATCACAAGTCCTTGGCCCTTAGCGATTTTGGGGATGGATTTGATGGGACTCTTATCAATTGCTAGCAGATAACGAAAATTCATACTCGTCATGATTGATTATTTTATTATATAGATTGAAGCCAAACCACTCACCAAGATAATTGTTTAGGTAGTTCAAAAGTTTATTTGGACTGACATTATTTGTAGGTACAATTTACTTATTTTGATCATCACAGATAATAGCCCGTAATTCATTGGCAAACAATTAAGAGCATTTTGCGAGTCATAAGGAATTTAGCTTAAATATACTTTAGTTCATCACTCTTAGAGCAATGGTTAGGTGGAAGCGGTGAATAAGAAGATTCTTAACTTACTGAATAAAAAGGTGGAAGGTGTAAAGGCCAGATGGGTAGATGCATTATTTGCCATACTCTGGGTTCTCAAGATGGCTCCCACATTAGCCACTAGACAGACACCATTTTTCTCGTTACATGGGACAAAATCTATACTATTAGTTGAGTATGAACACCACAATTAACAGAATTATTACAATTTCCTAGTTAGATAGAGATTAGCTAGTGGGAAAGACCAAATATAGAGGCCACGTAAACCACACTCGACTTGTTAGAAGAGTTGCGGATTGAAGCATCATTAAGACGAGGAAACAAATAGGCGAACGAAGAAATACTACAATTGCAACATTAAATAGAAACACATCAAGCCTGGCGACTTAGTACTAAAGAAAGCAGATGCAACATCTTGCCAAAAGTGTGTTTAGCAAACTCGCCCACTCTTGGGACTGTACTTATATTGTCAAAAAGCAAGTGGGTCCTGGAGCCTATCAACTACAAACACATTCAGGACAAGATGTGTCATGTACGTAGAACACAAGAGATTTGAAGAAGTTTTACACCAAGATAAGCTCTATCCTTATACTCATTTTATTTCCACTTATTGTTCTTTCAAAATAAATCCTTCATCAAAGCGAGTGCATGAGATGCAAGTACAACAACAACAACAAGCCTTTATCCCATTGTGGGGTCGGTTGCATGAATTCTTCTTCTCCATTATGTCTTATTATGTGTCAAATTCTCATTTAATTCAAGTATACTAAGGTCATTTTTTCTACATCTTAACTAAGTCTTTTTAGGTCTACCTCTACCTTTTTTAACATAAAATAAATCTAATATATCTACTCTCCTAACCGAGTCATCAGACGGCCGACGCTTTATGTGGTCAAACCATCTTAGGCGACTCTCTCTGATCTTATCTGCCACTGGAGCTACTCCAACTTTTTCCCAAACATACTCATTTCACATTTCCACTCATCCACCCGAGCATCCTCATCTCTGCAACACTTAACTTAGTCTTATGCACAATAAATCATTGCAGGTCTTACCACCATCTTATAAAATTTTTCCTTAAGTTTAAGTGGTATTTTTCTATCACACAATAGGCCAAATGCATTCTGCCACTTCAACCATCCAACTTGAATTCTACTAATAATATCTCTATCTATTTCACCATCATTTTGAATAATAGAGCCCATATATCTGAATCGCTCACTCTTTTTAATGACTTGTTCACCTAATGTCACAACACCACCACTAGAACTTCTACAACTAAAATTACACTCCATATATTTAATTTTAGATCTACTTAAACAAAAACTTTTAGACTCTAAGGTTGATCTCTATAATTCAAGTTACTCTTGGACTCCCTCTCCAGTCTTATCAAT
Source organism: Cymbidium sinense (assembly GCA_021442155.1). Lineage (NCBI taxonomy): Eukaryota > Viridiplantae > Streptophyta > Magnoliopsida > Asparagales > Orchidaceae > Cymbidium > Cymbidium sinense. The sequence goes on from CM038225.1 coordinate 94,710,291, forward strand.
AAGAAGGATGTCATCAGCAAAAAGCATACACCAAGGTACATCTTCCTGTAAATGCCTAGTAAGAACATCCATAACTAAAGCAAAAAGATAAGGGATTTTAAAGCCGATCCTTGATGTAATCCAACTGAAATAGGAAAATATTTTGTCAATCCTCATTGTGTTTGGACACAACAGTTCTGGCATCCATATCCTTAGTGACTTGAATATAACCAATATTAACTCCTTTCTTTTCTAGAACTCTCCAAAGAATATCTCTTGAAATTTTATTATAAGCTTTCTCTAAATCAATAAATATCATATGTAGATCCTCCTTACTTTTTCTATACTTTTCCATCAAACCTCTTAACAAATATATAACATCCATAGTAGATCTACCTGGCATGAAACCAAATTGATTTTGAAAAACTTTTGTATCACATCGTAACCTATGCTCAATTACTCGCTCCCATAATTTTACTGTATGACACAAACTAAATTCTTGTATAATTTGCACACTTAGAGAAGCATGAGTGGCGATACTCACCGGCCACTTTTTGGACTTTTTGGAAATTGAACTCAGCCTTGCTTCATCAACTGACTCATCATTCGTGGCTTCGATAGAAATGGGCTCACCACGACCTTCCTCGCCTTCTTCAAGTTCGTCAAGGAATTTGATGACTTCAGGATCTAAAGAAAATGGTGCAGAGACATCATCTCCTACAGAAAAGGAGTATTAAAATTAGCATAAGCGAGTCAAAAAATAACAATGATCTATATAATGGCGAGTACTTACTGTAGAGGAACTCGTAAATCTTGTCAAGAAGATAGTACTTGATATTGAGAGTCTTACCCATCAACGTTGTCAGGACGTCCTTCTTAGCACTTGCCTTAGGGACCACCACGTTGCTCGTAGGTAATGTGTGGGCTCAAATGGCATTGCCCACCCTATCGAGCACTTGACAAAGCAAAATTTTGAACCCAATTCCTAACCTTATTCAACAGGCTAATAATTTTCAAAAAAACCTCTGAGAATTGGATAGTGCCATCCTTATGACCTTTGATGGAGAAGACATGGAAAAATAGGTTTAAACTCTATGCCAAATCCTCTAGTCTCAAAGCAAAGAGAAGTGTTAACACTTGCAATAGAGTTTGGCAGCACTTGGGAGTGCCACCCTATAAAAATTTAAAATTTCTATCCACTCAGAGTAGAGGGCAAAGCGGAGGTTGAATCGGAAGTGATCTAGGGGACCGCATAGTTCATCCACTCTTAAGGTGTTTATTTGCTCGTCTTCACGAGTCACTCGCACAGAGTAATTTGAGTTACCGTGGCAAAGTTCATGGAAATATAGGTCTCAATTGCCGACTCAAGAATAGACTACTCGTTCGTTGCACTCGCCACAAAAGTGAAGGATGCTTTCTTAAAGCCACCATGACCATACTCGTAAAGGAACTCGCATATTAGTAAAAGAAATGACAAAAAAGTAGAAAATAACTCACACAAATGAAAACCTACTCGCCCCAAAGCTAAAGAAGGAAGGTAATAAAGCTCACATAACTGCAGAAGGTAGAATTTATAACTGTGGTAAGGTCTCGGTAACACGATGTTGCATCAAGCATTTAATGGAGAAATCATGATAAAATCTTGCAAATATCCCAAGCGGCGCAAGTCATGTAAAAACATTTAAAGAACTCACTCACAGCCACAAAACATTGAGAAAATTCAGCATAAAATGAAAAGGCGATTAAGAAATATAAATATTTCTTTTATTAAAAAACATTCTTTTATTATAGAAAGTTTTACAAGCACTCGCCACCTCACGTCATTTTTAAAATTATTTTACAATGGACTTCGAGTGCCATTCGTCAGCGAGTGTTCTCTTATCACAGGTAATCAAACAAGAATTTGGCCCTGCCATGAAAAGAGAAGACCCATTCGACTTAATGCAGCGATGAAGAGAAGCCAACTTGGCTTCCATGGTCCCCCACCTTTGTTGAGACTTTCAGGCTTTAGCATCTTTCACAACTTGGCACTTCCTATCTCGCCGAGTTCACACTTTTTTCAATTAGAGTGACTCTCCTCTGCAAGGTGACAAGCTCAGAATAGAAAGATGGCTAAGGTTTCCCTTTAACATCTTCTCGTCCCTAGGTGGGAGGACTTGTTTTGCTCAGACTCGTCGCTGTCATGACGAGTTGATGGAGGAAAGCTCGGCTGAGAGAGTTGAGAGAGCTGGGGTTGCAACATCCATCTCTGGAGGAGGAAATTTGGCTCTCAAAAGAGGACTTGAAGTTGCCAAGTCAATACTCGACAAATTTGGCCTGTCACGACTCCTACCGGAGCTTGGAATACCAAGGAACGTAATGCATCTGGACGATAAAATAAAAACATTTCTATAACAATTCCAATATAAATTTAAAGCCTCCAACTATACAATCATAAAAGAGCCACTACAATCCACAATGATCTAAAAATCTCCATACATAAATGTTCTAATACGATTCGTGAAAAATACACTTTAACATAACTCAATATAATTTATCGACATAAATACCTATCTCGTAGCTTCTCTATGGCGATAAACCCGACTTTCCCTCTATCACCATTTAATTGGATTATTACCCGAAAAGATTAAGCAACTAACAAATGAATATAATTCGCCAATAATTACGCTATTACACTATAAGAAATAAAGAAAGAAGAAACTAAGATGATGCCAAGCCACAAGTACAGTACATAAAGAAAATAATCTGCTCAAACAATCAATCATATGTGAGAAAGTATGCATAACATTTAGAAGATATGTCAGATACATAAACATTTAAAAGAAGATATGGGTCGATACATAAACATTTAGAAGAAGATATGAACTTTTACTTTTATCACCCGTCCACGAGTCATCACTATACTCATCCAAAGGATGAGTATCCATAACCTTTACCATTTGCCAATTTCTTGGCCCTTTTGAATCATATATGTGCACGTACATTCCCCCCACACATAGTGAACTCAAGATTCAACATACACATTCATAAAGATACAATCATATCACTATGGACATTAATTCATAACGAAAGAAATCGTGAGCTTGATAAAATGAACGCAATATGATCTAAGATTCGTGGTATTATCCAACATGAAGAAGCAATAAACTATTCACTATTTATGTAAAAGTGAAAATCATCACAAATGGTGCGGTGAAAAGTCAAAATCATCTAAACATGCATTTCATCAGGAAAGAAAGACATTTTTTACCATAAATGTAAGAACATAATTACCCACTTTAACTCAGCTTCCTCTCAACCTCCTTTCCTTTAATGATTCCTTCCTTAATTGCAATTCCTATAACATAAAATATTAAAAGTTATTTAATATATAACATTATCATACCCCCATCAAATGATTCTAATCTAATTAACGATAATATAAATACATTTCTTTATATGTGCTCCTAAATTCTAATACTCCTTTCTTATTTTTTTTCTTAAATTTATTCTTGAAATGATCTTAAAATGATTCTTAAACTAAATTTTAATTTTACCCTAATTCTAATTTAAAGTCATGAAATCTATAACCCTAAGTTAGAATTATAAACCCTAAGTTAACTTGAAATAAGACTAAATCAAAGCTAATAACATAACAATCAAATTTCAATTAAAATAATTATATAAATTATTTACTTACCTCCTCTTTTGCCCTAAGACACAAGTTCGCTCCTACATTTCCACACGCGACGAACGCTTTCTTCCTTCTTCCTCCCGACGGACACCTGATGGCTCGACTCAGCGGCACAATGGAGGCGCCACAACTTCAGACGAGGCCGTTGTCGCTTCCCCTTCTTCTCCTTCTGACGACGCCTAGGGACGACGCCCTTTTCTTCCTCTCCTTCCTCGACGACGCTCGAGGGGTTCACGCAAGGTGAGTAATTCCTCTTTCTCTCCCCGCTTTCCTCTCTCAGATGTTTTGGTGGTTCGTTGATTTGTCAAACCGACCACTTTCGATCTTGTTCTCCTTACTGCTAATCGTCATTATTTTTTTATTATTCTAAGTTTCTTATTATAATCTTCCTCTTATAAAAAATTTCCCCTCAAATTTAAATGACAATAAATAGAATACACATACCTTTACTTAAATAATTGAGGGTATATGATTTCGATTCCTCCCACGTATTTCGATCTAATCCATGTTTCCACAAGACATAACAAATGGAATTTCTCTATTCCCGAGATGCTTGATATCATAATCTATAATTTTCCTCCTCCATAAATGTGAGATCCTAATATCAATAGGATCAATAATAATCTTGTTGCTCATCAAGAACATATTTTGAAGAGAAATATGAAACACATCACACCTCAGCTGTGAGAAGGTAAAGCCTATATAAGCCACTTTCCCAATTCTTTCCAAGATTTCATATGGACCAATATAACGCTTAACTTTCCAACTTTGCCAAATCGCTTTTATACCTTTCATGGGACCGACTTTAAGAAATACCAATTCTCCCACTTCAAATTCTCTACGATGTTTAGCATCATAAGATTTCTTCATCTTGAACAAATTTTAATCTATCGATCAATCTGGATCTTCTCAAGAAATTTCATCCGCTATTCGCACTAATTGATTCTTCTTTCACCTGCCTCCACCCAACAAAGCTGTTCGTGATTTCCTTCCATACAATGCTTCATAAGAGCCATACCAATACTTGCTTGAAAACTATTATTATAAGCAAACTCAATCAAAGGCAAATGAACTTCCCAATTTCCTCAAATCAAGAACACGAGTCTCAACAAATCTTCCAAGTTTGAATTGTTCTTTTCCGACCGCCACCAGGATAATGCAAGATCGAAAGTAAGCTTCTCTAAAGCTTCTTGAATTTTTCTCCACAATCTAGATGTAAACCTACCATCCCGACGGACACTATAGATTTTGGCACACCATGTAACTTCACGATTTCATCAACATATTTTCGCTAGTTTTTCAACAAAGATCGATTGTTTGATGTATAAAGTGTGCAGATTTAGTCAACCTATCAATAATAACCCAAATAAGATCACGCCTCTTCTGATCTAGTAAGCCAACCACAAAATCCATAAGAATATCGTCCCATTTTCGTATCAAGTATCAAAAGTCCACTTGGCTTGATGTTCAAATTTAATCATCGACATGATTGACATTTTAGACAAATTCTACACTTTTTTCATTCCCCGCCACCAAAATATTTTCTTAAGATCTTGATACATTTTGCTACGCTATGAATCAGAATTAGAATGATGTGCTTCATGTAATATGTCTTTTCTCAAATCTCCAATATTTCAAATGCAAATTCATGATATTTCAATAATCCTCTTCATTGATTTCCTGTGATGACCTTTACCAAATTTAAAATTTTAGAACCATTTGAAGATCATTTTTCTTGATCAAGATGAAGTAATATTTTCTTTTTAATCAACTCTTAATTCAACCTTTCCTGGAAGATCAATTTGCTTTTTGATAAATATTAAATATTTTAATGAGTGATTTTTTCAATAATGTTTCCAAATTTTAATGTAGCTTTTCAATGCAATTATCATGGGTGGATAGTTTTCATGATTTTTCAATTGCTTGAAGCATAAGCAATCACTCTTCCATTCTCGCAAGTATATCCTCTTAATGATGCATCACTATAAATTTGAAATCCTTCTGTCCCTGATGGAATAGTTAATACTGGTGCAATCATTAAATAATTCTTCAATTTTTGAAAAGCCTTTTCACACTGATCTGACCATTCAAACTTGACCGCTCGAAGTTAATCTCGACAAGGCATGGCAATCTGTGAAAACCCTTCAACAAATCTCCTATAATATCCTGCCAGCCCCAAGAAACTTCTGACTTCTGTGACAGTGGTAGGTTTGGGCCATTCAGCTATTGCTCTGACTTTACCCTGATCCACTGAAATCCCTTCACTACTAATCATGTGCCCCAAGAATATGATACTATTTAACCAAAATTCACACTTTGAAAATTTTGCATATAATTCATTTCCTTTCAAAGCTTGCAAAATAATGTGAAGATGGTTTTCATGAGCTGTTTCATCTCTGGAATAAATTAGAATATCATCTATGAATACAATCACAAATGAATCTAAAAAGGGTTTAAAGATTCTATTCATGAGATCCATAAATACAGCTAAAGCATTTGTTAAGCCAAAAGGCATCACCACAAACTCATAGTGCTCATACCTTGTACTGAATGCAGTCTTTGGTATATCTTATTCTTTAATTCTCAACTGATGATAACCTGATCTTAAATCAATCTTTGAAAATACCGAAGCTCCTTCTAGCTGGTCAAAAAGATCATCAATTCTTGGTAAGGGATATTTATTCTTCAAGGTGAGTTTGTTAAGTTCTCTATAATCGATGATGCCTCTTAAGCTCCCATCTTTCTTCTTTACAAATAATACAGGAGCTCCCCAAGGAGATGTACTAGGCCTGATAAATCCCTTCTCTAATAATTCTTGCAGTTGATTCTTCAACTCTTGTAATTCTTTGATACCATTCTATACTCTTCTGTGTTTTGCACCTTGAATTAACTCAACAGAGAAATCCATTCTCGACCGAGGTAAACCGAAATCATCCGTAAAGAGACTTCTGGATACTCCTATATATCCTCCATCTTCTTTACCTCTTTAGTAACATCAGTAATTGAGAGCAAGAAACCTTCATACTTTTTACAAGATCTTTTGAACTTCGAGACACCATCATAATACTCCCCTATGCCCCATGAATCAATTCTTCTTTCCGTGAATATTGAATTTGACTATCTTTTTAACAATCTATAAGAAGATGATATTTAGCTAGCCAATCCATTCCTAAAATTACATCAATTCATATATCAAGACTATTAATTCTGATTCAAGCTTCTTCACGATGTTTAGTTCACACCGCAAACATTTTCAAAGATTCATTTGACCCATTTGGCATTGCACGAAAAGTACTACGCCATTTTCATAATTTGTAATCCCAAAATCCTCACACAATCTTCGATATAAATGAATGTGATGCTCCAAGATCAAATAAAACTCTAACCGAAGTTAATAAAGATGATACCTATAATGAATAGTATGAAAGAATTATCTACACAATAATAAAAGTGTAATAAGCTAATATAAATAAAGACATACCTGTAATAACATCGCGAAGCTGCTGAAAGAGTGCATAAACTCGTGTATTCTGTTGCCTGAAGTTTGAGGAACATGCGCTTGATTCATCCATCCTCTACCAACACCCTTCCTGGAGGTTGAATATTTGTCCCAAGATCCATCAAAGATCCTCGACTCAAGAGAGGGCAATATTTTGCCATATGTCGGATGGCACGCAAGCCAGGCCTGAGAGACACTCTCCTTATGTGCTCTTCCACATCTCGCATGTGGTAATACTACTACTACGCATGTATCCGACTGCTTCTTCCAGCTTGATTTTTCGCCAACATTTTGCCTAAATTTTGGCCTATCATCATTCCTCCTCTTATGAATATCTCTCCTCCTCTCGAAGACATCCAATTCTATCCTTCTAGCCTCCACCAAGACAAAGATAATCATCAATACCCAAAGGAATTAAGGTCCTGATTACATCTTTCAATCCGTGATAAACCTGATTTTTCTTCAGATTTGGTATCAGAGGTGCATACCTTGAAAGATTGTGAACTCATATATCAGACATAGATCTCCTCAGATCAACTGATGAATTTATCTCATTTGTCTCCTGAGATGGGTACAAACCAATCTCTAAAAGTCTTCATAAAGTCCTCCCATGAAATAAGACCGCAAGCATCCCCTTCAAATTTCAGAATCGCCTCGCCACCATCTTCTCGCCTTCACCTCAAAAGCAAAAGAAGCCAAAGCAACTCTTCTTTCCTGAGGCATGACATGCTTTCTAAGATTTTCTATCCGATCAACCGCTCGATTCTATAGTCCTCCTGTCTGAGAAAGAGGTGGTCTCATATGAAATAGTTTCGATTCTTATCAATAAACCCCACCACTTCCACTAGCTGGTAGGCCGATTCCTTATCATTCAGTCATTGCTTCCATCATGAGTAAATGCATCTATCGCCAGAAGGTGGTTGCACCAAATTGGTGCTCAAGTGCCAGGCTCTCTATTTTCACTCATATCATCTTCTTGAATTGATTCCATACCGAGAAGCACAAATTTATTATAACCTACACATCAATCAATATAATCATATGTAATTCTCTTCTTAAATTTTATCATCTTCCTATCGGCTCTTTTGACATGATCATACTTATATCCCTAAATCTAAAATCTAAAATCTAAAATCTAAATACCACTCTTGTCACCTAATACCGGAAATACAACGAGATCGGACGGATAAAAGAAAACATTTCTATAACAATTCCAATATAAATTTAAAGCCTCCAACTATACAATCATAAAAGAGCTACTACAATCCACAATGATCTAAAAATCATTCATACATAAATGTTCTAATACGATTCGTGAAAATACACTTTAACATAACTCAATATAATTTATCGACATAAATACCTATCTCCTCGTAGCCTTTTATAAACCCGACTTTCTTCTATCGCCATTTAATTGTGATTATTACCAAAAGAAACAAAACAATGAATATAATTCTTAATGCTATTACACTATAAGAAAGAAGAAGAAACTAAGATGTGCTTTCGCCTCACAGTACATGTGCGCATAAAAGAAAATAATCGCTCAAACAATCAATCATATAAGATGATAACATTTAAGAAGAAGATATGGGGGCAGATATCATAAACATTTAAGAAGAAGATACGTGGCCAGATACATAAACATTTAAGAAGAAGATACTTTAACTTTTACTTTTATCACCCGCCCATGAAGTCATCTCTATACTCATCCAAAGGATGAGTATCCATAACCTTTACCATTTGCCAATTTCCTTGGCCTTTGAATCATATATGTGCACATATCAAGGCCTCACAAGCACTATAAGGGTAACTCAAGATTCAACATACATTCATACAAGATACAATCATATTACTACGACATTAATTCATAACTAGTAAATGAAATAATAAAATGAAACTGCAAATACGATCTAAGATTCGAGATTATCCAACATGAAGAAGCAATAAACTATTCACTATTTATATAAAGGCAGGAAAATCATCACAGCTGGCAGTGCAGGAAAAAGTCAAAATCATCTAAACAATTTCATCACAAAGTAAAGACATTTTTACCATAAATGTAAGAACATTACCCACTTTAACTCATAGCTTCCTCAACCTCCTTTCCTTTAATGATTCCTTCCTCGCAATTCCTATAACATAAAATATTAAGTTAAAGTTACTTAATATATAACATTAATCGATTATCATACCCCCCATCAAATGATTCTAATCTAATTAACGATAATATAAATACATTTCCTTTATATGTGCTCCTAAATTCTAATACTCCTTTCTTATTTTTCTTAAATTTATTCTTGAAATGATCTTAAAATGATTCTTAAACTAAATTTTAATTTATGCTACCTTAATTTAAAGTCCATGAAATCTATAACCCTAAGTTAAATTATAAACCCTAAGTTAACTTGAAATAGACTAAATCAAAGCTAATAACATAACAATCAAATTTCAATTAAAAATAATTATATAAATTATTTACTTACCTCCTTCTTTTGCCCTAAGACACAAGTTCGCTCCTACACGTTTCTTTCACGACGCGACGAACGCTTCCTTCCTTCTTCCTCGACACACGGATGGTTCCCGCTCAAAGGCTTTCAATGAGGCGCTGCGGTTGGTAAGGACGTAGGCCGTTGTCGCTTCCCCTTCTTCTCCTTGGTAGTCGACGCGACGCCTGGGGACGACGTTGCTTTCCTTCCTCCTTCCTCAAGCGACGACGTTTGAGGGTTCACGCAAGGTGAGTGCAATTCCTCTTTCTCTTTTCTCCCGCTTTCCTCTCAGATGTTTTGTGGTTCGGCTGATTTGTCAAACCGAGCCCGACTTTCGATCTTGTTCTCCTTACGGCTAACCGTCGTGCTGGTTTATTTTTATTATTCTAAGTTTCGGGTTATTACACCCTGTACGATGAGAATTAATGTCATTAACCATAGGAAAAAATTCCAATGAGGATGCAAATCAAAAGGTGTTATCATAGGAGAAGGAAGCCACTATCAAATCAAATGAACTTTCTCTTTATTTGGATGTTGCCCAAACAACTTGCCCTACTATAAGATAAATAATCATCTTTGAACTACCTAGTTCCAGAGAAGTACCCTTGGGAGTTGGTGAGTGCCCCTTATGTTGCTCAATGGATTCTCGAACACTTGACATGCTGAGCTGCAGTAAAATAAATAATGATTGGTTACACAAAGAATAATGAAGTAATTAAAATCATGAGTCTTCCGGTAGCAAGGCAATCCTCCACTATCTTTTTTACGAAGGAGGTTCTCACCAGCTTACTCATCATGACTTTCCTTCACCGAATGAGAGGAACTCCATTGTATTCTTCCTCGGTACTAGGCATTTTCTTCATACTCGAAGCAAAAGATGGCTCTAGTAAGACTGTGATACTCTCCTCAATTATAATGGGGGCACTCGCCTCCACCTGTGAGTCCTTGCTGCCATCCTTGGCTGGAGTAGTAACAATGCTTTGGATAGGAGTTGTAGAGACATTCGCCTCAATTGAAAGAACGATAGCGAATTTCACTATTTTCTTGATTTTCTTCTTTTTCCTCTAAAGACCTGATTAGAGCTTGACATGATTAATATCATCACAAAGTATTTTAGAGTCCATGACGAATATTCACCTTGCTAATAAGAACTCGGTAGAAGAACGTGAAATCAATCTACGACGAGGAGCAATAAGAGAATTTGAACCAAGGCTGAAGCTTCTTTTAGGTGATTGACTTAAATGTCAGAAAGATTTTCTTTTTGAAAATTTTTTTAATGTTCATAATTAATCTCTGCTTTTATTCTTTTCTTTTTGTGAGTCAATTTTATAAAGAGCAGAATAATTGATGAGTTAATTGTATACCTAAAATGTGCAAGTGCATACCGTGAGTGCTTGTAGGCAATAAATGACCAACACAAGAACTCCTAGGCAGATAAAAATTCGTACAAGTGGACCACTCGCCCATGAAGACTTGCTCTAAGTAGGGGGAATACAAGGAGAGATCATCCTAGTCAGGTGGCCGGAGTCCAATGACCTACCTCATATAAAGAAGACTCGCTCTGAACAGGGTGAATATGAGAAGATACTTAAAGACAAGCGATCAGTATCCAATGATCCACCTCAGATGCGAAGATACACACACATAGGAGTTATTGGACATCCAAATACACATCAGGCAACTCATCTTGTCAACACTGGTGACCATATCAGAAGAACTCATCACTAATGAGTATTAGAATTAGCTAGAAGGATTAATAATATATTTTGAGGAGAGTATTTATTGGAAGAGATTTAAATGAACATATTAGTAGAGTGGTAAAATATTTTTAAAATATTTATGGTGGTTATGGATTTTGAGTGACTAATGAAGATGATAGGATCCATATTGAATTTTTTTTAGCTAGAGATTTTGTAATTGCTAATAGTTTATTTAAAAAAGATATAAGCTTATTATCGCTTATAAGAATAGACCTAGTAAAACACAGATTGATTATTTTCTGATAAAGAAAATAAATCGTTTAGATTGTAAAGATTGTAAAGTCACTTCGAGTGAAAGTTTAAGTACTTAGTATTGATTATTGGTTTTGGATTTTAAGATGAAGGGTTAGAAGATAAAAAATAAATCAAAATATTGTTCTAGGATTATACGTGAGTACTTAAATAATGCTAATAAAAATATTTTAAAAAGTAAACTATAAGATCTTAGAATTTAGGATGTTTATGGGAAAGCTAATATTATATGGGAAAAAAAAGTAAGTGAAATCAAACAAGTTGCAAATAATGTTCCTGGAGAATTATAAAGAAAGCTTCTATTAGCAAAAGCAGTTGGGTTGAGTTAGTGTGAAAGAAAAGATTAAAAATAAAAAATTTCATTATAAAAATTAATTACGATGTAAAAGCTTAGAGAATTGGGCTAAATATAGAGGGGCTCATAGGGTTCCTAAGGAAATAATTAGTGATTTGAAGAATTTAACATTAGTAATTTATATAATATATTTAATCCTAAAGATGGAGAAAGATGTATAAGTTGGCCAAAAAAAAAAAAATAATAGAAGTAAAGATTTTCTTCAAGTGAAGTGTATTAAGGATGAAGATCAAAAAATATTTTTCTTAAAAAAGGATATTCAAATAAGTGGATGAGATATTTTAATAAACTTTCTAATAAAGGTTGTAATAATACAATTGACTTTAGCGACTTTATTACCCTAAATGAAAATAAAGATTTTTTTTATTATTTTCGTATTAGTAAAACCAAAATTGAAAAACTTAAAGAAAATGAATTGTGAAAAGCATTAGGACTTGATGCTATTCTAATAGAATAATGAAAATGCTTAGGAGATCAAAGAATTTATTGATTACTAATCTTTTTAATATTATTTTAAAGATAAAAGATGTTAGATGAGTGGAAATAGAGTTTATTGATTCTTATTTTTAAGAATAAATATGATGTATAAGAGTGTGCAAGTTATAGAAGAATTAAGTTATTGTGTTATACATTAAAATTATGAGAGATATTAATTAAATATAGATTATAACGTGATACAAAAGTTTCTTAATCAATTTGATTTCATGTTGTGTAGGTCAACTATAGATGTTATTATTTGTTGAGAGGTTTCATGGAGAAGTAGAGAGAGAGAGATAGTAAGGAGGATATATATTTGATATTTGTTGATTTAGAGAAAGTATATGATAAAGTGCCAAGAGATGTGCTTAGGAGAGTTCTAGAAAAGAAATGTGTTAATATTGCTTATATTCAAGTCCTTAAGGATATGTATGCTGGAGCTATTGCTTGTGTTTAAATACAAGGAGGATTGACCAAGTATTTTCCTATTTTTTTTGGATTACATTAAGGATCGGCTCTAAGCACATCTTTTTTACTTTAGTTATTGATGTTCTTACTATGCATTTATAGGAGGATGTACGATGGTGTATACTTTTTGCTGATGATATTAGGATGTACCATGGTGTATTCTTTTTGCTAATGATATTCTTCTTGTTGATAAGTCCCCATCTATTTTCCTTTAGCTATTGATGTTCTTATTATGCATTTATAGGAGGATGTACCATGGTGTATACTTTTGGTGATGATATTCTTCTTGTTGATAAGACTAAAGAGGGAGTTCAAGAGAAACTTGAATTATGGGGGTAACTTAAAGTCTAAAGGCCTTTGTTTAAGTAGATCTAGATGATCTAGTGTCGGGGTTATAACAATGGCTGAGCAAGTCTTAAAAAAAAGAGTGAACATTTTAAATATCTTGGGTCTATTATTCAAAGTGATGATCAAATAATGGGGGATACTTTTAGTATAATTCAAGTTGGATGGTTGAAGTGGAGAAATGCATCAGGCCTATTGTGTGATAGAAAAATACTGCTTAAATTTAAGGAAAAAAATTATAAGATGATGGTAAGACATGCAATGCTTTATGGTGCAAAATATTGGTTGGCAAAAGAGAAGCATAAAATTAAGTGTTGCAGAGATGAAGATCCTCAGGTGGATGAGTAGCTTTACACTTAGAGCCAAAATGTGAAACAGATATATACATGAAGGTTGGAGTAGCTTTAGTGGAAAATAAGATTAAAGAGATTTTTTTAGATGGTTTGATCACATAAAACGTCCGCCTCTAATGACCTAGTTAAGAGAGTAGTGTTAAGAATAGTAGTGGTAGACCTAAAAAGGCTTCGTTAGGAAGTGTAAAAAATGACCTTGTTTTATTAAAATTAAATGAGAATTTAATATTTAATATGACATAATGGAGAAGAAGGATTCATGTAGCCAACCCCATATGGTGGGATAAAAGCTTGTTGTTGTGTGTTATTTGAAAGATGACAAACTTATAAATTGCTAACTTCAACAAAATATGAAAATGAAGATGCTTTTTATGTTCTCATATGCGCCTCATGAGTCAGGTGACCAAGAGACTATCTAGATCAAGATAGTTTGGGCACAATGACCTGCATCAAGAATGAAGACTTGCCCCATACTGGGTGAGCACATAAAGAATGAAACTTTTGCTGACCGATTGATGCTCCGCAACTTGCCTCAGGATTGATAGCTCGTTCACATCCAAGTGCATGACAGATAGGGTAAGAAACTCTCAACCTCAAGTTGATGCCCTTTTTATAGCTCGGGATTGGAGAAAGGCCAACGAAAGGGACCAATTTAAAAGTGACATACATTTATGAAAAGAAAACTTTCTATATCAAAATTGCACTTAGTATTTATAATTAACTATCTTTTTATTCTTCTGTCTTTTTTGTGAGTTACTTCTATATGAAGCAGAAAAATCTAGGAGCTAAATGTCTCATATGCACCTCATGAGCTAAGTGACTAGAAAATTATCCAGATCAGGATAGCTTGGGCACAATGACCTGCATCAGGGATAAAGACTCGCCCCATGCTAGGTGAGCGCATAAAGAATGAAACTTCTGCTGGCCAATCAATGCTCAACAACTCGCCTTAGGATCAGCAACTCACCCATATGTAGGCGACCAAACATCCATGCGCACGATAGACGGACCATTTCACCAGATTCCAACATTCCCAACATAAGAAATTTGCCATTAGATTGTGATGGACTCGCTGCTCGCTGGAGAGTCACTTTTCTTATTTTCTAGGCTTCATGCTGGCTACATGTAAAACCTCCCTTAAAACTCTATAAAATAAGGGCCTTAGACAAAAAGCAAGGGGCTTTTGGGAACTTTTTTAGAAGGATTTTTTCAGAGATTTCTTTTTGGGTTCTTTTTCGGTTCCTTCTAGGCCTTCTATTTCTCCCTTACACTGTAGCACTTCCCTGAGAAAAGAGAGGGCTATTTGTACTCAGATTTCTTGATATAGTGAAATACTTCACACCCTTCTATTTCTTCTCTACTATTCCACAAGTTCAAACCTTGTGTCTCAAGTGACTAAGTAGTTCTTCCTCGTTCACGGATAGAATCAGATTCAACACTTTTATTAGATGCTGAAGTATTTTATTGAGCTTGTTAATTTAGATAATTTCATATTATTCTATGAAGGTAGGCAAAGTTTTTTTCCTTTGTTCTTAACATGGTTCTTGTTAGAGGTTTAACTACTTTTGATTCATGCATGAATGTATTTAGAAACTGTAGCTTTGCTTATGCATTATTAATTAGGGACCAAGAATTCCATTTGTACACTATTTTTTATTTGATAATAGATCAAGAGACTTGAATTAAGTTAGATGAATAAGAAACATAAATGATAAGATTTTAGTTAAAGATGAAGACATAAGAAAAAAAAATGAAAATACTACTTTGAGAAATTATAAAATGAGAATTTTAAGGAATAATTTTTTTGAGAATAGCAAAATGAACAAAATAATATGGTTTCATATAGATTAATATAAAGAAATGAAAGTGATATTCTCTTTGAAGTAGATTCATGGAGGTAAAGTCTTAGTTTTGGATTTGGTGTCTACTAAGATTTGGAGAGTTGTAGGGAATATTGAAGTGGTTTGTTTGACAAATTTTTTTAATCTAACTTTGAATACTATGATGATGCTAAATGTTTAGGGAAAATGTATTTTGTGTTATTATTTTAGAACAAAGTTGTCATAACTCAACTTTGGAGCTCGGAGTATTGAGGCAAAAATGGATGGACAGATGGATATACAAAACATTCTTACTTTTTATAATAGAAAAGTGCCAACTAAGTTTTTCATATTAAATTTGTAAGACATTTGTAATTCCTTTTATACTTGAAATTTTAATACATTACATACATTACGTACAATATATAGTTATAGAAGTAAACTTTATACTATACATGTACTCCTTTCTTTCATTATTTTAGGTTGTTAGAGATTTTTTTCATGAAAAATGATTATCAACTAAATAGTGAATTAAATGACTCAATAAGTAATTATATCTCTGAACTATAGTAATTTAAGAATTAAGAAATGCTATGCTTGTCAATTTCTATCAGTAAATCAATATCATATCATTTTCATGAAATAATAAGAAAATACATTTACAAAAGTGTAGGATCAAGAGGTGTCTATCACTTTTTTATCATTTTCATATATTAACTTTTTAATTGTATAATACACCATTAATAGAAGTCTCCATCTAAATGTATACTTGAAATGCACATCATCTCATAATCAATTACAACTTAACTTAGAAGGGCAAACAACTTCTATTTTCATTTATGTGTATGAGCATGTTGCATTCCCAGTCAATAACATAAGTGAGTAAATTCTATTAGTTAACATGTACAAACAGTCACTTTATAATATGACCATTTTATCATACATTTTAATAGTGTCTTTAGCTTAATGCACATATTAAAACATAAAAACAAATACAGTCTCATTTAAACATTTACATACAATCTATACATAACAAATAATGCATTGATCTTGTGAAAATGAAATAATTACTATAGAGCAGAAAATATAATTTCCCATTTTATTTAGAAGATTACTTTGCATCTTATTTTTAGATCGTTGCTTCTCTTTAGCTATATCAATAAAGTTTCTTTTCAATATACAAATTTATCAAATTTTCTTTTTTTTTCTCAAGTTTAAATTATTCAATCCCAATGTATTTTCTAAAACTTGCTTGTCGCTTGATCATTAAACTCTACTTAAAATACCTAAAATTCATAAGAGATTTATTTATTTTAAAAATACTCTATTAAAGTTATAACTCTTTTTAATTTAATTTAATTTCTCAATTTATATATTTCTATATTAAATCATTTCTTTGAACTAAAATTTTAAGTGTAGAAATTACAACATTAATTTAAAATAATTTCTTTCTTTTATTTAATTTATTAACTATCATTTATTTTAACTTAATTAATTGAATCATATGTGAAATTCACTCATTTTTTTCTTTGAATGCCTTATTTATTGTTATGTAATTATTTATTGTAATATTCTTTCCTCCTTTATAATTTTACATTATTTGTATTATTTTTGATTATTTTAAACCTCTTTAATGTATCTATATTCATATTTATTTTATTATTATTATTTTAGTATTATTATTACTATTTGTAACATTATTATCAATTTAATAGTTTCTTCTCTTAATTCTAGTTTATATTTTATTTTTTAATTATCACTTTATTTAATTTAATCTATTAAATTAAATTTATTATTTTCAATATGAGTTCTATTTATTATTATTATTTTAAAAATATTATTATTATATTAATAGTATTGTTATTCATCATTATTAATAGTAGTAGGTTATTATTATTATACTAATATTATATTGTATTTATTTTATTTTTATATTTATACTAATTTTATTATTTCTATTAATAATATTGTTACTGTATTAGTGTATGCTACTAGTACATCTCAATAATGAATACTTGCTTAGGAGTGAGCCGGGACACGAGTATATGAGCTCTCCTTCAGAAGATTGATTAAGACTCTCTATTTGGTACAAAAGGCGATAACCATTTGACGATCTGCCGATCAAGGAAGATTTTTGTCCAACATCTTATTTTTAGTGCGATGAGCGTTAACAGATGTCAATAAAAGAAGTCAAGCTCTCGAAGGATAACTTGCTTGAGACAATTCAGTCATTATGGAGTTAATCACACAACACTTCTCCATGCATCAAGATATGAAGGACATGAAGGATCGCATCACTCGCCTAGTCTATGGTGCCATGGAGAGAATGCAACAAGAAACTCCAAGGATGCGAGAACTTGAAGGCCCCATTGATTCAGTAGTTATGTGCATTGTAATAACCAGAAAAAAAATAATTATTATTCTTAATTGATGCGTCGGTTGGCCGCAAGTAGATTAATCAAAGGGGAGCATCGACTTTGGTCTTTGCTGAAATCGAACTCTCTATACATGAGAGAGAGTGAAAGATAGAGAAAGAGAAGGGTCGGGAAGTATCTTGTGTGTTTGCCCTAGTCGAGCGAGATGAGGTAGCCATTGTTGATGCTCATGAGCTATCATCCAGGTCGCTAGGCCACTAAACTGCCAGCATCGACGTCTTCTCATCCCTTCCGTGTGCATGTGCCGGGAAAGGAGGAGAGGGTCATTGCATACACGAGAGAGGGGCGGCAGTATCAGACGCGGGTTAAGGCACCGAACTTGAGAGATAGGTAATTATTTTTAATTGAAATATGATTTTATTCTTATTCAATTTTTATTAAAATTTAATAATGATATCATGAAATAAATGCCTTTATTTTAAAAGGAAAATTTTACTTAACTGATTTAGAATGTTATAAACTTAGCAAGGAATTTAATTTGGGAATGTTTTATTTGATTTATCTTATAAATTTATAATGACATCTATATTTTTAATATATTTCAAATGTATCTTATTCAATGCACAAAATCCTAGTGTTATATATATAATAGGATTACTGTAAGAAGAAGCAAAAGGTGATGAATTTGATTTATCAAAATTATAGGTTCGATTTTTCATGCAACATTTATCTTAAATTTAATGAAATACAATTATATAAACTTATAATCTCAAAATTTATAAAACCATAAATAATGTTAATTTTCGCAACCTCTAATTAAATTTAGAATCAATGTTAGATTAGTAAGAATAATTATCAATTGAAATTAAAATTAAGTTTATTTATATTAAGTCACTTTTAACACCTAACTTTTTTTATACAAAAAAAATAAGGGATTTAGAGTATTATATATTTTTGTACATATAAAGATTTATATTAAACTAAGGTTAAATGAAAAGACTTATGAAAAATCTTTAATTTAAAATTAGTAGTCATTAATTTAAAATAAATAAATAGAAGTATGTTAAATAAACTAATAGTTAAATCAAATAAATATAATAATCAATATTATTATTAATTATGAAATTAACTTGATTTGAAGATAAACAATGTACTTTTGATGAATGTGAGCGTTAAATTATAAAAGACATTCATTAATATCCTAGACAAGAAAATACAACAACAAGCCTTAATCCCACTAAGTAGGGTCGGCTGCATGAATCCTTCATCTCCATTGTGTCCTATTATGTGTCAAATTCTCATTTAATTCAAGTATACTAAGACCATCTAAGGAGATCTTAACTAAGTCTTTTTAGGTCTATTTCTACCTTTCTTAACATAAGGCACATCTAATGCATCACGGTCATTCATTGGAATGAGCTATCCATCTAAGGAGACTCTCTCTAATATTATCTGCCACTGGAGCTACTCCAACTTTTTCCCGAACATACTCATTTTGCATTTTATCTCTAAGAGTAAAGCCACTCACCCACCTGATCATCCTCATCTCTGCAATACTTAGTTTTATGCTTCTCTTTTATTGGCCAACATTCTGCAATATAAATCATTGTAGGTCTTACCACCATCTTATAAAATTTCCCTTAAGTTTATCCGGTACTTTTCTATCACACAACAGGTCAGATGCATTCCTCCACTTTAACCATCCAACTTGAATTCCAGTAATAACATTCCCATCTATTTCACCATCATTTTGAACAATAGAGCCTAGATATCTGAATCGTTCACTCTTTTTAATGATTTGTTCACCCAATATCACAATAGTATCACTAGAACTTCTACAACTAAAATTACACTCCATATATTCAGTTTTAGATCTACTTAAATGAAAACCTTTAGACTCTAAGGTTGACCTCCATAATTCAAGTTTATCTTGGACTCCCTCTCTAGTCTTATCAACAAGAAGAATGTCATCAACAAAAAGCATACACCAAAGTACAACTTCCGTAAATGCAAGTAAGAACATCCATAACTAAAGCAAAAGATAAGGGATTAAAGCTGATCCTTGATGTAATCCAACTGAAATAGGAAATATTTTGTCAATCCTCTTTGTGTTTGGACACAAGTAACAGCTCAAGTATACATATCCTTAATGACTTGAATACAACCAATATTAACTCAGTTTTTTTCTAGAACTCTCCAAAGAGTATCTCTTGGAATTTTATCATAAGCTTTCTCTAAATCAATAAATATCATATGTAGATCCTCCTTACTTTAGACTTCTCCATCAAACCTCTTAACAAATGTATAGCATTCATATTATATCTACCTGGCATGAAACCAAACTGATTATGAGAAATTTGTCGCATCTTAACTTATGCTCAATTACTCTCTCCCATAATTTTAATGTATGACACATTAACTTAATTCCTCTATAATTTGCACACTCTTGTGCATCACCTTTATTCTTAAATATAGGAACCAACAAACTCTTTCTCCACTCATTTGTCATTTTTTTAGTCTTTAAAATAACATTAAAAAGATTTGTAAGCAAGAAATTTCTTGATCACCCAAACATTTTCACACTTCCATTGGAATATCATCAGGTCCTACTGTTTTTTTACATTTCATTTTCTTTAAGGTTTCTCTAACTTCAAATTTACTAATACGATAAAAAAATAAAATTCTCTATTTTTTTAGGGTATTAAGGTTGCTAAATTAATTGTATTTTCAGATCCTTCATTAAAAAGTGTATCAAAATACCTCATTCACTTATTTTTCATATTATTTTCTAAGAAAAATATTTTATGATTTTCATTCTTAATACACCTCACTTGAACTAGATCTTTACTTATCTCTTTGGTTGGCTAACTTATACATACATCTTTCACCATCTAATCTATTGTATAAATCACTAAAAGTAATTTTTTGATCATATATTGCTTTCTTAGAATCTCTGTAGGCCACTTTATATCTTTCCCAATTCTTCGAGTTTTTACATCTAAATTAAGTTTTATAACAATGTTTCTTATTTTTTATCTTTTCTTGCATATTCTGAGTCCACCATCAACTATTTTTATTAAAAGAAACTTTTCCTTTTGATTCTCCAAGCACATTTTTTGTAACTTGCTTAATTTTAGTTGTTATTATTTCCCACATAATATTAGCTTTTTTATGAACATATCAAATTCTAAGCTCTTGCAACTTACTCTTAAAAATATTTTTATTTGTATTTTTTAAGTACCCCCATCTAATCCTAGGACAATAATTTGATTTATTTTTTATCTTTCAATCTTTCATCGTAAAATCTAAAACTAACAGTCGATGTTAGGTACTTAAACTTTCACTTGGAATCCTTACAATCATTACAAATCTAAAGCGATCTATTTTTCTTATCGAAAATAATCAATTTGTGTTTTACTATATCCATTTTTATAAGTAATAATATGTTCATCTCTTTTCTTAAATAAAGTATTAGCAACTACAAAATTAGAGGTTAAAGCAAAATCTAATATAGTAAAATAATATATTTATTTTATGTTGATCCTAGACAAGAAAATGAATAAAATAAATTGATTTTATAGGTACTCAAATTAAATAAATCCTAGACAAGAAAATGAATAAAATAAAATAAATTGCTTGCAAATATTGATCAAATCAATATATTTATTTTATAGGTACTCAAATTAAAGAAAAAAGTTTTAAATGGAAAGAGATTCAAAAAGAAATTCACACTAAAGTGGGTAATTATATTTTTACATTTATAGTAAAAGTTTATTTATTTTTCATGTGATAGAATGTATTCGTATATAGTTATAAATTATCTCCGTATTTCAAATTGTGATTTATTTCCTTATCTTCTCCATATTGAATAAACAATCTGAATGTTAGATCATATTGTTACTTATATTATTGTACAAAATTAATTGATTTTCTATTTTATATTAATAGTAGTTTAAATTATGTTATAAAGAATGTCTAAAATGGAGTTCACTATTGACGCATGGATGCAATATACGTGCGTAAAGGTAAATAGAAATGGTTATTTATCCTTTGGATGAGTTTTGAAAAAACTTTCTTTCTGGAAAATGTTTTTAAATGGTGACTCCTATAATGATTGATAAATTAGAAAATAAAATTTCAAAAAAAAATATTTATTTTATCTATCTTTTATATGTTGAATTATTTAAACACACTTTACATAATGTTCATATTTATGGTAGTTATGTCATGCATATTAATTATGTCATTTTATTTTACTATAATGTAGAAACATAATTTATCCACTGAAAATATTATTAATTTTAAGTTTTATATTTTTTTTAGGTAACTTTCCTAACTAAATGGAAAATAGAAGGGAAGAATATATTTACAGTCATAAAGCCATTTCAAGAGATATGTATTATTCTGGTTTATATTTTAAATTATATTACTTCAGTTGATGGATAATTTATATTTATAGATATATTTGTTAAATATGGTTTGGATTTGTAGTGGCTCTTATAAGATTGAAAAATATTATGTAGTTTATATTCAATTGGATGTGTTTAAATAAAGCTTTTTTTATCCGTCCGACCGTCCGTTACTGCTTTGGTATTCCGAGCTTCTAGGTCGAGTCGTGGCATGCATTAAGCAGTGAAGGTGAGCCTTGACCTCAACCATAAGCATTAGCAAACACAAACAGTTCAGTAAAATATCATTTGTATTTGAAAAGTTGAATTGAGCAAGCTTGAAACTCACACCAATTGTTGGATCCATTTTATGGTTCTTTTCGAAGAGAAGAGGGAAACTGAGGGAATGATCACTCTTTTTATGACCTGCGGAGAAGGAGAGAAGTAATTCATCGCCATGACGGACTTTATCATTGTGGACACGTTGGCCACTTTTAATTCCATCTTTAGTCAACCACTATTAAATATCTTTAAAGCAGTGTTCTTTACCTACCACATAATAGTTAGATTTTCTATAGGTGGCTAAGAAGTTGTTCGTGGTGACTTAAATAACTCAAGAGCTTGTTACTTAAGGGTAGTCAGTGATCCACAAAAAACAAATGAAGTGTTGTAGTTATAAATCGCTCAAACCAGGCTAGAGATTATTGAAGCTATTGAAGAGGTACATACCACTATGATATGAAGTGAGTCTTAAGTGTTAGTTCCACATATAAAGGTGAGTACAGGAAGCCTTAATATATGGATTTTCCAAGAATTTGGACATGTTCGTGTGGACAACAATAGAAATGCTAAGGATTTGCATCAATATTGTATGCCACTGACTCGATGTTGAGAAAGATGTCCGGTCCATCCAGTAGAAGATGCAGAAGATGCAGAAGATAATATTCTTGCTAGCCGAACCCAACAAAGAAGAAGTTAACAAGCTACTTGAGGTGTCACGACTCGGCCCGGAAGCTTGGAATACCAAGGCAGGAACGGACGGATAAAAAAAAAGCTTTATTTAAATACATCCAATAGAATATAAACTACATAATATCTTTCAATCTTATAAGAGTTACTACAAATCCAAATTATATTTAACAAATGTATCTATAAATCTAAATTATCCATCAACTGAAGTCATATAAAATATAATTTAAAACATAAACTAAAATAGTACTTATCTCTTGAAGTCGCTCTGCGACTGCAAATATATTCCTTCATTCTATTTTCCATTTAGTTAGGAAAGTTACTTAAAAAAATATAAAACAACTTGCAAATTAATATTTTTAGTGGATAAATTATGTTTCTACACTATAGTAAAATAAAATGACAGAATTAATATGCATGACATATCTACCATAAATATGAATATTATGTAAAGTGTGTTTAAATAATTCAACATATAAAAGATAAATGAAATAAATATTTTTTTTGAAATTTTATTTTCTAATTTATCAATCATTATATGAGTCACCATTTAAAAACATTTTTCAGAAATTTTTTTTTTCAAAACTCATCCAAAGGATAAGTAACCATTTTCATTTATCTTTACGTGCACGGATACATTACATCCCCAGCCAGTATCATAAGGGGGTGAACTCTATTTTCAGACATACACATTCATAACATAAAATTTATAGCTATCCATATAAATTCAAAATAGAAAATCAATTAATTCTGTATAATAATATACGTAATAATATGATCTAACATTCAGATTATTTATTCAATATGGAGAAGATAAGAAAATAAATCACAATTTGAAATATGGAGATAATTTATAACTATATACGAATATATTCCATTACATGAAAAATAAGTAAACTTTTACTATAAATGTAGGAATATAATTACCCACTTTAGTGTGAAGTTTTTTCTTTAATCTCCTTTCTTTTAAAACTTCTTTCTTTAATTTAAGTACCTATAAAATAAATATATTAGTTTGATCAATATTTGAAAGCAATTTATTTTATTTTATTCATTTTCTTGTTTATAATATTAGTGTGTTTTTTGTTATTTAACGCTCGCATTCATCAAAAGTTCATTGTTTATCTTCAAATCAAGTAAATTTCATAATTAATAATGTTATTGATTATCATATTTATTTTATTTAACTATTAGTTTATTTAACAAACACAACATTTTCTATTTATTTTAAATTAATATCTACTCTTCTATTTTAATTTAAATTAAAGATTTTTCATAATTCTTTTCATTTAATATTTACTTCGTTTAATATAATGATATTTATACATCTATAAAATATCTTATAATACTCTATAAATCTTATTATTTTATTTAACTATTAGTTTATTTAACAAACACAATATTTTCTATTTATTTTAAATTAATATCTACTCTTCTATTTTAGTTTAAATTAAAGATTTTTCATAATTCTTTTCATTTAATATTTACTTCGTTTAATATAATGATATTTATACATCTATAAAATGTCATATAATACTTTATAAATCTTATTATTTTTCTTAATATAAAAATGTTGGGTGTTAAAGTGACTTAATATAAATAATTTAATTTACTTTCATTTAATATTTATTAGTTCTTTTAAAGTGATTCATAATTAATTAACAGTATATAAATTAGCATAGGTTTAAGGTTTCATTTTTTTTGCAATTAGAATTTTATGAAAATTAAACTGAAAATGTAGTTGGCATGGTACATAAATTAAATTACTCGTTGTTCTACATACTCATAAATTTTTTTATAATATTTAATATGAGTAAATATACATTATATAAAATTTAAAATTATAGAATCATACCTATAAATTTGCAAAGTTTGTTTATCACCTTTGAATCTTTCGCTTTCACATCAGTCTTTGTTAATTTTAATAATCATTATTTACGATTGAATGAAAATTTCATAATTTACAATTAATTTAAAGTCTAAAAATCAAAACTTTAAATTTAGAAATTTCTAAACCCTTACCTTATATTAATTCTTCTTGGTTTGCCCTTAGACCCTCTTCCTTCCCGCTCACTTTGTTCGCAGACACACCGCCACTTCCTTCGCCAGCACACTTACGAGAGACTATAGGCTAGCGGCATCGATGGTGGCTTGCTAGCGGCATCAACGGTGGCTCGCAACGGCTCGATTAGGGCACGCACGCAAGGTAGAGTGTGGCTTCTTCTTCCTGAACCCTCCTCTCTCTCTCTCTCTCTCTCTCTCTCTCGTGTATTGGAGGTTCGATTTCGGCAAATCGAAGCCGATGCCCTCTTCAATTAACCTATTTGCGGCCAACCGACGCTTCGATTTAAAAATAATATTTTTTTTTCTGTGGTTATTACTTGAGGTAGATTTCATTAGGGAAGTTCAATATTTAAGATGGATTTCCAATGTAGTGATGACATAAAAGGCTAATGGGAAATGATGAATGTGTGTAAGCTTCACAAATCTTAGTTTGGTTTGTCTAAAAGATGGGTACTTGTGATCCTGAATTGACGCACTTGTCGACTCAACGGTCTGATATCCAGTGAGTTTTCTGGATGCCTCCTCTAGCTACCACCAAATCAAAATGCGTCCAGGTAATTCAGAGAAGATGACTTTATCACTGGAGAAGGATTATATTGCTAGAAGTCATACCTTTCGACTTAAAGAATGTAAGAACGATTTATTAGAGGATGATCGATCAATTTTAAAAGAACGAAAGAGAAAGAATGTGGACGTATATGCGAATGAGTTAATGGTAAAATGCAAGTTGTCAGAATAGCATATGCTAGATTTGAAGGAGATTTTTTCTACTTTGAAGTAATTCAACATGCGTCCCAATCCTTTAAAGTTCATGTTCGGTGCAAAATTCAGGCAAGTTCTTGGGATATTTCTGTACCCCCGAAGGCATAAAAATCAATCCTGACAAAGCTAAGCTATCCTAGACATGTAGTCACCCAATACAACCAAGGAGGTTCAACTATTAATTGGGTGAGTTGTCGGTTTGAGTTAGTTCATCTCTAAAGTGGGTAAGCATTGCTGGCCTTTTTTCAAGGTTCTTGGGAGCGTGAATCGGTTTGAATGGACCCCAAAATGTGAGTTGGACTAGACCCCATTTGCGAATATTTAAAGACAAACAAACTCAAGGTGAGCATTATATACCCAGGCGATTCAAGATCAAAGCGACATAAAGCATTCTAATAGGAGAATTGTTTAGAATATCTATCACCTTATTGGACCTAAGGTGAGTTAAGGAAAATGAGCAAGAGAGGGTGGTTAGAGAAATATATATTGGAGAATGCAGAAGTCACTCTAGAGGAAGAACACTCGCCCATCGAATTTTTAAGTAGGGATACTTTTGGTGGGATTTTCGAAAGGACGTGGAAAATTTTGCTAAAATGTGCGAGCAATGCCAGGAATTCACACCCATGCAGCTACAACACTCGCAACAACTGAAGCTAATTATTAGCCGATGGTCGTTTTCCATGTGGGATTGAATCCTATTGGTCCCTTGCGATTTGCCAGCAATCACAAAAATTCATTCTAATCATGATCAATTATTTCACTAAATGGATTGAAGCTAAGACGCTCGCTAAGGTCACCACAGAGGTAATAAAAAATTTGATATGAACTGACATTATTTGTGAGTACGGTCTACCTATGATTATTATAACTGATAGTGGGCCCCAACTTGTCAACAAGACCATGAAGGAGTTTTACAAGTCTTAAGAAGTTCATCTTAAGTTCACCTTTGTCCATCATCCACAGACAAATTGTCAAATCGAGGTTGCCAAAAAATAGATCCTTAATTTACTAAAGAAGATTGAAGGTTGTCTGTTGTGCTTTGGGCTTTCAGGATGACACCACCTTTTGTACCCGTTAAAACATAATTCACCTTATCCCTTGATGTAGAAGTTTTACTGCCTTTTGACTACGAATTGCAAAGCTAGTGAGTCATGGCAAATGTTGACCTCGACCAACGACATCATGAATGGAAAAAAACAAAATGGATAAGCTATGAAAACTATGCTCGATATGTTGGAGGAACTCCGACTGCAAGCACCTTTGAGGTAAGAAGAAACAAAGAAGAGAATGACTAAATACTACAATATCAATGTTAAAGAGAAATACTTTCGACTTGGTGATTTGGTGTTGAACAAAATCAATATAGCAACTTGTCAAAATGCACTCAATAAACTCGCCTCAACTTAGGATATGCCATACCTCATTAACAAGCAAGTAGGACTTGATGCTTACCAATTGCGAACCACTTGGAAGGATATGGCCAAAATTTGGAATGCATTTGATTTGAAAAAGTTCTACTCTTATGGGAAGTTCTAATCCTTTATATAGCTCGCTTGTTTCTTTAAAATTTGTTGTGACATAATGTCACAACTTTTAATTAGAAATAGAGCAGCTTTATTGAAGAGAGAAACAACTTTTTTTAGTTTTTATATTCATAAGATATTATATATATATATTATTATAAGGGAAATTTTAAATATATAATAATAAAATAATATATATACTTTATTTATTTATTTTTAAATAATATATATACTTGTATATTTATTGAGCTAGTTTGATGTCGACGTCATGAATAAGCTTGAGCTGAGCTACAAGTCGGAATTTTTGATAAGCTCAATTTCCGACTCGAAGTGGTTATCGAGTTGAGTTTGAGCCACTTAACTTAAGACATAAGCTTAATACAAAACTTTTGTCTCTTATTGTCTAACACAATTTTCATAGATACCAAAAATATAATAAATAATCAAAAGTCATCAGCCTTTATCACTCACGGGGTCTTCATTGGATTCGTCATCATAATGAATAGTTTTCTCCTTTGCCTCTTCCTCTACTAAGTTCACCCTCTCCCATTTTTTCTCCTCTTCAATCTCAATTATTTTTCTCTTCCTTAATTAATAATAATTAATAAGAAATTAAAAATATTAATTAAAATTTTAGATAACTTCAAATACTTAAGTTTTTATAAATGCCTTTTATAATTATCTTTAGTTGCATTTTGCTTGATGTAATAGCCTTATTTTTGTTTCTATCAAAAATATCCCCATTCAGTTTTCTTGTTATAACTTAGATGGTGTGACCTCATCATTATCATCATCATCTATAAATCATTCATCATCTGATTGCATATTTTTGCATAATAGAGGAACATCATCATCCTTCAAACCTTTTTTTTTAGATTTCTATCCCACATTCTCTTATTATACATGTTGTACATCAATGAATTTAACCTTAAGGTCATTAGACAATTTCTCATTTTTGTGTGAACTTGATTATATGTGCTCTAATTACGCTCACATTTAGATACGAGCATATAAGTCTCAATACTCTAATAAAAAAACATTGAAGCTCTGGAGCGCCTTCATTAAATTTGATCCACCATTCAACTATTATACTTGACAGAAAACAATATAGTTAGATAAGAAAAGTATAGAACTTTAAGGGACATTCATTATTTCATTGAACACATTAAATATTAAAAATTACCTGGAGAACTTTTTGCAATATTATCTTTAGCTTGTTGTAGCCCAAAGAAATATTTCTTATTCCTAAAAGGAATTTACTACATTTCAACAATTGTTCTCTCAATTTGGTTAGCAATCAATCTATCCCTGCAATAGCATAGCCCCAATTTGAATTCAGGATTGGTGGACTTATTCTTAACATATTAAAATTAAAGGTTAAGGCAATATCCAATAGCATGCAAATGATGGTATACTTAAAGCTCTCATTTCCCATCAAGGATATCTCAGATCTCCCTATAATTGGTTTCCTCTCCTCCTAAGTTATGAGCTATTAATTTCTCAGCCTCATCCTTTGTATTGCAAGTAAAACTCATAGCTGGCTTTTTTTTTGCATCCATCATTATCATACTAAAACCAATGGCCTTATAGTTGCTATTAATATATGACACTAGATTAAAACCTTTCATTTAAAATAATTTTTCTGATTTCTTTTCTCTTAGCTTTTTATGCCTATGCTCAACCAAGCCATTGTTTAGAAGTAAACATTGCTTTTAATGGATGTCTAGCTTCTAATATGTTTGTAAAATCAAATTAGTTGTAGCAGATCTTCTTGTGGCAGGGTATAGAAGTTCTTTCTTAGAAAACTCTCATTAAAGATAATACCTACAAATGGTTGTAAATGAATTTGGTAATCTTCTTAGTTTTGATCAAGACATTCTGTCACAATTTCAACCCACCAAATGCTGTCCAAGCTCCCCTAGCACTCCACCGAGCATTCCAAAAATGTACTCTACATCCTTCACTTGATCAGATGCTTCTACATATTTCAAAAAATTAGTGCTATAAGGATTATTTATTAGAATGTTAATCAAGCTTTTGTTCTTTATATCAGGCCATCCATCAAATATGATTGTTACTCCAGTCTGACTCCAAGTCCTTTTAATATGTTTTTCTGTATTACTCAACTCTTCTTTCAACACCCACGTTCTCAAATTATACATGAACGGGGGTTTCAAGCCTCAACAAAAAACACATATAGAACGGATCATATTAAAGTAAAAATGGGAGGTTGTCACATTGAATGGAATGACGTTCTCATAAAAAACCTCTCAATATGCACACACACACACACATTTGTGTGCCTCCCTAATATGCTTTGGATTTCTATGAGTTGCATTTTCCCCCTCCACGACCCTTGTTATCCTCACATTTACTATATTAGTGGCCCATAAGACTTCTTGCACTTCTATTAGTTAATATCGGTGACAAAGATGATGAGTTTCTGCCACTGTGCTCACTCCCATAATAAGAGCCAACATCAACTTTATCATTCTTGTACAAGCCAGAGAGATGTTCGTTCATCATTGTAACACCCCATTTAACTACCTTCTCGTAGTAGGTGCACTTCAAATGAACATACGTCTTGTCACTTACCTTCAATGTCAGCTTGCATACCATGTCTCTAAGCAGGATCTTTTTTATGATTCATGGATTTTTTTGTCTCTAACTATTTTTTACAATGCTATTAAAACCCTACATTGAAATTTTTGATTCAGAATTAAAACAAATTGGTCAAATTACAATTGTTCAAAGAAATTATTATTATTTTTTGTTTAGAGATTGTCATCGGAGAGGAAGGTGATGACTTGATAAATGAAGCAGGTGAAGGAAGGTGTGGGTGGAGGAAGGTGTAGTGGAGGCAGAGGAGGCAATGACTGGCAGAAATCCTCATGTAAGTGTGAGAGGCAAAAGGCAAAACAATGGTGAGGCGTGTGCCTCAAAGCGATTTCGTGTTGAAAAGTGATAATGTGTTCCTCTTATTATGCAATTTTAAATAGTGCTTTTAGCATCTTGGCATATTCTTTGTAGTGGTCAAAGGTCAACTGCCAGCACAATGCTTGAACAGTCATGGCTACGTAATGGAGTCGCCTTTGAGGGATAGAATTAAGACATTTGTCAACCTTCTCAGAAAAGATAAGGCTACCAAGTTTAAAGGCCTTGTTAGTGCATCACCGATCTAAGGATTGTAGCTATCCTTGTCTCTATTAGATGGAATGGTTTCCATGACCTTAGCCTTACCCTTATCCTACACCTTTTTCTTCATGGGCTAGAGTCGAGGAACTTTGGTATTGCAATGTTCACGACCACGTAAGACTTGGTTTTGTCGAAACTGACCTTCGATCGACGCCAAGAAGACCGGTAGTTGCATCAACTTCAATTGATTCCTTCCTCTACAATAAATCAATAGATGACTTGCCCAAAAAGGCAAACACCTTAGGGTCAGTAAGATAGTGTTGAGACATCTTTTCTAGAAGGAAAAATCAATGTTAGCCTATTAACTTGAAAACACGTGGAATAGGGTTAAACGAGCACTTACGATAGATGACTTCATGGATTTGGTCAAATCTTAAAAATGCTCAACATTTATTACCCGCCCACTCACTCTTTAGGGCCGTCTTTGTTGAAGGAGTTGCCTCTGTGACAACTACTCTGCCTTTACTAAATGGGATGGGCTTAGTCGATACTTCCCAACCAGTCAAACACTTGATGAATAAGAACTTGGATCGCCAGTTCCTTTTTTGTTCGCCAAGCCAGACATTCTCAGCTGGATTGTTGAGAATTACACAGTCTTGTCCTGGTGACCCTTGTTAGAGAAAGCATGGAAAACGGGATGTTCTCTTGCCTCAACACAAGATGACCATGGAATTTAGGAAGACCTAAGCCAACAAGACATTGTAGAAATTCAAGATCTCTATTAACTTGGTGCTGAGAGAAACTAAAGACCAAAATGAAAGTTATCAAAAGGAGCACAAAGCTTGTCGTTGTATACTGTATTGATCCGCTCATCCTTGTGTGCTATTCACACTGAGAAGTTGACGTTGTTGTGGCTATAGTTCAGGAATATCACATTGATCATCTCACGAGCCCAGGAAGAAGACTTGGTGAAATCGATTTCAAGTTAAGAGCACCCCTCATCATTGCCATCACCATGCTTGCTAAAAGAAATAACAATTTAACAAGAAAGAACTCACACTTAAGATAACAATGCTCTCTCTCCTAAGAAGGAAACTATTACAATTAATAACCCTACCTATGACAAAGAGGGTATTTATAGGCAATGTAATTCTTCGATTCATGAAAAGCCATCACGTCAATAAATAATCTGAGCCATCATCACAGAATCTTGCCAAAATCAATGCATCAAAATCCTCGACAAGACTACATCCAACATACTCAATGCAAAAGTAAAATTAATGAACTTGACTAAAAGAGCATATGCATTCACTCGGTATAAAATAAAATAGAGTATGCGCATACAAAAAACCAATCTGCAAATAGAACTTGTCGCTTTTTTTCATTCACAATATATACAACACACTCATCACTACACCATTATAAAGAAAGGCCTACCTCCTAAAACTATACACTAGGTGTTATATTATTCATTACAAAGAAAATTCTACCGCAAAGACTGTGCATTTGGCATTATTAAATATTACAAAGTAATACTATTTCCTAAATTGTATAGGTACATCATCAAGGAACCACTTTGAAGAGATGATTCTTTTGTTCACCAAATACCACAATACAAAATGGCCGCCAACACCAAATTAAGCGGACCTAGTCAAATCATCATGATGTAGGGCAACTAGCTTAACATGTAGCTCGTCTATTTCCCCCTTTAGAGAAGGGAACTTGGAGACCAATGCAGTTGCCAAACTCACACCTTACTCAAGGAGATCTACTCTCCTCAGCAGGATGGTGAGCTCAGCCCCTATGTGACTATCATACTTGCCCGTAGCCCTAAACTTTCCTTTCTCCTACTCGCTGCCACTACCATGAACTAGTGAAGGGCGAGCATATCTGAACTCATATTCCCCCATTGAAGATGGAGAGCTCGCCACCTCAATTGGAGAAGGCGAAAATTGGCCACCTCTTTTCCTAATGAGGTCAGTTGTTTGGCAAGGGAGGTGTTGGGCATGCAAGAAGCAAGAATTGCATCGCGAGGATAAATCTCTTGTAGATTCAATGCGAAAGCAGTCACTGCCACAAAGTAAGCCTTGTAGGACAAAAGGTAACTAAGTTAGCTAATTCAAAAACCACAATAATTGATACTGTGACTAGGTGACTTGCCAAAAGTGATGCCCCAGAATTGGGATGCAATTGCAAAATTTAGTGGGTTTCCCACACGTTCGGAGCTTGACCGAGCAACTCACCTGCTGCTGTAAGATGGAAGCTGAGTTCATGAGGAAAATGACCTGCCAATTTTTTATTACCAAAGGCTTTGACTATTGATTTACTTGTTGAGGCACTCAACGTTCAAGGGCTAGTCTCTGACAAGTCCAAGAATCCATTATCCCATCTTAAAAGGTAAACAAAATTAATGCTTTATTTCAAAAGTTAATATCATTACCTTTGAAATTGTCTACAGATGACCATATCTTGGGAATTGTCACGAGAGTGTATGAGAATAGGATAACTTCGATTGGACACATTCCACCACGTTCCAACTTGTCTTCTAGCAGCGGCAAGTGAAATTTGCATCTAATCAAATCATCCTGAAATATTTGCAATTCATACTACTTAACTTAATTCATATCACAATTACCTAAGCATGAAATCTTTTTGTAGAATAAATATAACCAAAGACATTTAATTCAGACGTACCAAAAAGCCTTTAAGCTTCCCAAAATTATACAATCCAACAAAACAGAACTTCTACCCAAATCCTTTTTCCGAAATTATCAATCCAGAAGATCATAAGCTAAAGTTTAGAGACAAGAATGCTAAAGTAGTTCTCACAAAGACAAGAAACAATCGCATGTAATGTAAATTTACAAACCGGTAGAATCAGGTCAGAATGAATATCAGAATCGAACAATATCCAGGACGCAGAATGTAACAATATAATCAACAAATATGAGACATAATCAGATTAATGTCATGTCAAAAGAAAGTAGTTCTTTAATGAAAATCATTTCCTCTATATCAAATCATTTTTCTAAATATCATTTATAATCAGATGGTTTGACTTTCATATAGGGTCGCCACCCTACGGTTTTAAGAAGTAAGGGCCGAACCATACTATTTACCCAATGACACCAATGGATGCCTTAACGACCTCAACCTCAATGAGTGGGATACTAAGATCCCTAATCACGGCCATCTCGAACTTTGCCTATCTCAGATTTCTATAATATACCTTCCTATCACAATTTTCCTCGACATTTCTCGCTTATCACATTATCGATTTAACAACGTTTAAAACATTTCTATACGCTTCAACGAAATCATATAACACTACTTATAATCATTATAAATCAAGAATCGCAAGCCAAGTAATAAACATTTATATTTTATTCAATATAATGTAAATATCTATATATTCGTATAATTTATGTTTTAAACAAATGGCATACATGAATAAACTGAATTTAAATTAAAGAATTTTGTCTCACCTCGCCGTTGTCGCGGATGCTTCTCGATTCCTCCTCGAGTACACAACCTATAGAATAATTCTTCTAAATACTTCTAATACATGAAACTCATAATTAACTTAACCAATCTTTCTACTCTTGTTCTCATAGTTTTACTGAAGACGACTCCAAAGTAATCTACTAACGCCAACGCCAATATTACCTGATTAAATTAACAAACTAAAATTAGCAAAATGTCAATCCTAAACCCCCATTTTAATACACAATAATTCTACAACTCACCTAGCAGTAAAACCGATTTCGGAACTTCCCAATCACGCATTTCAACACCGAAGGTCAGCCGAAAGAAAAGGATAGGAAAGAAAATTAAGAACTTACAAAATTCCCTGCTTTCCTTATCACAGACCCATAATCCCGAGCCACCGATTCACAGAACTCCTGCATCTTACCTCTCACCTGACATGCCGCGTTCAGCTGACAGACCTCTACGGACCCTGCCGGGTTGATACAGACCTCACCTGACGGCATGCAGAGCGAAGACGACGCGACCTCACGACGCTGGCTCATACGAGCGGCAGCCTGTCAAGTCGACCGACGCCAGGGAAGGAAGCGGCGATTCTCGCTCGTCACGGAGCGCCGTTGAAGCCGGCCGAGGGAAGGAAGCGGCGGTTCTCGCTTTGTGTCACGGAGCTACCGTCGGAAAGTCGAGGGAACGGAGCGAACCGTCCGATACCGGCCGGAAGGAAAGGAGGAGACAACCGATCTGGAATGACCGAGGTCACATGGAAGGAACGAAATAAGTGAACGGTCGATCCCCATACGGCGTCGGGCTTTTAATCCACCACGATGCTTAAGACCTGATGCTACAAAAGTGCTACAAGAACGACAAAATTAATTAGTAATTAGAAATAAGCTATTGAATTAATTGATATTACAATTCCCTAAAAAAAAAAATTTCCTCTAAATTTCTTCAATCATTCAAACAGCCGCCTCATCTCTTGTTCAACCTCCCAAGTAGCTTCTTTGATTGGTCTATGCTTCTATTTAATTTTAACATACGAAATTTTTCTATTTCGTAATCTCTTCACATCAAATTCTAAAATCTTTTCCTCCAATGCATAAGTCAAATTGTATTTCAAACTTTGTATGGAATCTTCGCTCAGATTCGGATCCATTTTCTCAACATTGAAATGTGAAAACGCTGAATGTCTCACAATTCAATGGGTAAAGTAAGTTCAGTAGTCATATCACGATCCTTTCGATGATTTCAAAGGTCCTATGTACCTGGGCTCAATTTACCTCCATGACCAAATCTACTAACTTTCATAGTTTGACTTTCAAAAATACAAATTCTCCAACTTGAAATTCTACATGTTTTAAGTCGTAATACTTCACCGACGATCCCAAATTTTCAATCTATCTCTTAACTGATTTTCTCGTAGAATTGATCAACCAACTCGACCTAACATGCCTTTTCTCCCACTTCACCCAACTTAATGGAGTTCTACACTTTCACCATATAATGCTCATACTGAGCCATCTCAATACTGGGATAGAATTTATTATCAGAAGAAACTCGATCATAGAATATGATCTTCCGCCTACCTCCAAAATCTAAAACACATACCTCAACAAATCTTCTAGACTTGAATTGTTCTTCGATCATTCCATCACCAAGGGATGAAAAGTCAGACTTTGCTGTAATCGCCCAAGCCTCTCAATTCTTTCCATAATCTAAGTAATCTACCATCTCTCGAGACGATCATTTTTGGTATACCACTCTTACAATTTCTTTAACATATAATCTGACAATTTATCAATCAATCTGTCTGCTTACGTAGTAAATGAAATGATTTGGGTCAATCTATCCACAACAACCCATATACTATCACAACTTTGCTATCTAGAAATATAACAAAAAATCCATGTAATTTCTTCCCACTTCCACTCCAGATGTGTAATGACCGTAGAATAATAACGGGTTCATGCCGCCTTTAATAATCGACAAGTTCGACATTTGAGACATATTCGCCTATTTTCTTCATACCACCACCAAAATGTTGCTTTTAAATCTTTATACATTTTGAACTACCGGATGAATAAGATATCCCTCGATGAGCCTCAGAAAATTTCTTATCTCAATTCCACATCACCGTACCCATAATCGAATTCTTCAATAATACCGCATCTACAAGAAATTCTTCACCAATGATTTGTTCAAACTCGATCCACGATCCAATTTCATTCCGATTCTATCAAATAAAGTTGATCAGACCACAATTGAGATAAATGCCCAAGATCATCAATTTCTAACTTCCAAATGAGCCTCTAATTCTCGATCAACTCGACTTTCAGTAATAATCCAACCGGATTTCCCATGGATTTACTTAATGACGACCACCACATTAGCTTTCCTTATAATCTTTAATAAACTCAAGCCATCTTCGTCTTGGGATATTTGTAGAAGATATATTTAAGACTGATAAAAAATTTCATTTCACCCATATAATGTCTCAAATTTTAAGAGCAAAACCACATGCTAATTCTAAATCATGACGGATAATTTCTTTCATGAGGCTTTTAATTGCCTCAAGATGTATTACTCTTTCGTAAAAGACACACCCAAACCTTTAAAGATGCATCACTAAATATTTGAAATCCTCGCCGATGGAATAGCTAAAATCGTGGTCAAATGCTTTTTCAATTCAAAACTCGCTCACATTCATTGTCCATCGAATTGACATCCTTTCTCAATAAATTGATAGCATTGCAATACGAGAAAATCTCGACAAACTTCCTAATAACCCGCTAAGCGTAAAATCAACTTCAGAATATTCTTAATCATTCTAAAATTGCTTTTACTTTCGGCGATCAATAAACTCCTTCGCCAATCGATAATGTGACTAAATGCGACGCTATGATCCAAAATTCACATTTTGAAAATTTGCATATAATCGATTTTGTTTAACAATTCTAAAACAACTCGACGATTTCAGACGTTTCTTCATCGGAATAAATCAATATCATCAATAAATGATAACAAACCTGTCCACCAAGCCAAAACACGATTCATTAAGTCCATAAAGACCGCAGGAGAGATTAAACCAAATGCATATAACAAGAAATTCATAATGCCCATACTTGTTCCAAAAGCTTTTTAAAAATATCAAGATCTTTAACTCTAACTCGATGATATCCGATCTCAAATCAATCGAAAATACGTACTCTCCTCCAACCATCAAATAAATCATCAATCTAAGTGGATACTTGTTTTTGATTGTCACTTTATTTAACTCTCGTAATCAACACACTCGTGATGTACCCATCCTTTTCTTAACAAATAATACCGGCACTCACTGAGTTGCCGAATAAATCCTTTGTCTCAATTCCTCGAACCACTTAATTCAATTCTTGAGCCATCCGTAGCGAGATTTATGTATGTAGGGTTGTACATCAATCCCAAACTCCACTTCTCGTGGTAAACTGTAATTCCTCCTAAACACATCGAAATTCAAACAACGGAATATTTTTCACAAACACCTCCTTATTCAACACATCTAATTTAAAATACAATTTCACCGCTTCTTAAATATTTACTCAACTTCACCGCACTAATCAAAGAAGACACATTCTTATCACAAGAAAAAATAAAATAATTTTTCACCGTGCATGCAAAATTTCACTCTCCTTCCAAAGATTCAATTGTTGCAAAATATTTGATCAACCAATCCATACCTAAGATAACGCCAAAATCTCGAAGTAAGATAATTAGTTCGTAGAAATGTTTATCTGAATGTTAATGTCAACAACACATTTCCTATTTCAGATTCAAACTATCACCAAGGATTACCACATTCAATACGCGAAAATAAATAAGATCAACCGTAAACTAAATAAAAAGGAATCGAATGAACGAATGCGGCAAATCAAACGTAATCAACCCAAATGATCCAAATTTTAAGATACACACCACTTCATTTGATTCCTTCGCTTTCATGGATAAAGAAAACTCGCTTTTACCTGAGGGTTGGTTTTCGCTCAAGTTTCTCCTTTTCGAATCAAGGTTTCCCAAAATTGTGTTACCCTGGCTTCCAAAATTTTCTTTCATTGACCCTGCCCCTCGATAATTGTATGATTTTATCCTTCTTTTCTCAATGGGCAATCACAGACGATGTCCAACCCACCACATCTCATCTCCTCGATCCAAATATATCAATTAAAATGTCTTTCCACACTTATCACAATATTTCTCCAATTGAATTTGTTTATGTCATCATCGTTTTAAATTTCATAGTAACCATTCTTTCAAAGCTTTTCATTGCTCTGTCAGAATCCCACGTTTAAAAAATTCAACTCATTTTCAATTCTACTCTTTCAACTAACACCGAACTCATCGATATCAAATGCTAATGCCAACCTTAATCATCTCTCGATACTAAAATCTATGACATTTCTCTTCCCGCAGATAATATAATGCGAGTATATCTAAAGCAGAAGTGAACTCGCTTCATATCAGATTATCGTTTTGATCCTTGAGTTGATTGAAAAATTTGTAAAGCAAGCCGGCCGATGGAGGAATAAACCAATTTGAATACTTTGACTCATCCCATTTGATTCGAGTAATGTATCGTCAAATCTTTTCCCTGTTGCCACCACCTTTTCGCTTCCCCTTCTAATACAAAAAGTAAGACTACTCTTCTGCTGTGGCAAATCATCCCATCCAAAATTTTTTCAATTTTAAGGCCAATCTTCCGCCACTATAGATCACCGCTCCTAAATGCGTGGTTCAACGCTCAAATATCCTCAAATGTTGTCCACTAACCAAACTCGACTGGCCCACCACCGCAGATTTTTCCATGATGCTACTTTTATCAACAACCCGGAAATCAATCAACTACCCTCAATTCATCGATCCTTCACCACTGCTTCTTGTATTTCACTCGAATTATCTTCGCAGTGCGTGGTCTCAGATGGAGGATCACCCTCTAACCTTTCTCGCATTTCTTCTAAATTAATCTGTAATTATAAAGAGTATTTATGTGATACATATTTATTAAATATCATATTTATTAAATATCATACATGCATGACATTAAGAACATATGGATTCCTAACCCAAAACTTAATCGCCCTATACTCAGATTGATCAATTCAACACTTATTCTAAATCCAAATCATGCTTCCATTACTATCCATCAATCGCTCGTTTTCAACCTTATCAAGCTGCTCGATACCACTTTTCATCACACCCGGATGACCCCGCATCTTTGGGGTCGGTCGAGTATAACGAATAGGATATTCGATTGGACCGATTCCCGACAGCGTTCAACAGTCTTCTTGCCGAAGCGGCAGTGAAATTTGCATCTAATCAAATCATCACAAATATTTGCTTCATATCTTACTTAACTTAATTCATATCACAATTCTGGAAGCGTGAAATCTTTAAGTTTGTAAATAAATCTGAGCTAAAGGCATTTAATTTGCGCAAAAAAGAAGCTTAAACTATCTGATTCAAAACAGGCAGTTTACACTACTCGTCTTTTCCGAAATTATCAGCGGTAGCATCGTAAAAAAAGCAGAGACAAGAATGCTAAGTAAGCTCGAGAGACGGTAGAAACAATCGTATAATACGTGTAAATTTATAAAAGCGGTAAAGCTGTCTTTGCGGTAATGTAACATTATGGCGAATAATATCTTTGTAGGTCTTTGCGAAATGTAACAATATAAGCGAATACGATATGATGTAGGCATAGTATTAATGTCGATGTCAAGCGGTTCTTTAATGAAAATCATTTAGGTTATATCAAATCATTTTTAGAAATGTCATTTATAATTGCATAGGTTTTGACTTTCATACATAAGTCGTCACACGTCGACTAAAGAAGGTAAGGTAGGGACCATCTCTCAACGACCCCGACACCGGTTAGACGACTACGACTCCAAAATGTCGAGTCGGGGATACTAAGATCCCCTAATCACATTTCGTCGACTTTTCTATCTGCTTGATTTATAACATGTCTTCATCACAATTTTCGACATTTTCCGCATTTTATCACATTCTGCATTTAACATGTTGTAAAACATTTCTATATGCGATGAAATCATATCTTTGAGCTAATAATTGTAAATCGGTAATCATCGAGGTCAGTAATAAACATTTATATTTTGATTGATATGACGAAATATCTATATGTCATTCGTCAATTTATCTGGCGGTAGAAAGCGATGGCATACATGTGAATAGAAATTGAATTTAAATTAGAATTATGTCTCCTCGATTTAGGTCGATTAATGGTGATGTCTCCCGATTCTCCAGTACCTATAAGGAAATCTTAAATACTTGTCATAACTTCATAATTAAAACTTCTTCTTGCAATCTTACACGAATTGATATCTCATAAAGAACTGCGACTCCAAAGTAATCTCTAACGCCAATATTACGATTAAATTAACTAAAATTAGCAAAATGTCAATCCTAAACCCCCATTTTAATACACAATAATTCAACTCACTCACTTGCCAAAGCATTTGAACTTCCCAATCACGCATTTCAACACCGAGGAAGGTTGTGATGATAGAAAAGGGATAGGGAAAGAAAATTAGCAACTTACAAAATTCCCTAAGCTTTCCTCTTATCGGTCAGGACCCGGAATTCCAATCCCGAGCCAGCTGATTCACGGAACTCCCTAGCCCGTGCATCTTACCTCACGGACGGCTGCGGTTCCCGTCGAAGCCGATACAGGACCTCACGGACGGCTGCGGTTCCCGTCGAAGCGATCTGAGGACCTCAGACGCGGTAGAGGAAAGAGCCGGCGAATCCCTACCCGCACCGTCTGCGTCCAGGGCGGCGGTTCTGTCGAAGCCGATCTGCGGCAGAGGGAAGGCGGCGATTCTGCGTTCGTTCGGAAGCGGTCGTCAGCGGCGACGAGGAAGTTCTGTTCTGCGTTGTCCGCAGGGCGGTCGCCGGCGGCGGAGAGGCGAGCGAAATCCGTCGATCTGAAGCGGGAAGGAAAGGAGGAGACAAATCGATCAGCGAATGACACGAGGCGGCTATGGAAGGAACGAAATAAGTGAACAGATCGATCCCAGCCATACGCGCGTCGAAGGCTTTAATCCAGCCGCTGCATGCTTAGCACCTAGATGCTACAGTAATTGCTACAGTAACGACAAAATTAATTAGGCAATTAGGAAATAAGCTATTGAATTAATTGGATATTACATTGTCACTACCTTAGCAAAGCAATCCTCCACCAATTTGCGCTACGAAGGAGGCAGCATCCTCCTTTGCATGACTACGTGCTGCCAACGCCGCATTAGCGACGCCTCCTTTTCCTGAGGAACGCTCAGTTTGATGTTGGGGGTGGCTAGAGTTTCGACAGGCATGATGCGTAGAGACTTGGCAAGTACTTCCACCGATGTGGCCTTTGTAATAATAATAATCGTCTCCATGGAAGTAGTAGTCGGCTCAACCCAATCATGTCTACCTTCCTAGAGTGACTGGCAACTTGCCTCTCTTTTTAAACAGCCATCCTCCTCATCTTATCATTGTGAAGGCTCAACCATAGTTTGTCATTATCAACATCTTCTACTAGCCTCTTGGATGTCATTCCACACCACAGGGGTTGTCGATAATGGTTGAAGAGGAATAGCAAGGTTCAGAGCTAGATTGGCTACCCTATTTATAGGAATGTGGAGGTCAAATGATCAAGCCAACAATTAAATCAAAAGCTAACGTGACATGATTCTCCAAAGATTCCCATCAAAATGGTCAAAACCATTAGATTATTGCCATTTATTGTAGTTGGCTTGACCACATGCTTATCTCTAATCGTCCTCTTCTTTTTGCAACTCGCCTTTATAAAGAGCAAGAGAATCGTGGAACTAAATATATATCAGGAGCACACCTCTCAATAAAGAATACTCACCTAGGAGGGAGGTAGGACATGAGCATGCGAACTTTCCTAAATAAAACTTACTAAGAACTCTCTACTTGTCACAAAGCGCAATGACCATCTAACAACCCATAGATTGGCTAGGTGAACTTGGTGATCACCTGCCACACTTGGCGAAGGAAGACTTGACATATGATCTTAGGGGAGAGATCTTGCCACTCACCTGGATGACCGACACCCAACTCAGACTGGCCCAAAGAAGAATATGAGTGACCATCATAATATGACTTGCCAATAGCCTTTTACTCAACGCGAGTTCATAATGCAATACTCATCCTGTCCATAGAGTATGGGCTAATGCTGCCTAGATGGAGAGTCCCTTCACTCAACAGCCATAGCGCGACTACATAATGTACATGTGTTCATATATGTTTATCCTCACAGTCTATATATATTTCTATTTATTTATTTTCGAGCACCTTGAAGTCATGTATGTATCCCTTCGATCATATATATATATATATATATGTGTGTGTGTGTGTGTGTATTTATATTATTTTTTTAATATTAATTTTTTATAACTTCTTATTAGTATTTTATATTTTGTTAGTATCATCATCATCATCAGCATTATTATTTCATTATTGTTAATATATTATTATTATTATCATTAATGATTATTACTATAATATTTATTTAATACTTATCTTAATATATTTATATTATATATATTTTATAATTACTTTAAAAACCCTAACTTTTTTACCCTTCTTCCTTAGCTCGGCCTCATGCCTAAGTTTGTCTCCAATTCGCACGCTCGCATGCCCAGCATGCATCTCGACTCTTCTCACTTGCTTGATTTTTCACCAAAATGACTGCTCAATTCTCGTTTGCTCAGCCTTCACAAACATTTGACCTCCCCACTCTTTCTCTTCTTAGTTTCTCCCTCTTTTCTCCCTCTTTATGATTCTCTCTGGACTGATTAATGCCAGCTTCGCCTTCTTCATCTCTCACGTTTATATAGCAAGGAAGGTCAATAATCACCTGATTGGGGCTGTGACACCTGTTTTGACAAGTGTTGTTGTTCGTATGCGATCATTTTAGCCTTATTCCCAAGTTATGATTTTCATTTCTTTTATATTTGGTTATTATAATAGTAGACATCAATATTATGCTAATTTTATGCGAATGATACTTAGGATTCAAAAATAATGCTATAAGAGTGACCATTGGAATATTGACTTGAGAATCAGTTGATTTTCAAAAATCAATTTATTTTCATGTTTGGAAGACTATTATGGCAGCTATATTATGTTAAGACTAAAAAAATTTATATAGATTAGAGAATGAATTGTCATATGAATTTTATTGATCTTAAAAAGGCAAATGATTGGATGTGCATTAAAAAAGAAATGATGAGGTGTGTGTTAAAGGTTTATTAAAGTTATTATATGCACCTATGATATAGCAATGACTGGTATTAGATGTAGGTAAAGAGTTGCCAAAGAATTTTTTAATTATAATAGGATTATATCAGGAGTTAACATTGAGCATATATATTTTTGTATTTATTATAGAGATGCTTGTTTATGAGATATAGATTTTAGAATTAGTAGAACAAAAGTTAAGTATATGATATACAATTTTAGTGGGTGTGATATTAACAACTAACAATCAAAATTATCATAAAATAAAGTAATACTTTGATATGATAGCTTTAAGTAACATTGATTTTATTATGCATAAGAATGTGAATATAAATGAAGATGTAACTTCTTAAGGTGGGGTGACTAAAAGAGAGAAGTGATTGAAGTATTATGTGATAAGAAGATATTTTGGAGACTTTTATGAAACTACAATTAGCCTGGTGTTGACTTGGTGTTGTTATATGAATCCGAGTGTTGGGTAGTAAAACATTATTGATTGTTAAGTTGAATGTGATACAAATGAGAATATTATGATGGATATTTTACATAATTATGAATGATAAACTAAATGATGATTATATTAGATGAATAGTAGGAGTGGCATCTAGAAGATATGGTATTATAAATAGTCTTTAGTGATTTAGATGTACAAGGATAAAAAAATACACTCACTAGACGAGTAGATATAATTAATGTCAAATGTTTATGAATGAAAATAGGTAAAGTTGAGATATCATCGATAATTGTTTTTCAAAATGAACT
This sequence comes from Cymbidium sinense, assembly GCA_021442155.1. Lineage (NCBI taxonomy): Eukaryota > Viridiplantae > Streptophyta > Magnoliopsida > Asparagales > Orchidaceae > Cymbidium > Cymbidium sinense. The sequence goes on from CM038225.1 coordinate 94,754,519, forward strand.
ACAAATAATGAGTTTAACACTAGGATAAATGAATGAAAAATGATGATTCATAAAGACAACTTAAAATAGTTGAGATAAAGCTAATATTGTTGATTATGACATTAAAGTTCTTCACATTTTTGTAGGTTGTAATGCCCACAGTGGAAGCCGATGTTGCATTTGGGCTTGGCAAATTCCATTTGACACCAGATGAAGTTAAATCAAGAGTGTCAATAGCTTTGAATGCTGTTGGCATGTTGAAGTATTCACAAGTATGTTTCCAAAAAAATAATAATAATAAATCAAGTTTTCTACTGTTTGGGGAAAATAAAATATTTTTTTTTTACAGAGACCAATTCAGACTCTCAGTGGCGGTCAGAAGCAAAGACTTGCTATTGCAGGTGCTCTAGCTGAAGCATGCAAAGTACTACTATTGGATGAGCTGACAACTTTTTTGGATGAGTATGACCAGGTAGTTTGACCATCCTCTGAGCAATCTATTTTATTTTTTTTATTGGTTTTGCGTGTATCCTTCATTTAACCTTTGCAGTTTTGCTCAACCATGAAATATTTATTTCTCCCCAACTATTATACACTGCTAACCATCAGGTAGAGAACTGAAACGTGCCACTTTTTACTTCTTTATCTCATCCTTCTTTTTTCTAATGTGCAAAAAGTATGAGTTATGGTCTCATCCTGAACTTTGTTTGAAACATCCATTGGTATGTTATGCAATGCAATGGGTACTAGTATTTTTGTTATTTTTATCTCCAATATGATTATTATGCTTATTTAGCACTACTGAAGGATCCTCTCAATGAGGATCCTGGAGGACTTATACTTTTCAATGATTCGTATAAATTGTGATACATCATATTTTTGATTGACCTTTTTAATGGATTTACTACTGGTGTGCCGCATCAGCATACTTCCAAAGCCATCGTTGAGGAGGTTTTATAGATACGTTAGATTTGCAAGATTCAAAATTTAGCACTCAAACTAGTACGCTGATGTATGAAAGTGCATGTTTGATTGAATTATTTGAGAGAAATTGAGAAAAAGCAATCTCATATTTGAGCATGATCACCTTTACATGATCACCTTATGAAAGCAGAAATGAAGAAAAACTTAGTATAGATTATTTTTTTATATCTTTTGTGACTCTACATGTATCCATATGGAGCAATGCAGCAATACTTTATGTTTCTAGATACAGCACATTATTTAAAACGTGCTCTGTTTGGTTCTCACGCTTGATGGCTACTCATTCATCACTCAATATCAATTGCATCATCAGCAGTACCGTAGTTGGGGGTGGGGGTGTGGTATTTAAAATGATAGAAATACAATGTCTTGAATGATTAAACTGCTGGTAGCTTAGTAGAATTTAAACGTCTAAGCAGCATGGGTATTGTTGCATAAAACTGACCGCTAAAAATTTTGAAGAAATATATTATGAGAGGCAGGAGATAATTGGCTGATTGTAAACTAAAATCAGTTTGTTCTCAAAAGCAAAAAAGAAGATATTATGTTTCTGAAAATGGTAATTTCATTTTCACACATTTTAATAATGAAAATGAGATCATTACTTTTATGGAAGTCATGAGAAAATTAATAATGTTTGAAATAATCTGCATTTTTCTGATAATAATTTTAAAAATTTTATTGTTTTTCAAACATATTTTCAAACTCAATGCAACTAACTGAGCCTGATGCCAAACTGTTGTCAGAATGTCTCCCAATTTATGTCGTAGGCTCAGCAAAAGCAAGCAAGAAAAGCAACTTGTAATTCAATCTCCTGTTTTCTCCTCTCAAAGCAATGAGGCTCTCAGTTTTGGAACCTTTTTGGAACACTTTTTTTGTGATATTATGCATTTGATTTTTCATAATTTTTATCTACAAGGTCTTTTCTGTGTACAAGAAAACATTCAGTTTTCTTCTCGGTTGCTTGAAGTTAGAAACAATGAAGTTTCTTAAATTATCATTTAGTTGGATGTGGTTTGTTAGTCATTCTGCTTTAGGATTAGCCAATACCCACGTTACCTTTAACATGTTTTATCCATTTTCTATTCCTTCTCCAGTAATAACTCTAGGTGCAGTCATGCATTCATTTGGATTTAATCATTGGGGCGATCCAACTATTCATCAAGGGAGCACTAGTTTTCTGAATTATGAGTGAGGAGTGAAGTGAGGCAGTGATCTAGGCATGCTTAGAAACTTTAGATATGCGGGAGGCTATTGATGAAGATTATGAAGTTCAACCTCTCCCACCAAATCTGATGATGTTACGGTTGAATTCACAAAGGAGAAAAATACAAGAAAATCAAAGGTAAAGGTATGTCTATTTGCAGCAGTTTCACCAATGGTTTCACCTGAATTGTCTCAAAAAATTGCAAAAGCCAGGGACTATCTTGAGGAAGAATTCACCGGAGATGAAAGAGTTGAAGGTATGTAAGTCCTGAATTTGATCACATAATTTAAACTCTGAAGAATGCAGAACTCAAAGACAATTAAAATAATTTAAACAGACTTGTAAGTATTACAAAGTGTGGTTTGTTGGATCTGGGTTTATTAACTTAGTATTGTAGAAAACATTCTAGTCACAGTATTTGAAAGATATGAAGCAACTCGATATCTTAGAGAATACTAAGAACTTGTCATAAATCTTCTTGTTCGAATTGCACAATGCTTTGCAAGGACAAGAGCAAGGGAAGTTAATGTGGAGTTTGCAACCACTGTAGGAGCTTTGGTTTTTTGGCCAAAAAGAAAAAGAAAAAGCAGGTCTTAGAAGGAAGTGGTGCAAGTATAGTTTCAGTAAATGCAAAGCGAATAATTGAAAATAAGGGAAAATCCTTTCCACCTTGCCAACACTATGGAAAGAAGTCGCATTCTTTGTGGAAATGTTTGAAAGGACCTATGCTTAGCGTTCAAATTGTAAATAATTAAGACTGTAGTAATCAGCCAAGAAAAGCTCAACAACAAGAAGTTGAAGCCTAAACTTGTGGATCAAGAAGACGAAGATCTGCATCTTTTGGCATTTTATTTTATAAAATATAGCTGATATAAAATCTAGTTGATAGACATTAGTTGTACAAACCACATGATAAATGACAAGGAACATTTTAAAGATATGAAGTCAGCTAATATTTCTAAGTCAGATTTACCAATGGTGACTATATTTTTGTCGAAGGAAAACTGATAAATTTCATAATTAGCACATTAGGAACAATGAAAATCTCTGATATTTTTTGTGCACCTAAACTTGATCAAATTTTTTAGAGTTGGCCACTTTATCAAAGAAATTTCCATAGTGATCTTTAAAAATGAGCTCTATCATATTCTTTGATGCTTCAGGTCAGATTCTCAATATAAGGAAGAGAAAAAAATTTTCATTTGATCCCATCAAAAGACGCGTTCATGGCTTTTCCCACTGAAGCAGTAACACCGAGATTTGTTACAAAAGGGTTGGCCATTATCACTTGCAAAAACACGCAACTCATCAATAAGGAGCTCACAGTTGGCTTACCATGTTTTGGAGATTATTTACCAATTTGTCATGCTTGTCTATTAGGTAAGCAGAACCAAAGCCCTTTCCGTGGTCAACTTGGAGAGCAACTAATAAGCCGCAATTAATCCACACATGTAACAGACCATCAAAGATCTCCATCAGTAGCAGCGGCTGTAAAAACCATGTGAGAAATGACAACGAGCTCTTTAAAGATTTGAAGTTAATTGATGTTTCTAAAGTAAGAATTGGCAAAGGTGATTACATTTTTTTGTTAAAAGAAAATGGATAATTTTCATAACTAGTGCTGTAGGGAAAAAGGGAATCTTTGATGTTCTTTACGTAACCTAAAATTGACCAAAAATTATTCGGTGCAAATCAATTAATCAAAAAAAGTTTCAAAGTCTCATATTTTTGATGCCTCGGGTTAGAAGATTCTCGATGTTAGAATGTAGGGCAAAAACTTTTCTTTTGATCTCATCAAAGATGAGCTCATGGCTTTTGCTTTTCCCACTGAAGCTAGCAACAACGAGATTTAGAACCAAAGGCTTGGTCATTGTCACTTGCAAAAATGCAACTCATGATGGAGCTTACTGTTGGCTTACCAAGTTTTGTGGATGACTTACAAATTGTCATGCTTGTCAACTCAGTAAACAAAATCAAGCCTTTCCAAAGTCAATAGGAGAAACTAATAAGCTGTAATTAATCCACAGATGTAGCAGGCCCTCAAAGAACTCCATCACTTGTAGCGGCTGTGCAAACTATATGACAAATGACAGGGAATTCTTTAAAGATTTGAAGCCAGCTACGCTATTCCTGGAAATCTCCGACTTTAATTCTTTTTGTCCGACGGGATAGGAAGCTCAAATGAAAGCCATGAAACAACAAATCAAAATTGGAACTAGCTCAATTTACAGAATTAGAAGCCTTTGTATAATTTGGTTCTGTACTAGATAAAGGTACTCAGATATTTCTGAAGTCAGAATTGGTAATGGTGATTACATTTCTGTCAATGGAAAAGGGACAATTTTCATAGCTAGTATTACAAGAACAAAGAAAATCTTTGATGTTCTTTGTGTACCTTAAATTAACCAAAAGCTAGTAAGCATACATCAATTCATCAAAAACGGTTTAAAATGTTCTTTGAAAATGGGCTCTATCATATTTTTAATGCCTTAGGTTAGATGATTCTTAATGTAAGAATGAAGGACAATGGTTTTTTCTTTTGATCCCATCTTTTGGCTTTTTGCACTGAAGTCAGTAACAACAAGATTTGGCACAAAAGGCTTGCCATTGTCACTTGTGAAATATATTATTGATGGAGGTGGGCGTTCTTTCTTTTGATGAGATTGAGAGAACGTGGGTATTGGAGGTGAAGGAAGATATATGTTGGATAACTACTCAAGGATTGCCGATGTTTGACAACCAAGCTCTCAAACCACAAGAATAACTCAAAATTTGTAATTCAAAAGATCTCCTTCATTCTAATAAGAGGCTATTTATAGCAATTACAAGCATCTTTCAAAAGAAAAGAATTCAAAACATGGAGGAAAGGTGGGTGGTATTAATGTGAAGCATAAATTATAATTATTTTATGTCATCCACCCATTTTATCTTATTATTTTATGTGGATTCAACCACCACATTATCGTCTTTGAATTTTTTAGCCTCTTTTTTCTTTTAAGAAAGCAAGTTATCATAAGTTAATCAAATAAACTTCTAAAATTAACCATAAACAATAACAAAGATAATAAAAGTAAGTAATTAGATTTTGATTTGCTAATGACTAGGTTGTTTTAGGTGATGAACTACCTCACCAAGGTACTCACTTAATTTTTTTCTCTTTTTTTGGAGGGAGGGGTGGATGCGCGTTCACACAATTGGAAAATGGCTAAAATATATAATGGAGCTTACTAATTGAAATTTTATCTATCACCATAAACTGCAAAGATATATATCTTTCCAAGCTACTAATATGCTTTAAACTATCACATAAAGAAAATTAATTAACCTCACAAGTCCAAGAAAAACTCACAAGCTTGAAGACAAGTCCAACACTTGAGTTGCTCCCCTTTGTTGAAGAAAACTTTTGACCAAATTTGCTCCTTCCTCGATACCAAATTTGATGGAGATGCGTTCTTTCTTTTGATGAGATTGAGAGAGCGTGGGTATTGGAGGTGAAGGAAGAAGATATGTTGGATAACCTCCCACCAAGGATTTAGGTTTGGCTACCAAACTCTCAAACTAGAATAACTTAAAATTTGTAATTCAAAAGATCTTCTTCATTCTAATAAGAGGCTATTTATAGCCATTACAAGCATCTTTCAAAAGAAAAAATTTAAAATATGGAAAGGTGGGTGGTACATTAATGTGAAGTAATAAATTCATTATTTTATGCCATTCACCCATTTCACGCTATTATTTTATGTGGATTCAACCACCATGTCGCTTTTGAATTTTTAAATGCAAAATTTCAAACATGGAGTTTCTAAGAAAATTAAAAAATTACGTAAATAAAAAAGATGAAATCATAAAATGGCTAGCTAATGGTAGTCTTCTTCTTCTTGAATTTTCTTGGGCTTTAGCTTGAGATTTTGTAAATGGGCCTTGGGCTCTAATTTGTTGATCCTTATGATGTTCTACATCAATTATCATAAAGAAAACGGAGCTCATGGTTGGCATACTAAGTTTTGAAGATGAATTAACAAATTGTCATACTTGTCAACCCAATAAATAAAATCAAAGCTCTTTCTGTCAACTTGCAGAACAACTAATAAACTACAATTACTTCAGATAGATGTAGCATGCCCTCAAAGAATTCCATCACTCACAGATAGTTTGTATCACATTACATTCATTTATGATTTTGGGAGATTTTGTTGAATTTTTTCTTGAAATTTGAAATCCAAAGTTGCTGTAACTTTTTGGGAGTTTAAGAAAATGGCTGAAAATCAAAGTGACTTTAAATTTTGAGGTATAAAATCAGATAATAAATGGGAGTACACCTCGAAGAATTTACTCATTTTGTAATGATAATGGAATAGAACATCACCTCACTGTTATTTATAATTTGCAACAAAATGGAGTTAGTGAGAGGAGATATTGATGCATACTAGAGATGATTAGATGTTTTGACGGTGGCTTTCAATTTAAGTGGAATCTTTTGGAAATGATAGGACAAGGTGTAATAACCGAAAGTCAAAAACAAAAAAAAAAGAGAATACAAAAATAAATTTAAAAATCCAACTTCCGCGACGGTTGGCTGCAGATTGGAAAAAAAATCAAAAGGGGGAAAACACGATTTCAATTTTACCGAAACCGAACCCCCAAAACAGCGAGAGAGGAAATGGGAAAGAGAGAAAGAGAAGAAGGAAAGTTCGTGCGTGAACCTTCTGTCACGGCAGGGAGAAGGATGCGATTCATGCATGGAGGGAGAAGAAGGAGAAAGCGCTCCGTGCCTAGTCGAGTGAGCGGCTCCACTTCGCCGAACATCGGAGGCTCGTGTCGACGAGAGGAAGGAGCTCTTGCGTCTTGGAGGAAGGGAAGACCGTCGTCGCGTGTGTCCCAAGCAGACTGGGGCTCAATTAGGGAGGAAAGAGGTAAGTAAATAAATAATTTATATAATTATATGTTTAATTGAAATCTGATGTTAATGTTATTATCTCAAGTTTTTAACTTAGGGTTTATAATTTTGACTTAAGGTTTATAGATTTCAGCAAGAAATGTAATTTGGGAATATGTAGGATGAATCAAAGTTAAGTAATTAAGTATTAAACCCTTACATATGAAATATAATTACAAATTTAATAAAACTGTAAACCTATGCTAAGTTATATTTATCGTTAATTAATTTAAAATCATCTTAAGGGAAATGATAAACATTAAATGAAAATAAAATTTATCTATAACACGTTAACTAATTTAAAATCATTTTAAGGGGTATGATAAACATTAAATGAAATATATTAAGTCACTTTAACACTTAATATTTATATTAAGAAAAATAATAGGATTAATAGGATTTAGAAGTATTATATGGAAAATTAGACATATCATTATATTAAATAAATTAAAGGTTAATTTAACTTGATTTAGAAAATAGACAATGAATATTGATGAATGTGAGCGTCAATTAATAAAAGCTATATGTAAGTATCATAGACAAGAAATGAATAAAATAAAATACATTGCTTTCTAATATTGATCCAATCAATATTTTATTCTATAAGAATTTCAATTAAAGAAAGAAACATTAAAGGGAAAGAGATTCAAGAGGAAGCTGCAAATTAAAGTGGGTAATTATGTTCTTTTATTTATGGTAAAAATATTTTTAATTTATTGTGATGAAATGCATGTTTATATGATTATGACTTTTTCCTGTACTGCAAGTTGTGATTATTTTCCTGCTTCATAAATTGTGATATAGTTTACTATTTGTTCATGTTGGATAATAACCTAAATGTTAGATCATATTGACACTTCGTCATTTTATAAAGTTAAGCGATTCTTGTTAGTTATGAATTAATATCATAGTATAATTGTATCTTTATGGAATGTATGTTGAAAGTGGAGTTCACACATAATGCTTGGGGGGCCTTGATATCGTGCGAAATGATGAAAAAATACCAATGAAATTGGCAAATGGTAATTGTGACTTGTCCTTTGGATGAGTATTGGTAAAGGTTTAGATGGTGACTCCTAAGACGGATGATAAATATAAAAGTAAAAGTTCACACGAAATGTTTATCATACTACCTCGTATGTTTGATTGTTTGAGCAATTTCTTTTATATACGTGTGAAAATAAAAGCGGCATACATCTGGTTCTTCTTGTTCTTATAGTGTAGCATAATTGATCATTGAATTTTATTCAATTCTTATTTTTTTTTTGGTGTAATCTAACTAAATGATAGAGAAATTGATTCGTCGATGAGGTCATTTGGGTTGATTTTAGTGACGTCCGTCATTTCAACCTCGATTTGCGTTGTCACTTGTAATTCGATATTTGCACATACTTCGTTGAATTAAGCGTGGGCGATTTCATTTTGATAGTTTTGATGTTTCATGTCAATTTAAATGAGCGAGGTGGATTGACTTCCGAACTCTGATCGTCGATATTAAACACTATCTAATCTCTCGGTTGATCTTTAGGTTATCTGATATTTATATTACGATCAATTTTGACATTCGAACCGGAAAATCGTTCGTCGATCGGAGTCGTTTGATCATTTTCGGTGGCGTTGGTCGTTTTGAAGGCTTTTGTTATCCAGAGTTCGTCGAATTTGACTTATGGGCGGACTTGACCGACCACATGTGGAGAGGTCAACATATAAACTCATCCACCTAAGCATCCTCATCTCTACAACACTTAATTTTTTGCTTCTATTTTACTGGCCAACATTCTACGTCATAAGCATTGCAGGTCTCATCATCATCTTAAAGTTTTCCTTTAAATCTAATTGGTACTTTTTTATCACACAACAGGCCCAATGCATTCCTATTTTTAGCATCGCCATCTATTTCACCATCACTTTGAATAATAAACTTGATATTTCTAAAACATTAACTCTTTTTAATGACTTGATCACCCCCACCACTAGATCTTTTACAACTAAAATTACACTCCATATATTTAATTTTAGATCTACTCAAATAAAAGTCTTTAAACTCTAAGGTTGATCTCTGTAATTTAAGTTTCTCTTTAACTCCCTCTCTACTATTATCAATATGAAGAATATCATCAGCAAAAAGCATACACCAATGAACAACCTCTTATAAATGTCTAGCAAAACATTCATACAACAACAACAATGTGTCCACTATGTGGGGTGATATATGAATCCTTCTTCTCCATTGTGTCCTATTATCGTCAAATTCTCATTTTAATTCAAGTATTCTAAGGTAATTTTTATACATCTTAATCAAGTCTTTTTTGGTCTACCTCTGCCTTTTAATATAAGACAATCTAATGCATCTACTCTGGCGGGTCATCAATGATGAAGCGGCTTTATGTGGCCAAAACAAGGCGACTCTAACCTATCTTTGGAGCTACTCCAACTTTTCTCAGCAAACTCATTTCGTGTATTTTATCTCTCTAAGAGTAAAAGCCACTCATCCACTGAGCATTCTTTTTATTTAGTACATTAAACACTCAATGTAAGTCTTACCACCATCTTTAAATTTTCTCAAGTTTAAGTGGTACTTTTCTTTTATGGTAATGCATTCCTCCACTTCAACTGACCATCAACTTGATTCTACTAATAACATCTCCATCTATTTCACCATCATTTTGACGAATAGAGCCTAGATATTTGAATCGCTCACTCTTTTTAATAATTTATTCACCCAATGTCACAACACTATCCTAGAACTTCTACGACTAAAGTTACACTCCAAATATCCAGTTTTAGATCTACTTAAACGAAGATCTTTAGACTCTAAGGTTGACCTCCATAATTCAAGTTTCTCTTGGACTCCCTCGCTAGTCTTATTAACAAGAAGAATGTCATCAGCAAAAAGCATACACCAAGGTATGGGCTAAAAACTGATCATTTATGTAATTCAACTGAAATAGGAAAATACTTAGTCAACCCTTCTTGTGTTTGCACACAAGTAACAACTCTAGTATATGTATCCTTAATGACTTAATATAAGCAATATTACACATTTCTTTTTTAGAACTCTTCAAAGCACTTCTCTTAGAACTTTATTATATGCTTTCTCTAAATCAACAAAATATATATATATATATGTGGAATGTCCTTATTCTTTTTATAACATCCATAATAGACCTACTCAAAAAACCAAACTAGTTTTGAGAAACTATTGTATCACGTCGTAACCTATGCTCAATTACTCTCCCATAATTTTAATGTATGACACTTAACCCTTAACTTACCCTTCTATGCATCTTTATTTTTTTAAAAATAGAAATCAACAAATTCTTTCTCCACTCACCTAACATCTTTTTAGTCTTTAAAATAATATTAAAAAAATTAGTAAGTAAAAAAATTTCTTGCTTTTCTAAGAATTTTCACACTAATATTAGAATATCATTAAGTTCTACTGCTTTTCGACACTTCATTTTTTTTGAAGCCTCTCCAATTTCGTTTTTATTAATATGACAATAAAAATAAAAATCTCTTTTCATTACTAAGGTCGCTAAAATCAATAATATTCTTACAACTTTTATTAGAAAAATTATCAAATTATTTCACCCACTTATGTTGAATACTTACAAAGTTTAAAAATCGTTTTCTCTTGTCACAACACTTGTTCACACAAACTACTTAACAATGTCAGTCTTTTACAATGTGTTTACAACAATAACAATGTAGCAGGATCCCTTCCTCTTGACTTGACATCTTGTGCCACATTATGTTTGCTTCAAGACAAGGAATTATCATAAGTTTTCGGCTGAGGGGACAACTGCAACAGCTTTCTTACTAGATAGGCATTTAAGGATATGATTCAATTTGAAGCATGATATGGCTATAAACTTTCGGTCGCTTTTCTTAGAGTATTCGATTACAAGTATTTTGCTCGATGTTTCACAAGTCAGGAATGATAAACGTGATAAGAAGTTATAATCGGACATTTTTTTTGAGGCACTGTTTCTATTCTAATGCATAGAAGGTGTATTGACGTCGAACAGGAAAGCTAGCTGTTAGTAGAGACGTTATCTTCATCAAAGATGAGAAGTGCAGTTGTAATTGAACACATCACTAAATCACAAGCAAGCAAAACTCTTTATTTTTTCTTTTACAAACAACAAAATGCATGGCATTGAAATATTGCAAGAAGAATTGGAAGATGATATGCAACTTCGTGGAACTAGATTTCTACAAGATATCTATCCAAGATGGAATGTGGCAATTTGTGAGCCTTTGGGTTATGAAGAAGTTATTATCTAAAATGGAATAAGGAAATGGAGTTGTAAATGCTAAAAAAAAACAAGACTTGGGAACTCATTGATAGACTGAGAGATAGAAATGAATTAGAGTAAAATGGGTGTTTAGAACCAAGCTCAATGCTATTGGTATGGGCGGACCCAAGTAATGCTCATGGTGGGCAATTGCCCACCCTCAATAATGTGTATTTTATTTAATGGGATGAATAATTTTATAATTTTGCATATTTGCCCATCCTAAAAATATTTATTTTATTTTAATTAGATGGAGAATTCAAAATAATCTATTATCCATTGTTAAAAAACAATTCCCACCTTAAGAATTGTTTAGAGATGAATATAAACAAATTATATTATATACATATCTTAAAATGAGTTAATTTAAATTTTAATTTATTATAATATCATGTAATCAATATTTTAAACTCATGTATTAATCTTATTATAAACTATATTTTATTAATTTATATTAATTTTACATCATAAAAATTTATTTTCAAAATTTTTATATTATTAGTTATATATTTCTCTTATAAACAATATTTATATTTATATATTAATATTACAAAAAATTTTAATTTTTTAAAAACATTTAATATACACATATCAATTAATATTAATATTAATTAAATTCATAAAGTACTTGATGGATCTATTTCACATAAGTTTTTCAAAGAAAATTTATTTCGTGCTTAGTATTTCGAGAATGGATAAAAAGTATTCTGATCTTTTATTAACTTTTGTAGTCGTCAAATAATTTAATCTATAAATCTTTGGCAATATTAATTTATATAGTTAATCTAAGAAGATGAGCAAAATGTAAATTATAGGTTATAATTTTCAGATTCTTATCTATTTTTAATATTCTCTTATAAATTTAGTGATATTATCTTATTAATTATTTATTTATTTCTCTAATAAAACAAATATTTTATATTTTTATTTATTTAATTATAATTATTATAATTATTATTTAATTATTTAAAATTTTATCCATCCTAAAAAAATGAGTTGGTTTCGCCCTTGGCTATTGGGTCCATCCACAATCAAAAAGCTTAGCTTATTGTCACTGGATATGCTCAATTGTTTGGAGTTGACTATTAAGATACAACTGAGCAGTGCTTTAGTTTATGATTAGGTGTGTTCGCTTGTGTTCCAAAAAATAAGAACCTCAGTCTATAGTAGAGGTTGAATTTTCTGCTGCTATAGCTAAAGTTCATTTTGGTTTTGAAAGCCGTTAAGTGATTTGCATTTGCATTTGAAGTAACTGACGTATTTGTTGGCAATCAGGCTGCAATTGCAAAATCTCATAGTTGAGCTGTTGTTTTTGAGATTAGTGCAGAAATAAGGAGTGCGAGATTGATTTATTGTAGTTCTGTAGATCAAATTGCAAATATATCTATAAAACCATTGCCAGCAAACTAGTTTGAGCTATTTAGTCGAAGACTTGAAATGTGCTGCTCCTAATTCAAAGAGGAGTGTCAATTATTTTGCTTTATGATCAGTGACTACCCACCTTACCTGAAGTAACGTGTTTTATATATTTATTTTTCTTTTCTTGATATAACTCCTAATTAGTAGGAGGCAATTATGCATTCAATTTTTAGCATTTCCAATAATGTAATAACCTATGGTTTGTTCTGTGACCAAAGTTTATAAAAAATAAAATAAAATCTGCTTTTCCTTTTTTTTTTTTGGGAGTTCCATGTTCTCAGTTTTTGCAAACTCCAGAGTTAAATTTTCAGTTTTATTTCTTTTGTGAAATCAGATATCTATTCAAATTGTTCTTTCATCACTTTGAAAACTGCATGATAAAACATCAAGATTAATTTCAAGCTGTAAAAATTTCTCAAAATCTCTTCTAATATAATTTTACTTCTACACTATTGGCTCATTTGGTTTCTTGAAGTTAAAATTTATGTTTAGAAAATTGATTTATATTATAGATTACATCATTTGGCTGGATAGAGTTAGCAATTAACATGAATTTTTAACTCTATGAGCTTATAATAAAATCATTATCTTCTAAAATATATATGTTTTTACAAGCAACCAAATGAGCCCTCAAGATACTATCTTCATGTAATATTAGTTCCTTAAACTTGATTTTATTTGCATTCTGGACCAGCTGGGGGTTATCAAGGCAGTTAAGAACTGTGTATCTTGTAATGGAGAAGTTGCTGCATTATGGGTAACACATCGGCTGGAAGAACTGAAGTATGCAGATGGTGCTTTTTATATGGAAGATGGATGTATTGTTAAGCATGGTGATGTACCTAGTATTATTGAATTCTTGAAAAGAAAGCAAGCGAACTGCATTGAACATTTTAATTTATAATTTTATTATGTAAAATTGGAGGAGAATAAATGATACCAATGAGACTTAGATTTCCTCAAAATTTCCGGCTTTTGTTTGCCAGTATGGGTGTACTTATTAGCAAAATCAAGTTGTACTGGGAGTTTCTGATGTAAATTACCAGTAATTAAAATAGGACATTTATTCAGAAATAGAAATTTAATTTTATCTCAAGTTAAAAAATGACTTATTAGTATCATTTTGTATTACAAAACAGTTTGTCTTCTTGCTATCATACAAATTTATTATGTTTTTGATTAAATCCCTATTTTGAATATTAGACAATTTTTACTTTATATCGTTTGCATTGTACTCCAAACACCATGGTTTGAATTATTTTATGTAAGCTGTCGTTACTAGGATGGAGTTGTGTATCCCGTAAGCTACCGCCCTGATATTAAGTCTAACAAAAGGCATTTTTTTGTCTGGTCTGTTTTTTTATTCCTTCAGAAAAGATTCTTCTATGTAGAGAATAAATTTGTTGTTTCACTAGAGAATTATTGCATTCTTAAGTTATACAAAGATCTTGTATATACATAGATAAAGAGAAATAAAATAAGACAAATCTAAAGAGGGAAGTAAATGAAGAGTGTTAGTAGAGTTAGTTGATATGGTTAATGACATTAGTTAAATTATAAACGCCAGATGATTTTGCATTGTGGTAGCCTGATTGATCTAGGAACTCTAGGGCTACTAAGTTGAAGTATCCATGGTGATAAATTTAAGGGTTTCATTCCATTTTAAATTTTTTTTTTATTGTGCTTAAATATGATAAAATAAATTAAATAATTATTCATGGATTTAAAAATGAGTTAAGTTTGCTGGATGTGTTAAATGTTTGAAAGAGTTCCAAAGTTAAATGTGGTGGCCAAAAGTGTATTATTCTCACGAAGCTGAGTAATATCGCCATTCACTTCAAACTCAAAATAAGAACTTTATGGGTTTCAGGGTTGAATTTGAAGATCATGAATGGTTTTCTTCTTTTCAGTTAAATGATCACATGCAATAGGTACTCCATAAAGTTGATGCATATGAAGATCATTGAAAGTGAAATATAATAGTGTATCTTTTATATGTAAATACAATACAGTTTTAGAACATCAAGAATCTTATGAACAAGCAAGTTAGTGAGGCATATTAATAATTAATTTTTTTTTTAGGAAATTAATCTTGGATAAACTCTTTGATTAAATGTCCCTCTTATTTTCAAATTAATTTAAAATTTTTTTTTCATTTTATTCATTATCTTATAGTTAATTTACTTAATAAATTATTATTTAAAAAAATACAAGCCTTAAAATTAATAAAAATTAAAATTAAAATAAAGCATAATTAAAGGGCCTCAACAAATTATAATGATTTTTGCAAAGTCAGTATGGTTCTTCAAAAATGTTTGCATTTCTTCATAAAAATACAGAGTTGGAGGCGGAAAAATTAAATAAATTATCTTTGCTAGTTTCTGCAAAGTCTTTGAGTCTTCTTAAACTTTTATGGGTCTATGTATAGGCATTTTAAGAATTTTTTTATGGTGGCTACTAATTGTTTGAATTCAAATTAAGGTAAATTTGAGTTATGGAGGGATTTTATGCTAGAAAGTCCTAGGCATCTAATATATTTACTTAGGGAGTTTAAGGAATATATATATATATATATTGCTATTACCCATTCTTTAGAAAACCCAAGAATTCTTTCCACCTATTCGTTAAAATATATTTTAAGTATAAATAAGCTTGCTTGATTTTGGAGAATCAAATAATACCTTGAGCTTCGAGGTTTCTTCACATAATTGTGAATTATCCCATTTATTTCATTGTGTTTTATCATAAGTTTTATTTTTTATGGTTATTTTTGATGCTATGCTGGAGATCCGAAAGAAGGTGCTATTGGTGAGAAGATAAAAGTTAGGTTGTTTTCGTGTACCAAAAAATAGTCCTAAGGTTAAGATATTTTGTAACGTTAAAGAGTAGCAAATTTTCTTAGTGCAGGTTGTGTAGGAATCTAATGTGCGGTGAACATTTAGATGTGGATGTAGGCTTTGATCAAATCACATAAAAATCATTGTATTTGTATGCCTAATGTGTGTTTCTTCACATGCTTTATATTATGCATTATTTTTTGAAATCTCTTGGCGACTTACATATTCTATCAAGTGATATCTCAATGATAATTATTGGCTTCACATCCAAAAGTGAGGGGATTGCACATTTTGTTTTCATCGTTGTTTCAAGTTTTAATTTTAACACTAAAAAAATTAATTAAAGACCACTCCAAAATATGAACACCACCATTTAATAGTAATCCTTTTAATTTTTAGGAAAAAAAAATAGAATGATGATGTATTTACAATACTATGATATGAGAATTTAAAGTCTAATTTTGAAATGATATAAAAGTTCTACTATCATCATTATAGATGGTAAAGAAATTCTTAAACTAGTAGAAAGTTGGACACTAATTAAATTAGATCTAGGTTTACTTAATGGAAAATAGTAAATATTTTATATTATGTTATAAGTATGCTGATTATATAAACTAAAATTTAATGATTAAAAAAATTTATGAAAAGCAAGTCATCACATTCAAGGGAATTTATAAGACGCAAGAAGCAAATTAATTTTTAGATGCAAGAATATGACTTAATTAAGATGGTACCTGATGAGAACATTGCTAAAATGTTTTAATAGTTCATTAAGATCATCAATGGGTTATGTGCTTGTTGACCTCACTTTTAGAGCGAGGATTCAATCTTCTCATCTTAGACCTAGGAGTCTTCTAGACACTAAGACTTCTTAGTCATAGGACACTTCTAGTGGTTAGATGAACACTTAATCCAAACCTAGAGACTTAGGAGGATAAGCCTTAGGTTTATGTTATGTCTTAGGGTTAAAGGAACCTACCCATTCTATGGCCCAACCAAACCCAATTGAATCTCAATTTATATCCAAATTCCAAGCCAAATGATTGAAACCCATAACCTAAACCCACCTTAACCTAACTTAATCCTACGGACTTAACCAAAATTCCTTCAATCAAATCATATTCAATTGATTTTCATAAAAGCACTCTAACCATTCAAACCTTTTAAACCTTCAAACTCTACCAAAATCTACAATCAAGCTAATTAACTAAAATTAATTCAATTAACGATGCTAAGCGCATTTGAACCCAAAATGTCCAAATGAGCCAAAATCAAATTAAACCCAAATCAATTGCAATCAAAACCATCAATCAATTCCAAATTGATTATCAAACTCAAGTCAACCTAATTCAACCCGAAACCAACTCAATTGACTCATTAGATTCACTTGAATCATAGTGACCTAAAGGACCCATTTGAACCAAACTCCAATCCAACCCAAATTAGATTGAACCATCCTATCCAAAACTTTCTATATTGATTATTGATCATCCTTGATCGATCAATTGCAATCAATTAAGTCAAGCCAAGTCAACTTGGTCATTTGATCAAATAAACCCACTTAACCTACATGAACCAAATTCCATCCCAATTCAAATTTATTGAAACCAATGATTCATACCAACTTCAAATTGATCCTTGAATATGATTTGACCATCAATTGAGTCAAACCAACTCAAATTGGCCTCTTGATTGAAGTTGACCCAATTTGACGTAAACGGTCAAATTGAACTAAATCAAATTCTAATCCAAATTGATTACAACCAATGACTCAAATCCATCATAAATTGATTATTGAATATGATCAAACCCTTGGATGAACCCAATTTGACCAAGTTAACCCAAATGACCCATTTAACCCAAATTGACCTAAAGGGTCAAATTTGTATAAATTATTCTCAAATCCAAATTAATTGAAATCAGGACTTGCAATCATCTTCAAAAGATCAAGTGAACCTAAACCAACACCTTACCCAAGCCAATTAGTCAATTGACTAAATTGATCAACTTAGCCCATTTGACCCATTTGAGTCAACTTCAAATCTACTCAAAATCAAATCAAACCAATTGAACCTAAACATCCCAAATCATCATTTGAACTTGATGCAAGCCTTGATTTGACCCAATTTGACCAATTGGTCAACTTAACCCAACCTAGCCTAATTTGATTTATATCAGTCAAATTGAGTCAAACCTAACCAAATCAACTCCAAACCCATTCAAACTTGGCATGACCCATCCTTGGGTCACCATGGTTCATCCCAAATCAAACCCAACCTAAGTTCAAACTGATTTGACCCATTACCCATTTGGTAAAGCCTTTCAAATGGGATAAAACCCAAATGGTCAAACCCACTCTCCTACCCTTAGCAACCACCTTAAGCTCAAATTAGACATGAGGACCACTAGCTCACCTGACCCAAAGCTGGTTGGGTCAACCATGAGCCAAGTGGAGGTGAGCTAACCCACTTCCTCCCATTGGAACACTTGGAAACCAAGGACAAGCCATCTCAGCTTTAACAGCCCACTCCCCTTCACTCCTCCACTTAAACCGAGCCACCTTAACACCTCCCTACCACCCATGACCGCCTATGTAGGCCGAACACCTACAAATTTTAGAACCAATCCAAACCATCAGATTGGAGGGGGAGAGGGTATACTCTCCCCATCTCCATTCAAATGGGCAGAAAGAGCATTTAGAGAGCTAGAGCAACTCAAGGAGACCTCCCCGAGTGCATTCTTGAGTTCCCAAAGCCTCCCCATCACTAGCGACGTCAAAACTGAGCGAAACAGGGCACCTAATCCGTCCAACCTCCCATAAACTCCATCATTTCCTAATTAACTTTACCCACACATTCACCAAGCTTTGGCAAGGAGAAATAAATCGATTCCCAATCAATTCGAGCACTGGAGACAACTTATAGACCAACATCGATGAGGATTACGGTGGCGTTTGATCCATAGAGCCATTGGTAAGGAGGCAAGGCTCGAAGCTTCAGGCTTGCCTTCAAGATGAAGCTACCTAGTTAGTTCTTGGCCCCGAGCGAGATAAATTCTAGCAAACCATCAAAATCTTAATTTTTCTTGGGTCTTTGTGAAAGAAAGTGTGATTTTGTGTGATTCCAACCGCAGGGTACATTTATATTTTCTCCTTGAAACTTTTGGAGTCGATCCCGACATCTCACGAGCTCCAACAAACTTGGTTCAGGCAGAGGAGTGCGAACGATGTCCATCTTTAGTCGCTCAGGGGACGATAGATCATCTGTCGTCCATTCTGCGTGATTAAAATGGACGACCATGATTTAATTCGTTAGATAATCTTGATTTACTCCTAATAGGAACAACGTGATTAATCCCCACCATTCCATCTTAGATCGGGCGGTGGGGATTAAAGCTCATCCGCCGCCGCCATGTCAGCATCGCATCAAACCATTTAAGTGGGCAATCTCACGATGCCATGTGGAAAGCATTGCCACATCAGCCGTCCGCGTGGTGCCGGCGGGATTTAGCATTAATTAGGCTTAAAATGTGATTAATTAGCTGAAACTTCCTAAAATCATAACTAATTGTAGAAAAATCTAAAAAATATAAATAAATACATTTTGGAAAGGTTAAATAGAGAAAAATTTAATAAAAATAATTTCATTAGATTTTGATTAGTGATTAAGGTTTAATTAGATTTTGAATATTTTTAATTAACTTAATTAAGCCTTAATTACTTGGGCAATTTATCCCAAACTTGGCATGCTAATTTAATGGGATGACCTCTGCCTCCATGATTTTATTGGAATTTATTAGCTATGTAATTAGAAAATTTTGAAATTCAAACCCTAATTACTCTCTTAATTAATTTAATGATTAATTAAAGTTTTGAATAGTAAAAAATTAATTAATTAAAGTTCATTAATCATAAATTAACAGTGAGATGATGATGGAGAGTGATTATGACCTCTTTCCTAATTACTTTTCCAAATTCATTTCATTAAAGAGAGTTAATTAAAACATAACTTGATTAAGGATTTAATTAATTAATTAATGGCCACATCAAATCAAAATTAAATTACTAATCCCTTCAACCTTTAAATTAAGGGTTCCTCTTTATGTGTTTAATAACATAAAGACACTTAAGGAAATTATAATTAACTCATAAGCGTGGGAAATCATAACACTACTTAATTAGATTTTTTTTAATCTTTAATCTCTAATCATGAGCCAATTGCATTAAGTCCTTTAGGAGCATTGCAATTTTATTTTCTTCATGTACATGTCATTTGTGGTTCATGATTAAATACTTAATTAAATTAAAGAAGAATAGAGAAGGGTAATTAAATTAGATTATTTAATGGTTCAATTTGATTAAATTATAAAAATCACTTAATTGTATTTCTTTAAACAAATTAAAATTTACCAAAAATGGGAATTGGATAAAAAAATAGCAATTGATCTCTCCTCTTTAAGTTCAATCAAACTCCAAAATCAAATTAATAAGAAGCTTTGGTTTTCTTTAAGTAATTATTTTTAATGTGATTGTTCTTAGGGATTAGTGTGGTTGAATGAATCATGTGGAAATGTTTAGCTACTCCTTTTCAATCACTTTAAATGTTATATGTCATGTAACTTCATGCATTCATATTTTCAAAATCAAATGGAATTTACTTATATAAAATTGCATGGGTTGGCTTAATTTTATTATATGCGTGGCTATTATCACTAATAAATCCAATTTTACTTTTTAAAAGCTATAAATTGATAATAATATTTAGAGTGATGGTAGTTATGAATATATATAGGATTTGCATTCATTTATAGCTTAACCATGTAAAGGTAGTGCTTTCTTTCCTAACTTCTTATATGAATTTACATATGTTTGAATGATAGTAAGTATATAGTCTAGACATCCTATGAATACGAGGCTTTAAATAACCCCAAGGAGGTCATTTTATTACCTTACTTCCTTGGTTAATAAAGGCATGTACTTATTTAATTTTATTCTAATGTATATTTTTATTAGAATTTGGATAGAGCTTTAATTTACATGTATAAATAATTCATTCAAATAAAATACATTCTCTTGCATGATTTTCATTCTTCCAATCATGTATACATTCACATGTATTTAAGATAGCAAGTTTATAATTTGGACATCTCAGGAATATGGGGCTTTAAGTAGCCCCAAGGAGGTTATTTGGTTATCTCACTTCCTTGGTTTAAACAATGACACGTACTTACTTACATCTCTTATACATGTGTATGTGTATTTGATCAAAGAATGAGAATCTTATTGTTTATTAAAAATACATGCATCCAAAATCATCTAAGCATATCAAATGTATTGCATGTAAAGGTAGTGCTTTTATTTTCTATGGTTATATATGGATTTACATATGTTTGAATGATGATAAGTATATAGTCTGGATATCCCGAGAATACAAGGCTTTAAGTAGCCCCAAGGAGTTCATTTGATTATCTCACTTCCCTGGTTAACAAAGGCACGTACTTATTTAATTTCATTCATATGTACATTTATATTAGAATTTGGATAGAGCTTTAATTTACATGTATAAATAATCTAATCAAGTAAAATATAATTTCCAAATTCATGTATCCATGATCATTTAAGTATGCCAAGATATGTTGTATGTATAGATATACTAAGTGTTAAATCATATACATGTTATAGGTGATGGGAAGGAATGGTTCAATATATTCTATGTGATGGTAATTCAATCACATTAATCTTAAGATGCCTTTTATGTTGAATAAGATTCTTTCAAGTTAACCTAAATTTAGGACTAATAAAACATTTGATAAATCATTCACTAAAGGAAACTAAATCATAAAAATGTGTCTTTAGGAAATAACTTAGGATAGGGATGAAAGAGGTTAAGTCTCTTTCTTCTCTTTATAATACTTAGATGTTAAGTGAAAATCAAGTGAAATGGAATAAAATTCAAATTAAAATTTACAGGTCTCTAAACAACTTGAAATGAAACCATCCATCATACTAACTTAAACTTTTTTAAATTTAGAAAATCATAACTCTAATGTCTAGCTAAGACATTCCACATAAAGCATAAGCACACACATTAGAATGCTAAGTCAACACTTCTAGCCTTAGGTTAGGATGATATATGTAATGATGATGTATTTTGTTTTATGATTTAATGTTTTAGACTAGATGTTAGGATTATGGATCGTAGATTGGATGTTAGTCGTTGATAGCCTAATATTGTCTTATGCTGGAGATTATGCTTTAGGGGCTGCTCAAAAATAAATATAAATATTTTGCTTATAGGTTGCTTATTTACCTAAGCATAATCCATATTAGGATAGGTGGGTTTGGTTACCCATGTGCAGGGTGCTAAGTCCAAATTATGAAATATAACTACTTAGGATTATATGTGTGTTTAGCTACCCCCTGTTTTGCAGATGTAGTTATATTTATTTTTCATAAAATGAAATTTTACAATAAGAATTAGGATTAGTGCTATGGGGATTAGGATGAGCAGTGGCTAGAAGGCTTAGTCCTAGGATGCTCTGTGATGCCTTGGAGCAAATCAAATCAAAAGAAGAAAGAAAGAAGAAATAAAGAATGAAGACCCCATAACTTGTATTCAATTCTAAATTGTAATATTATTTTGTAATTCTGGGTTGTATAAGGGTAGAGCTCAGCCACCCATCTTTTCTCTTTCTAGGGTATACGGTGGTACCTGGCCGCATCGGCCTCTTATTCTTTCATGAAAGTTTATAAAATGATTATTGTTATATTTAACTTGCGCACTAGAATAACATGATTTTCATAGCTTCTTAATTATTGATGTTTGAATGTGTGGCCTGGATGCGGTAGACTCTTAGGATAAAATTAATTTTTCTATCCAACTAACAACCCATAACTAAATTCTAAATAACTTGCTACCTCATTCTAAACCTTAGGCTATAATACGATAATTAAAAGATTTAGCAATCCCATAGCTAAATGTTATGTATAACATCATGCATATCATATTATATCACTCTTGCAAGATGAGGGCCTCCATTCTTGCACTTTAGGGACCGCTTGACTTATGAGAGCAACCCCTTATGATAGAGCTTCACCCTCTTTCTCTTTTGATTTGGCCAGCAACTAAATTTTATCATGCATTTAGGCATAAAATATCCCAAGCCTTTGTCCAAATGAATGTGTCAAAATAATATAAAATTTGAAAAGATTTTCCATTTTTAGATTAAGGAATATGCTCATAACTACATGATCTAGTCTCTTAGGAAGTGAGTTTAGGACTCTAGTCTCTTTCAAAATTAAATAACAGCTTAAATCATCTTATAATTATATAAGACCAGCCTACATGGTTTTGAATCGTAGGAGGTGTTAGCTGGCGGCCACTCCAGGCGGTTGTAAGTCTAGAAGAGTCAGACAGGTCTATTTTTTTTTTGTGGAATAAACCTTTATGTCCCCTTTCGCTTAGATTTAGGTCGTGCTTTAACTTATGCTAAAGCTCCCTAGATTTATGATCTGAGGTTGCTTGTTTTTCTTGGGCTATGAGCATAAATCCTCACCTCTTATGCATTTTCATAATCTTGTGTTGATGGATTATAAGCCCTAGCAATCTAATAAAATTTTAACTTAGATACAATAAATCTTTTCACTTTCAAACAAATAAAGCCTCAATATATGATAGATTGGAGTGCTCACTAGGCTTCCTAATATTATGAGCATTTCCTACTTATCTTCCTTTGGATTCTAAAATAAGTCCCTCTAATCGAACAATCCCATTTGATTTTCCAAAATGACCAATTCATTGATAGTCTTAATCTTGAAATCTTTGGAGACAGTAATTGACTATTTTAATCGAGAGTATTCTAAGGAAATCTTAATTTTCTAGGATGAAATTAACTATTGAGGCTTGCCTCCATAGGGAACTAAAGAACCCGGTATAAAATAAACCCTATTTTACTTTTCCATGTAAAGTAAGGGAAGAATCTCTAGTACATACGATGACCCATCATGCCTTAAGAGTCCTTATTAGGTGATTAGGTCCATTGTAGGGTGATGTTTCACATCATACCTTAATTTCATACCCGTTCGCTTCAATAAGTACTCTAAGATCTGCATGGTGTCCACTCGATGCATCCAAAAATAAACACCACAGTGCTCTTGGTAAGGAACATTATGACCATGAATAGATAAATAAGATTTTGTACTCTTTAGGATCTAAACGTAATTGTAATTTTTGATGCTAAATATTTAAGCTCTTATATGATGACCATTTGCATGATTCTATAGAAAATTATATCAAGAGAAGAAATGACGTAGTGCAATAAGTAGATCTAATTACATGAGTTCAAGAAAGACAATTAAAGGATAAATATGAGGGTCTCATTACAATAAGTATGAAGTCCATTAGAGGAGATTACTATTTAAAGAAATGATGATTTGTAAGAACTTTAGCTTTGTTTTATTTTATATTTTATATGTATTTCATGTAGGTGAAACTTATGTTTTAAATGTATTCTATTTTGATGTACTATCATTTTAATGATAGGGAGATGCATAAATGTAATTGTAAATAATTAATTATTATTAACTATCTAAAGGAAGAGGCTAGTGGCTTAGTGCTTTTAGAGGGAGGAGTATATCATTTGAAGTGGCTGGTGGCTTAGAGGTGGCACCTATACCTTATTTGTCAAATGGACCATCTATGTATAATTGTCACAATGATTTTGGGTTAATTAAGACATTATTTGAACTATAAAAGTCAATGAGAATATCAACAAATGCTTGAGAAATAATTATCGTGAGGAGAGTATGATATATTAAATTTACTTAATTTTATTGACCATTTTAGTAACATTCCTACATGATCTGGCTTAACAAATATAGATCTAAGTGGACTATCTATAATGACTTAGATCGAGTGTGCTTGAAAGTATAGTCAGAGTCACCGTATAGAAATAATGAGTACCAACTTGAGTTTCTTTTATGATGGATAATGCATCCCGACACCTTGTAAAGATTTACTGTGATAGTAAATGGGTCATTCTTCCTGCTTTCTTCTCTAATAAGAACAAAACTGATCGAGTCTTCTCAATAAGATTTTTTCTTCCTTTGGACTTTGTAGTATATGAGGTGATGCAAGTATATTTTTTAGGTCGTAGAAAGCCTTCATGGATTTTTGAGTCCATTCAAATATTTTTACTCCTCTAAGTAGTTTAAAGAATGGTGAGCAACATTCTACCGCCTTAAAGATGAATCATTTAATTTTGTGATTCTCCCTGTAAGTTGCTAAACCTTTTTTTTGTCTTTGGCAAAGGTATGTCGATTATGACTTTTACTTTATCTGGCTTGATTTTTATTCCATCAGAAGTGATTAGGAACTCCATGAGTTTTCATTACCTTATGCTAAAGGAGCATATTTACTTTTTTAATGTGGCAAAAGTCTCAAGGTGTTAAGTGTGTTGATCGGGTGACTTGGTCTTGACTAGCAAGACATCAACATAAATCTCCATATTTCTTCTCTTCTAATCCCTAAACACTCAATCTATCATCATTTGATTGGCCGCCCCTACATTCTTGAGCCCGAAAGGCATTAACCTATAACAGTAGAGTCCTTCCTAAGTAATGAAAGATGCCATCTCTAAGTCAGCAAGATACATTTATATTTGAGGATATCATGAGAAGGCTTTAAGAAACTCATCGTGATATATCCCGCTGTTGAGTTGACTGGTGCATCTATCCAAGGGATAGGGTACCCATCTTTTGAGTATGCTAAATTCAAATTTGTGAAGTCAATGCATATTCCCCACTTCTCGCTCAATTTTTTCACCATTGTTGCATTTAACACCCAATATGCGTACTAAACCTCTCTAAAGAAGTCAGCTTTGAGTAGTTCGAACTTTCTCTTTAATTAATTTAGCAAATAGTGAAACTATCTTTCTCATTTTTTGCTTTATGGGTTGGCCATCTTTCTAAATATTGAGTCAATGACAAGTGATGTTGATATTGATACCTGACATCTCGATTGTGGTCCAAGTGAACACATCAATATCATCTTGGTGAGTGTGTATTAGGGCCCTCTTATGCTCAACACAAAAAATCATGCTAATTCTAAGGTCTTGCTCATGATTTTGTGAAGTCAATATCTCTTCGATTTCTTGAAAAGCCTCTATCCTAGTCAGTGCGATGTGTAATAACAAAACTTTCCCTTTATTGAACTATCAATTAATCTTAGGTAATTGGTCTTAGGTTAATTCAAATTTCTGTTGATAGTGATCTCGTCCCCTCCTATAGAAAATTTGACTACTACATGGTATAATGATATCACTGTTCTAAATGTATTGAGTAATGGTTGACCAAAGATGGCATTGTAAGTGGCAGGTGCTTCAACTATAATGAAATTTGTCATTATCGTGAACTATTTCTCACCTTCTCCCCAGGTCACTGGAAGCATATCATCCTTTTGATTTCTTTTCTTTCTCATGAAAATCATACAACAACCCTCTAGTAGGGGTGAGTTTAGAACTCACAAACCTAGTTTATCAGAATTATATTTGAAAATGATGTTGAACTAACTCCCAATATCAATAAATATACTACTAATTTAATACTTGGAGATTAATGTTATGAGGATGATTATGTTGTTATATTAGTATCCAATTGCAGGTCGATCTTGTTTTGAAAAACTTATAAGAATTATGGAGGTGTGTGGTGCATGCATTATGGATACCAAGTTAACATACTTAAATCATAGTCATTTGAGGCTCACTCTCCTCGAGGATTCCCCATCCCCTCAAAAAATGGTAAGCACGACTCCAGTGATGTGGATAGCATACACAGGGTTGGTTCATTTCCCATTTTGGTGACTCCTTTATTCTTTCCCCTGGTAATTTTTTTGAGTTTCCCAACATTAATTAGCTCATCGACTAAGCTCTTTAGGTGACGATATGCCTCAGTGTCATGTTTATGGTCTTGGTGATAACCATAATATATGGTGGTCGCTTAAAGTATTCTTTGTTCTAGATGTCTTTAACTAATTCGACCATCAACACCCTCAATGAAGTTTCCAATATTGGTTGTGAGTATTCAACTCTAGGAAATGTGTTAATTAGTTTATGAATCACCACTTATGTGTGATGCTTCCTCTTTAGCTAGCCATCCCCTTTTATCTAGTCCTCGTGCTTAAAATCTAGCACTGAGTAATCATTTTGAGAGCTAAATCCTTCCCATAAGTCATTAACATCAGCTTGATGACCTCTTTATATTCCTCGACATTTAGATGATTATTTTCCAACTCAAGTAATTTGGTGAGTGTCTTGGATAGTTGAAGCCCAAGGGTGTATTTGAACAAACCTTCTTTTAAACCTTGAGTGAGTGCGGCCTATGCCACCATAGGTTCCAATTCTTTGACTTCCAACAATTTCCATTGGGAGTGAGTGATGAATTTCTTTAAGGATTTTTCATGCTCTTACCTCATTTGTAGAAGTTCTTGTGAATTCTTCAATGGCTTCTATGCGCTAGTGAACTGTATTGTGAGCATCCTTTTGAAATTGATAAATGTGGTTATAACTTCTACTGCCATGCGTAAGATCCACTTGAGGGCTGATTCTTTGAAAGTGGTGAAGAGATGATACTTCATTGTGTCATCCTAAGTCTAGTCGAGATGTTGTTGAATCAAAGAATGCTATATAATCAATTGGGTATGTGTGGCCCTTGTATAACTCCAAATGCATGATCTTGTATCTGTGTGGGAGCGAGCTTTCACAATTCTCATAGAGAAAGCGTTGGTTTGATTTACTTGCTCTCTCTCTCTATATGTCCTCTTCTTCACTCAAATAATATGACTTGGCATCCATGACAGGAGTTCAAGATAATTATCCCCTAAATTGGTGAGCTTCAAGAAATGTCGAACAAGTAGAACTTTTAGTTTCTTTAAGCTTTGGTTTCTAATTATTAGCATTTCCATAGCTGATTGTACCAATTGGGTGATTCCATCTTATATATCTTGCAAATCCTATTGGCTATTGTGTGTCTAGCTTCATGCTTAGCAAGTTATTTCATGTTGAGTGTCCTACACTTTGTAATTGACTTTAGTTCTCGACCTCATCCATGCTTATCACACATAAAAGGATGTTAAATCAAAATCTGCTTGTGGACTTAGGTACCTGGGAAATATGATTAAGAAAAATAAAGCACTAAAAAAATAAAAGAAATGTAAGAAATATCTTAATTTTATTATTAAAAAAGATCTCTCTCAATATAATGCAATTTTTTTAATGATAACTAAATAGTCAGAGCTCTTAGGCCACCCCTCTAAAAGGACCCCTTTTATAAGGTAAGTGGGGTCATTATATTCGATAAGTACACATAAGGCAAGTCAGAGAGTACTTGTGAGTGTGAGGTGACCACCTAGAGGTGAGTGGCAAGTTCTCTAGTCGGGGTTCTTTCAGTCATCGAGATGAGCCATCCAATGTATATTTTGGATGTGTGACTTTTTGTATGTGGGTGAGTTTTCACATCATGGGAGAGTCATTCATCTATGTGGTCGGCTTCCATACTTCATTTTTGTTGCTGGATTCTCTTCTCAATTTGCCATAAGTGTGGTAAATCTTCGTTGATGAGTGGCACACTTGCACTCATTATGATGCTTGTTGAATGCTTGCCCAATATATTCTCTTATTTGGGTATTCAATTAGACCACACTCTCCTCTCCATTCCCTCCAAATTCAATTAAAATTTTTCTTAAGTTGTACAAAGCCTTTTATGTATTGTAATAAAGTTTTAATGTTGTTTGAACTAAACTTCATAGATTTAGAATCAATGTCTAGATCCATAGAATTTGACATTTAGTAAAAAAAAATAGATTAGGATTTGGCCCTCTATTAGGTTTTTATTATTAACCTTTTGCATTATCAGACCAGATTCAATCCATGTAATATATGTTGCTTGAATTTGGGAAAGACTTTTTAATTTGGCTCTAAATTTCTCCTACCATATGTAAAACCAACAGGGCAATACCTTTTGGATAGTATCTTTGAGTAAAATAAACATCCAATCGTAGGATTTATTAGATAAAAGGCCTTTCTCATGGCTTGAACATATGTCTAGAAATTTACATTAAGTATTCTAATAGGTGTAGTGACTTGTCTTTCTCGCAAAAGACTTAGCCCCTAATTAGTATGATGTAGAATTTGTCTAATAGTATGTTTGCTATAAGAAATAGATTTATTTCTTTTAGGTATAGCTTCTATGCATTGAAGTGAGGTGATGATTGCCTCATAGAAATTTCGAGTATATACTTCATGAGGGTACAAAATGTTTCCTAAATATTTTTATAAGTATTGCTTTGATTACATTAAAGTTACATGATCACAACCACAACACAAACACTATATTTAAACATGATAATACACATCATATATGACAATTTGCATCACATAAATACAACATAAAACCAAGTCTTCAATAGGACTTCATACATCAAGCTTCAAGTCCTGAAGTTCTCTTGCTCCTTGTGATAGGACCTCGATGTGTGGTCTTCAACTCTCTTGTCTTAGCTCTAAAGTCAAGGGACCTTGATATTATGTCATATCAATTTTTATCTTCCTTCTTATTAAAGGTATGCAAACTAGGAAATTTGAGTTTTCTAACCAAAACATAAAAGAATTTCAAATCCTCCCTCTTATTTTTTAGCCTAAGTCATCTCAACAATGTAGTTCATGGAAACCAATTCTAAGCATATGAGATGGTAGCCATCAACTCGTGAAGCTTGTTCACACAAATTTTCTTTAATGCATTAACCATGTAGGGACATATAGGCTTTGGTTCATGCAGCACTCTCATGGATCTAGAGGAAGAAGATGAAATTAAATCTACTTATCTTAAGTCAACAATTTTGATCTAGTCAGACCACGATTTTGTCCAATCTCCTTTCTTTTTTAGGTTTTATTTTATTTTTATTGTGGATGAATTACTAAATGAAATTTAAGTGAAATCTTAAACAAAAATATTATTTTGAATGAGGAATTAAGGAATTATATTATTTCTTAATAATTTATGCCTCTTCTATTTTTTTAAGAATTGTTTTTTTTACTGTTTTAATGATTTAATACCACAAATGGATTTAAATAAATTTCATATTCTATAGGAAGGTTTAAAATAACTTGTTAAACCTCCCATAAAATTTTCAAGTATCATTAAATTCTAATATATAACTTTTTTGTGGAGCAATGCTAAACCTT
This sequence comes from Cymbidium sinense, assembly GCA_021442155.1. Taxonomy (NCBI): domain Eukaryota; kingdom Viridiplantae; phylum Streptophyta; class Magnoliopsida; order Asparagales; family Orchidaceae; genus Cymbidium; species Cymbidium sinense. Next base: position 94,784,417 of record CM038225.1, read on the forward strand.
ACTAGCTAGTCTAACTAAGAGTAGGAGGTGGGTCAAGAGAAAGGTAAGGGTGGATAGTTTGTGGCAAATATAGTAATTAAATTATAACTAGAAAAGCACTATAGAAATCTCCGAGAAAAATATTCTCTATGTCATCCATCTAAGTCAAACTATGTATTTATTCAAAGACTATATCTTACTATCGATACACCTTTTCCCATGCCAAAATAGATTGGCATGCTCAGTGGGATATGATCTCTCTCTCTCTCTCTCTAATAGAAATAAGTTGGTGCTTTAATTTGTATATTACTCCACAAAAAAAGCTTTCTAAGATACTTCAATTCTCATAATCTCTTAGGTAAACTAGTGTCTCATTTACATTATATTTCATTCAAAAATATATTAATTATATTTTCTTAAGAAAATTTTAAATGATTGATTAGTGACTATTCCTTCATAGATGTCAAATAAGAAAGTTACAATCGAGTCCTCCTATATGACAAAAGTTACATTACTTCTAGTTTCCTTCAAAACTAGAATTAGCACATATAGTTATAGTAATTTGGTACAATAATTAAGGGTCATCATTAGTGATCCTACCTTTATAGAGGCTGCTTTGTGCTTTTTTGTAAAAATTAATATATAAAAAATAATTACTTCATAATATATCAAACATGATTAGATCAAAAGTTGTATCCTATTTGTGCCATTAGAAGAACTTCAAAAGCTATATGATATGTGAAACTAGTAAAGAAGAGAAGGAAAGCTTAGTGATTACAAGATGAAACTTGGCCTAGGAAAGTGCTAAGAGAATAAAAGTAATTTATAGAATTGTTACCTTTTAATAAGTAATCATGATAGCTCCATTGGTCAAATTTGGGTGCTCCACAATTTTCACATGGGTGGCTAGTTCTTTGAGTTCACTTTGGTAGTTTCACATGGTCTATTATATGATCTCAAAGATGGTTGTTAAATCTATCAAAGATGGCTACTTATCACTGCAAAAAATGGTTGCTAGCTATTGTCAAAGCATGGAACATATGGGAGACACCAACCATGGATAGTGGCACACAATTTAAACCTCCTTTCACATTTTTTTCACTACCATTAAGATTCTAATATAAGGCTTATCGAATAACCTCAAAACTTGTAGTTAGGGTTGTCTCCCTAGATCCTGCTCAGTGGCACTCTCCCTAAACCCTCCATTAATTCATCTTTTCCTTTTATCATTTGATGTAGAATATTATAAGCCTGTTGATTTTCTTCAATCGAGATAACATTATTAAAGGAGTGTGGAAATTGATCATATTTGAACACTCCTTAGATAAGAGATTATAGACCATACAATAATGCCTTATATATTATTCATGGCTTTTCTAGGAAAATAATAAATTCTATAACTTTCTAAGATATTAGACCCTCTATTTTCATTAGGTTGTCTAGTATGCTCTATGTTTAATCTTTTACTAGATATGCTTTTAGAGGATCTTTTAGGACCCCAATCACTATTCTCTTTACTCAAGTAGCAGACATTTTTATGCTCATTTTACTTATATTCTAGTGTAGCCTTAATTCCCTCCATCTAGTATCAATATATTAGGAATGGACATTTCTATTAATAATATTATTAACAACTAAAAGCTATCCTTATGATATTTTTGGTATTCCTACTAAAATTAAAATTATGTTTTTTTATTAAAGTAACTATTTATATTAGTATGTCTCCAAATACCCCTTATCCTACTTGCCTTATTATTAATGTTATTGAAGAAGCTTCTCATGTCATGGCAAGGAGAATTAAGAAATAATCGATGTTATGGCCAATAAAGGGTCTATTGTTGGATAGTACTTTTTCATACAAATTGCTTCTACTAATCATCTAGTTGTTTAGAACTTTACTTATCCCTTATCCAAATAAATATCACATCAAAAGGTTTGTTAAAAAGTTATCTTTAACCATCAATATTTCTACCAATGCTACACTTGTTCACCTTTCTCTTTTATAATTGTTGGTTATATTATTGCTTCTTTTTATTCCTAAATCTTCCATTTGGATAAAATAAGAAACAAATTTTTAGCTTACATGTCATTTATGTTGTTCAATCAACTAGTCAATATATTTTATGCTAACAAGAAGAATCCTTCTTCCCCTCAGACTCTTGTCGAGTGCATGATAGTACCCAAAGGGGATGTATCTAAGAAAGCTTTTGCATATTTTTTAATTGGTTTTATGTTTAAAAAATGGGTAAAAATTAATTCTTCTAAAATTATTATATTATATGTTTTTTACATACTTTTGAAATTTTATCTAATCCAATCAACTAGGAAAGGAAAGCTAATATTGATCTAGTGTATGTCCTGTCCCTTAACAAGGTATGGCCCACCTTCTATTAAGCTTGATAAAACTCCCTTAGTAGAGATCATAATGCTTGAGAAAATAAGTATGATGATGCCTATATAGATGATTCTAAAAAAATTTTTATTTCCCATGTCACAATGATTGAAAAAGAGAAAAGCCACCCAACTAGAAAGGTGAATCTTCACAAAACATATGTCATGAGTCTTCATCAGAAAATATTCAAATGGAAGATTAAAAAGAATTGTATAGTTATAAAATTAATAATATATGTTATCCCTAAAATATAAAAATTAAAAAAAATATGCTTATTCAAACACTCAAAGAACAAAATAGACAGATACTAATAACTATGATTATCTTGATATTTCAAATAAATTGCTTACCCCTTTTTGTTTATCCACCTATGGAATGTTATATAATAATACTCATTCCAAATGGTTCATTTTAACTAACTCATGTTTGATATATACTTGCTATATTAAAATATCCTATAGTTCTAGTGAAGGCACTTATTTCTTGCATCTCAACCTAACTCTCATATCAAATTTATGATTAAGATGCAAGTTAAGGTTGCAATGATAGTTTATCAAGGTGATTCTTCATAGAGAAAGGAAAGTCTTATCTTCAAGATTATAAATCAATCTCATATCCGAAGAGATACGTTCCTACATTTATTTTACATTTAAGAAAGAAATCATCTTTACTCAAATAATTATATTATCAAAAATTAGAATTTTGATAGATATATTGATTGTTTACTTCAAAGTGATGGTTCTCTTTAATGTCCTCTGAAGTGCATAGGATAGAATTTTTAAAAGATATTTTAGCTAAATTTCTTTAAGTTAATGTATGCCTATGATTATTTAGCCAACTCCTTAAGCTAGTCATAACTCTTAAATCTTGATTTGATCCATTTAATACACCCAATTATAACATGTTTTAGAATTAACTTAATGATCACATATGGAAATGTTCTTTTATAAGAATATAATTATATTTTATATAATTAATTTGGTATCATTTGGTTGAAAAAATCCCAATTACTTTAGGCATTTTAATTACTAATGAATTTTATTAATGCCTTATGCTTTAGGAACATTTAATATCTAGTTAGTAATTTCAATAACTATCCTTTTTGATATCATTATTTTTTTTTTACTTAAAAGAAGACTTCTATAGAGATAAACTTCAATTCAATTAGTTTTTAAGTCAACTTCATATTCATTCAACTTATTTGCATTAACTAATAGGGCCCAATACTAGAGGCAACTTATGGATATATTGATTTGTCCTCTACCACTTTTCATCTTGATAATATTGGATGGACCCTTGATATTCATAAAAAATTCTAGTCAAATAAGAAATAGAAAAGAAACTTTTCCAATCTCTTTATCATTATGTATCTTATAAGTTTATTTTCATATTATAATCTTGCTTTATAATCATTATAATCAAAGTCTTCCAACTTTTCTCTTCCACTAGATCCATTTGTAGAGTCATGCTCTCTATTTAAGATAACTCTCTCAAGTATGGAGGATACTTATACAACTGAGGAATTAACAAATTCTAAGTGAAGCTTCACCAACAAAAAAAACATTAGAAGACATTTTGTACACATGAAAGGCACTTTCAATAATCAAGTTAATACTTATGGAAGAAAAAAGGAAAATAAAGAGAAAATAAAGATAAAAAAGAAAAAAAATAGAAAAAGATGAAAAAAAAGAAAAAGAAGAAGGTGTTCGTATATAGAGAAAAACCTATACAACTTTATAAATCACTTATTTAAACTCCAAAAGATATTTGAATATTTAAATCCCAAAGGTTCAAAATCCACTTTCATTAAAAAATTAATTATGATGATTATAATCTAAGCTCATTATTGGGAAGATATGTCTTATATAATGCTTATACATTGTGCAAAGAGTTTTAAAAATATTAAATTTCTACCTTTAGTTTGATACATCTTTTAGTTAGATTTTAATCTATTCTAATTCATTAATAGAATCAATGCTTTCAAAATAGGCTCTATATGGAAGCCTATTTTCAGACCTCAAACTTGGAAAATATACTTTTCATGCTTTAGGAAACTTACACCTAAGATACGTCTTTTTACATTATGAGAGTTGACTACTCTAGAAGTATGATTTCATTTCATTTCCAAAAATATCAAAAGTTTGTTTCATCATTTGTTCTCTTTGTATATGAGAAGGTATAAAGAAAGATCTCTTCTCATTAGATTCTGACGATTTCCATAAATTACTCCTATCAATAGAAGATATTTTGACAAACATTATATTCTTAAAATTCAGTTCATAATACAGCCTTACCGACTTAACTACTCTTGATTTACTAGTTAAGCTTTTCTAGTTATGAACACTTCAATGCATTGTTAATATTAGTGTCCATTTCACATGTTCAAGTTAAAAAAATTGTTATATTTTTATATTAATAATGTTTTAATTTCTTTAGTAAAGATAAGCTGCTTAGCAACACTCAAGTTTCCAAAATATTTTTAGTTGATCCAATCTACAAGATTGGGTCTAAATCATTAAACATATGATTCAATTACCCCAAATAAGATTAATAATATGAAAGGTAACTATATTTTATAATAACCATCCCCTCTATCTTATGGTTACACTTTCTTTAATCAACATTCTTTTAAGGAAAACTAAAATCTTATGTTAAAAAAAATGTCCCTTCTATCATTAGAATTTATTTTCTTAAGTGAGATTTAACTTCTCTTGATTAAGTCAACTTAAACAACAAAGGCATAATTTTATCAAAATATAGAGTATGATTAAGTACATTCAAAACTTGATTACTATTTATGACTAAATTTATGTCCATCTCCTATTGACATAATGAGCTTAGTTTAGCTTATATGCTGAGGTCTAAATCATTTAAACTTTAATCAAAATAGTTTCAATCACTTATGATTAAAATATTAGAAAGTTAATAAAATCCATTCATATAATTTTTTTTTTTTTGCAAAATCTTTTAGAGTTAAGAACTTTTACTCAATTTAAGTCTCTAGACTAAGTCTAGTTCAACAAAACCCAATAACATTAAGTTGTTGTAAAATCCATGAGAGAGAGCAACTGTGACCTCAGTTGAGTTCTAGAACATGGCCCAAATCAACAAAACCTATCCAAATAAATTTAATTGGCCAGATCCATAAATCATAAAATTATTATATCATGAACAAAATTTGCTCAACATATAGAGGAATCTTTTATGCATCTTAAAGTTAAATTTGGTTATATCTTCTCACCCCTCCAAATAAAGGGTTGAGACATTTTAGATGATGGAAGATAGCCATAGCTCTTATCTATCTTAATGATAAATATTTTTTTTATTATATCTTTTCATCTGTCTAAATAAATAAATAGATACTTTAATTAATCAAAACATTAAAGTCTTTCAGATATAACTCTAGAGATCCATTTGTTTTATATTCCTTTAGCTATTATCTATCAAGAATTTCTTTTAATTGAATTCTTAAACCTTTGGTAGAAATAAACTAGTTTGAGTCATAGGATTGGGCCTAGGTTAACAAAACCCATGCATAAAAATTCCATAATGGTAAGTAGTCTTGCCAAATTTCTTCTTAATGGTGAGTTAGGTTCATCAAAACTCACTCATTAGTCTTATTCACCAATACTCAACCACCTTCAAAGAAAGATTTTCTTAAAATTAGTGATGATGTTAAACTTTATCACATCCAAATTTCTTCTCAAAGGGGAGTCCAATTCATTAAAATTTGTCCACCTTCAAAAATAGTTGTTATAAATTCTTTAATGGTGCTCAATCTTTTTTCGTTTAAAGAATAATCCAATTTGATTTATGGGGTGAGCCAAGTTAATCAAAACTCACCCACCTTCAAAAAAAAGTGGTTATTAAAATCTTTAATTGTTTCCAACCTTACTACTTGTAAAAAATATTCTTTAATAAGATTTATCATATTGTGGCATCTCTTTGGAAAAAAAATTAAAATTTTTGTATACATATATAAAAGAATCCCTTAACAATTTATTTTTATCCATTTTATAGGTTGTCTCCAATACATAAATGGATAACACTCAAAGAGGCCGCCCCAATGATTCTCTTTTAATATGGTTCCCTTTAACATCACTACCTTATATGGTTTAACCCTAAAGTTGAGAGGTAATTTAAGATTAAATTAGATAAGGTTGTTGTAAAGTCTTTGGTGGTGTACAATCTTACTTAATAATTTTGGTTGGGTCTTAGGACTAAGTCCTGGACATTAAAACTCACGCCTTTTCACACTCCATCAAACTAAATAAAGCTATTGTAATGTCCCTTTGTAGTTAATAATTTTACCTATCTAGTTGGGTCATATGACTATCTTGATCACCAAAACTCATTCATCACCACCTTCATTTAAATTAAATGAAGTTACTATGACATCTTCGATGGTGGGTAACTTTATTTCCTAGTTGTATTCTAAACTGGGTCTGGGCATCAAAAATCATAAAAAATCTTAGTGTTCCTCAGTAGTTTGCAACTTTACTTTTCTAGTTTGCCTTAGGATTAGGTCTAGGTCACCAAAACATAAGGGAGGATTGTCATAAAATTATTTAAGATGGCAACTATCGCCACCTTTCTTCAATAACTTTATTTAAGGTAGTGAGGAATTCAAATAAAATATTATTTTATTAAAGATCATTTGTTTACTATTTTTTATAAAAAAATATATTTTTATTTTAATTAAGTAATTGTTTAAATATATTTGGAAATTTAAGAAATTTAGTATGAAAGTGTAAAACAACATCATAAATCTTTTGTAAAAATTTTAAGCCAATTTGAGTATTAACACATGACTTATAATGTATTTCAAACAATATTTTATGGTTTAAAATTCATAATAATAAAAAATAAAAATTTAAATTTAAAAGTAAATTTTAAAATATTCCTAACATACTTTTATGTTTCTCTAAAATTTATCAAAAATTTTGGAAATCATTTGATTTATCATATTAGTTGAAAATAAATATTTCATTAATTTCAAAAGTTAATTTTTTTTATTTATTTCCCAAATTTTAAGTTAAATTATCAAAGATTCCAAAGGATTAGGAACACCTCTCTAAATTTTCTAAAATATTATGTATATCATTTACATGGCATTTGCAAAGTTTAAATAAGATGTCATAGAGGTGTAATATGATGTTTGTAATTTAACACTATTTATTAGAGTTTAATTGATATGTTTAGTTATTTTTAATAGTTGCAATATCAATTTTCTAATTATTTAAATATTTTAAATACATTAAAAAAATTTTAAATTGTTCAAACATATTATTATTGCATAAATAAATGCTTTATAAAAAAAAGAATATCTAATAACTTAAATTTATTCTTATATTTTATCAATTTAATAATCCTATTTTTTATTTTTAATGATAGATATAAATCGATAATATTAATATTTTTACCACTTTAAATCTTAAGTTATTATTTCATTTAATGGTGAAAAAATCTATCAAGAGAAAAAACTATATTAGAATAATATATTGCACTAGTATGTTCACACTTGTTGATTCAATCAAAACATTAAAACAAGCTAGAACATACAATTCATCGCACTATCATAATAGTTCATAATTTGATTTATTTGATTTCAAACTTATTTTTCTTCATAGAGTAAATCATATCAAATGATTGCATTCACACTAATATATGTGCATATAGGTTGATTGACTAAGTATGGGAGTCAACTGGAGGGAAACACATAATTTAGTATCATCCCTCACAACATTCTTAAGACTTTAATTGCTTTCTAAACTATATTGGCAATTTTCATTACAAACATCATGAATGTTGACTTTTTTTCATTGAGTTGTTTACATAGATTGATATTATACTTTTATCAAGTTTTCAATATTTAGTCAATTCTTTGGACTAAGTATCTTTACTTACATTGATTAATTTCTCATAGTCAGTACGCATTTTATACCCTCAATCATGTTCACTTAATTGAGAAAATCTCATGGGTTGATCATATATATTATGATTTAGTCTGTTCAAAGTATAGTCATATTCTTGGGACTATGTTAAGTCCATTTTCATGAAGTTGGTTTTCCATTGGATCAAGTTTAATTTGAGTGTGGCTAATACAAATTTTGATTAGCTTCTTGCCTAACAAAGTCATATCAATTTGACAAAGTCATTTTCTAGTTTAGTCATACACTATGATTGAACACTTTTGGGTTCTAAGTATACACCTATACTTAGTTTCATTCCTCCCTCCTTTAACATTACCTTTGCCTGTCCCAAGTCTGGATGTGAAAAGTGGAGGGTTGCGATAGGTAGTCGACAGACAGCATAAAAATTGTCGAAATAATCATGACATGAATCCTTTAAATCATTGTGTTAATGCTAGGTCATCCCCTGGAAGCGACGCACTGTATGGCTTGAATACAGTGAGAAATGTGCAAGGGATGCTACATCGGCCCCCCGAGTGCAGTGTTAAATAAGCAAGGGTTCCCAAATTATGGACCAAAGAAGTTAGTCCATGAAACTAGAATTAGGTTAGGATCTTGAAATATATGTACTCTTATAGGTAAATTAATGAAATTAATATATATTATGGTTCATAGAAAGATAAATATTTTATATGTTCAAGAAACTAAATGGGTTGGGGAGAAGGCCAAGGAGATTGATAGTTTAGGTTTTAAACATTGGTATTCAGGTAGAAGTCAAACTAGAAATGGTGTAGGTGTGATTATAGATAAAAGTTTGAAGGATAATATTATAAATATTAATAGAAGTAGAGATAGAATTATAGCTTTAAAGATTATTATTGATACTAAGATTATCAATGTTATAAGTGTTTATGCTCCTCAAGTAGGTTTGGATGTAAGCTAAAAAAAAATTGGAATGAATTAGAGGAATTAATACAAAAGATACCTCTTGAAGAAAGTATTTATTGGAGGAGATTTAAATGAGCATGTTGGTAGAGTGGTAGAAGATTTTAAAAGTATTCATGGTGGTTATAGATTTGGAGTGACTAATGAAGAAGGTAGTACTATATTAGATTTTTTCTTAGCTTATGATTTTGTAAAAAGAGATGAACATATTATTACTCATAAAAATGGATCTAGTAAAACACATATTGATTATTTTCTGATAAGAAAAATAAATTGTTTAGATTGTAAAGATTGTAAGGTCATTCCAAGTGAAAGTTTAAGTACCCAACATCGATTGTTAGTTTTAGATTTTAAGATGAAAGATTGTAAGAGGAAAAATAAATCAAATTATTATCCTAAGATTAGATGGGGACACTTAAAGAACACAAATAAAAATATTTTAAATAGCAAGCTATAATAGCTTAGAATTTGAGATGTTTATAAGGAAGCTAATGTTATGTGGGAAAAAGTAGCAAGTGAAATTAAGCAAGTTACTAAAAATATGCTTGGAGAATCAAATGGAAAAGCTTTTTTTTAATAAAAATAGTTGGTTGAGGAGTTAGAGTGTGCAAGAAAAGATAAGAAATAAGAAGCATTATTATAAAACTTTGTTTAGATGTAAAAACATGGAGAATTAGGAAAGATATAAAGTGGCCCATAGAGATTTTAAGAAAACAATATATGATGCAAAAAATTTAGCTTTTAGTGATTTATACAATAGATTAGATTCTAAAGAAGGTGAAAGATGTATGTATAAGTTATCCAACCAAAGAGATAGGAGAAGTAAAGACCTAGTTCAAGTGAGGTGTATTAAGGATGAAGATAATAAAGTACTTTTCTTAGAAAAGGATATTAAAAATAGGTGGATGAGGTATTTTGATAAACTTTTCAATGAAGGATTTGAAAGTACAATTGATTTTAGCAACCTTAATACCCTAAACAAAAATAGAGAATTTTATTATTATCATTGTATTAGTAAATTTGAAGTTAGAGAAGCTTTAAATAAAAGGAAATGTGAAAAAATAGTAGGACCTGATGATATTCCAATAGAAGTGTGGAAATCTTTAGGAGATCAAGGAATTTCTTAGCTTACAAATCTTTTTAATGTTATTTTAAAGACTAAAAAGATGTCAGATGAGTGGAGAAAGAGTTTATTGGTTTCTATATTTAAGAATAAAGGTGATGCATAAGAGTGTGCAAATTATAGAGGAATTAAGTTAATGTGTCATACATTAAAATTATGGGAGAGAGTAATTGAGCATAGGTTACGATGTGATACAAAAGTTTCTCACAATGCCTTGGTTTCATGTCGTAGATCTACTATGGATGCTATACATTTGTTAAGAGGTTTGATGGAGAAGTATAGAGAAAGTAAGGAGGATCTACATATGATATTTATTGATTTAGAGAAAGCTTATGATAAAGTTTCAAGAGATGTTCGTTAGAGAGTTCTATAATAGAATGGAGTTAATATTGATTATATTGAAGTCATTAAGGATATGTATACTAGAGCTGTTACTTGTGTCCAAACACAAGGAGGATTGACAAAATATTTTCCTATTTTAGTTGGAGTACATCAAGGATTAGCTTTAAGCCCTTATCTTTTTGCTTTAGTTATGGATGTTCTTAATAGGCATTTACAGGAAGATGTACCTTGGTGTATGCTTTTTTATTGATGACATTCTTCTTGTTGATAAGACTAGAGAGAGTCCAAGAGAAACTTGAATTATGGAGGTCAACATTAGAGTTTAAAGTTTTTCATTTAAGTAGATCTAAAACTGAATATATGGAGTGTAATTTTAGTTGTAGAGGTTCTAGTGGTAGTGTTGTGACATTAGGTGAATAAGTCATTAATAAGAGTGAGCAATTCAGATATTTAGGCTCTATTGTTCAAAATGATGGTGAAATAGATGGATAAGTTATTAGTAGAATTCAAGTTGGATGGTTAAAGTGGAGGAATGCATTTGGCCTATTGTGTGATAGAAAATTTCCACTTAAACTTAAGGGAAAATTTTATAAGATGGTGATAAGACTTGCCATGACTTATGGTACAAAATGTTGGCCAATAAAAGATAAGCATAAGACTAAGTTAAGTGTTACAGAGATGAGGATGCTCAGGTAGATGAGTGGTTTTACACTTTGAGATAAAATGAAAATGAGTATATTCGAGAAAAAGTTGGAGTAGCTCCAGTGGTAGATAAGATTAGAGAGAGTCGCCTCACATAAAGCGTCAATCGTCCGATGACCCGGTTAGGAGAAATAGATGCATTAGATTTTCCTTATGTTAAGAAAGGTAGAGGTAGACCTAAAAATACATGGTTAAGATGTATAAAAAATGACCTTAGTATACTTGAATTAAATGATAATTTGACACATAATAGGACATAATGGAGATGAAGGATTCATGTAGTTGACCTCACTTAGTGGGATAAAGGCTTGTTGTTGTTGTTGTTACTACCATGTGCTCTTAATATTTGAGATATATTTTTTTATTTTTATAGAATCTATTTATATTCAAGTGTTCATACTCCATGTGCACACCTAAATCTTGTGTCCAATAGTTGATAGTTTAAATTAGTTTTATCATATTGATGCATTTTTAAGCATGTAAAGTGATGTTAGTATCGTTGATTAAAATATATCCTATTAAAGACAAAACTTAACTATGATTATGTCTAATTTATTATTATTTCTATGTGATAGTTTACCTAATAATGAAAATCTTTTAGTCATAGTTACATATCATATGTTCAATTAATAAACTTAATTCTCCTAAAACCTATCGCTTTGATTTATCATAAAGTGATAAGCCTTTGGACTTAGCTTTGTTAGTCAATAAGATCATATGAGTTAACCTAAGGATAAACTAACTTTTACACACACATAAGTGTTACAACAATTCACAACTCTTTAGTCACTTAGCCTAGGGAGAGTGTAGTTAGATTATATTCTTAGATGCTTGAGGCAAGGTTATTTTGAGTGCAGCTAGGATTCCAGTTTAGTTGTTATATTATATATAATAGTTGTTCAATGTATGGCTATTATTTTTACTTTTTTTTGTAATGGTTGGGTATCAATATATAAATGGTTTCATGTCATTAATCAATGTATGGCTATTATTTTTACTTTTCAATGTTCTATGTTCTTATATTTTATTATGTTAGAATGACTTTATTTCGTTTAAGATATTTTCTTTGCTATATTTTTAATAAATTTTCTATATAAAATAAAGAATAAGCTACATTTTTTGACCTGAAATATGTTTATTCTCGATGAACTGACGTATGGCTTGAAAGTTTGAAAGTACCAAAAGTATAGAGAAACTAAGCTTATATTTTGTTAATTAAATTGTATTGTTTAAGCTTGTCGGATTGAACTACCACTTTTTCCTTTTTTGGGAATGTATAAATAGATTGCCAACTACACCAACCAATTACCTAATATTTTATAGTCATCACATAGTAGCGATTATTTATTAAGCATTGATTTCTTGTTATTATTCTTTTTGGTTTTTTTTCTTATAATATGATTGCCTAGAACTATTGTGTAATAACTCTAACTAATTATAAACAAACAAATTTATTATAATTAAAATGTATATATGTTTCAAAATAGATGTCAAAATAAAAGATCATAAGTTATTTGTCATTACCTATAGCAATCACGATATGATAAAATTATTTTCATTTAAGATATCCAGATATAAAAATGTAAAATTTAGTCATAGTTTTTAATAGTTTTGAGACTTAGAAACCAAATTAAATAAAGACATTAACATAAAAAATATAATTTTTTTTAACTTTGTAGATCATATAATAACTTAAAGTTTGGATAAGAAATGACAGTGTTATGATCAAAATACTAAACATCTTGATGTAGAATTATAGAAATTTGCTTTCAGTTTTATATATTTTGAGGAACTTAGAGCTCAAATTGGACATAATCATCAACATAGAAGTTATGTAAACTTTTATGAGCTTTCCAAAACATCTAAGAACTTTAAATTTGGATAAGAAATGATAAAGTTATGATTAAAATAGTAAATATTGGTTAATTCATATGAATTTCTCATTTATTTTATTTTTAAGTATGACTATGTAAGTTTAAATATAATTAAAATGGATGGTAAAAGTTATTGACAAATAATATAATTAAATAAATTAATATTAATATAATTACTTGATATTATAATTTTATAATGATAAATTAAATAAAAGTATGACATAAGAAAGGATAAAAGTCAAGGGTGAATATGATTGGTTATCTTGGAAGGCAAGAAACCTACTTGATAAGAGGAATTGACTTATGGAAACTTATTCCTTCAGCATACAATAAGAAAAGATGTGAATGAGTACTAGAGAGGAGAGGAGAGAGAGAAGAGCAAGGCTAGTGTTCCATTAAGGCAAATTCTTTTTTGGATTTTACTCACCAAAATGTAGGATACTAATCTCTTATCTTAAAGCCCATTAATTGATTTTCTTTCATGATATTTAAGAGATAAGTTTTGATAGAAATCAAATTCGTATGAAATATTTTTTCATGTTTATTAGAAAATATTCTTTTTGATGGAAATAATCTATACATGATGAACTAGTTATATTTTCTACATATCATTTCATATAAGTATTTATAACATGTTGACTTTTTTAAAACCTGATTTAGGCCATGTCGTATTTGAACATTAGGATTATGTACCATATGATTAGAAAGTAAATGATAATTTATGATATAAATATGAAAAAATATTTTAGGTTTCACATGATTATCATAGGTAATATTGAACTTATAACTATAAATATGTAAGTTGATTAATATTATATATTCATTGCATACTATTGTTTTATAAAAACATAATCTAATTGATAATATATTTCTTTATTTTAATATTGTATCTTTCAAAGTGAGTAGCTGATATGTGATTTATGATACAAATATATAAATGAATTTATGATATTATGTAAGAAAATTCATGTAAATTAAAAACTCCTAGGTTGAATTTTTATATATACTTGTATCATATTTATGATAATATACATGCACCCAATATGATTTAAAAATTAATATAAATATTTATAATGCAATGATCACTTTCTACATACATGCTTTTTATGATAAAGTAAGAAGTTATTTAAAATATGCTTAAATTATGGTTTATTATCTTATGTAAATAATGACATACAAATAGATATATTTAATAAATGATAAATCATGCAAAGAATTAAAATTTCATGCTTATAATGAATGGATAGCTAAATGAATGATCCATAGTTGGGTAGATCTAGTGATTATCCCACTCAGATGGCAAACTAATGAGTTTGTCTAAATGACTGAAAGAGAACAGGTGAAGTGGTTCTCTATATGGCATAAAAGGGAATGAATGAATATACAAGAGTTTGGGTATTATGTGTAAATGACATAAGATGATTATAATCCTTACAACTGGGTGATGATCATATTCATGATAAAGAACACCTACTGTGCAACTATGATTTTAATGATTGCATGATATAATATAAAATTTAACCAATCTAATAATTAATTAAAGTATAAGAATGTTTATGTTTACATTATTATATCAATTATAAATGATTGAAATGTATTATTTCAACATGGAATATTAGTGAATTAATAATTCACATCAAGGTTTTGAAGAAAAATGATAGAATTTCTAATGCATTTTATGATCTCATGCAAATTGATTTCAAGAAGGTAGATAAGTATCATTTTTTTTATTATATACTTAGCAAGCATTCATATTCCAAATTTTTTTGTGATGAATTCTTCAATATGGTTTGTGTAGCCTACTAGGCTTTATGCTTACCCTTTCTGTGCCTACATATGTTAATAAATTTAGGTAAAGGAAAGAAGCTAATGAATGAAAGGTAATATGCTTACTAATGTTATGAGTCATGTTAGAAAATGGTACTTTATGTAAAAAAAATGCTGATATGATTATATATATATATATATATATATATATATATATATATATATATATATATATATGAGTGTGTGTGTGTGTGTGTGTCACTATGTAACTATTTTGTTGTCTTTATAAATGGTGTAACTAGCAGTCTTATGTTTTTATTTCATATGCATGTGGATCTAGTTAATGAGTTAATAATTCTAGATTTTCTTAGGAATAAATAAATTTTGTCCTAAATAGAGTTCAAAATGTTTAGAAAAAGATGCAAATGAATATCATCTCTCATCATCTATTCCACCTAACTCTTATAATGTACTATAAAATACAAATTATTTGAGTTGGTGTGTAACACATAAAAATATTCATGCTAGGCTCATAAGATATAATAATTCCTATTAACTTTAATAAATTATATGTAATCTTAAAATCAATTAGAAAAAATTTAAAATTAAAATTAAAGCTTTATCTAGCCAAGCATTTTAAATTACTTCTTTCTCTCTATATATCTTAGAGGAGCTATGAGAACCACTATGTATTCATGAACATTCATAACATGACTACGTCAAGTGTGTATTAGTGGTCTTCACTTAAAGATAGATAATTGCATTACCTAACTCATCTCTTAGGATAAAATCATATGTAAGCATGGTTTTATTTACGTATAAGGAGTCTTGGCTTGTTAAGAAGTGGAAACTTGACCCAAATAAGATTGTAGTCAAAAGTTGAGTAATCCTGGTAAATTATAATCGAGCTATCGCAGTTCCTTCCTTACACTAGGTATTTCTTTACTCATATAGAGATTGTAGGTCCTAGATCTTTTCCATTTTTTTTCTTAGAAACCATCTGTCTAAAAAACCTATAGCTTTTTGATCTAGTTCAAGGTTGTACGCCTAACTCTAGACAATATAATTCATGGTTGTTGATAGAGCATCTTAATGATGGGTTGGGTCAACTACTTTCTTAAACTAAATGAACTTGAGCTATAAAAAATTAAGACGGGTCCATGAAATCTAGACTAAGATAATTTCTACTTTTTATTTGATCTCTTTCTCTTACACATCTATCCTTTAGAGACAATCGTACTCCCTATTTAATCTTTAAAGATTGAGTGACTATTTTCACATAGACCTTTTGTATATTAAGTTATCATCTTACTTGATTATGGGGGTTCACCTTCTACCTTGTAAATTGAAACCTAGCATATAGATCATCCTAATGTTATAATAATAATTGAATCATGAATCCTCTTATAAAGCCTTAAAAAAATCAAAATAAAGATATATTTTTATTCATTGATAGTTTCTCTTGGTGTTGTCCTTGAGTATAATTAACCAGAGTGAGCCTAATTTCCTTAGAAAATTTGTTAAACCACATTTTCTTGATCCTTTTTATTAACATGATGAAATGTATACAAATAAATATTTATTGAGTTACTTTGAAACATAAAAACCTTTTTGTGAGCTTTTCATCTCATCTTGTAAAATATTTTATTATAAGACTAAATCATTTTTAATACACTTTTCCCTAACAAATAGCACAAGATGATATTGTAAGAAGTAAACAAATAATTAAAGCTTATAGCAAGAAGATAGCCGCTAAAAATAAAAGTCTCATGATAATAGGGCTATAAAAAAAGCTCGTTATTCGCGAACAACACGTGTTCGGCTCGTTCGTTAACTAAGCGAGTCAAACACAAACAAATATTTCAAAATAGATTTATAAACGAGCCGAATATGAACAATCCTTTGTTTGAACGTGTTCGGTTTGTTATTATTATTATTATTATTATTATTATTATTATTATTATTATTATTATTATTATTATCATCATCATCATCATTATTAGTATCATTATCATTATCATTATCATTATCATTATTATTATCATTATCATTATCATTATCATTATCATTGTCATTATCATTATCATTATCATTATCATTATCATTATCATATTATTATTATTATTATTATTATTACTATTATTATTATTATTATTATTATTATTATTATTATTATTATTATTATTATTATTATTATTATTATTATTATTATTATTATTATTATTATTATTATTATTATTATTATTATTAGTTGCAAGCATGGCTTAGTGGTTAAAAACTTAAAACTTTATTATGCAAAAGATTAGCTCAGGTTCTAATCCTCCCTTTTACAGATTTTTTAGATTATTACATTTCGTACTAATACGAGTCATTTCGAATAATTTGAGCTGAACACGAACAAGGGCTTGGCTCGCTCAAGCTCGGCTTGTTTACACCCCTACATGATAAGATAAAATGAAATAAATTAATTAGGTGTTTGATTTAATTAATGTAATAATCTTTATTTAAGATTATGTGTTTTTAATATTTTTGTAGAATATTTATAATTTTAAAAAATGTGAAATTCAAATTTAAATATTTGAATTTTTGAAAATTTATTTCTTAGATTTAAAACTTGAATTTTCAAATATATGAGAAAAAATATTAACTGATAACTAAAATTATAAATTAATCATCTTTCATTCTAGATTGATTGGCCACCACTCTTTTGGAGTGTGATTATAGGTTATTGGGCATGTGTAGCTCCTTTCATCTCATCCATAGCCAACCCCCACCCCTTCCTCTCTTTTATTATTTTTGAATTATCTTATTATAAAACCTTTATATATTTCATTGTTCAAATATTGTATAATATTTTTAGTGAGAAAAGCCGAACGAGATTGGTTTAGTGGCTAACATTACCATAGAAAGTGGTTTGGATATCTCCATCAATTAGTTACTTTGGTGAGTGATTAGCTTATCTTTCTTTATGTGTAAATCCTAGAATTTCTTGTTATAATATATTTTTACACTCTTCACTCTACCTAATAAATATTTTTAATATATTTTTAGAGCACTAAAAGCACTCAAGAATAAGTAGGGAAGGTAGTTTATTGTTTTATAAAAAAAATACCTAGTCATATTGTAGTACCTAATAAGTAGGTTTAAACTTATTAAAAAGCCTAAAGTACTATTCCTCAAAGTTTTAGTCTCCTTACCTAAAGCTTATGGACTAAATTGCATTTGATTTTCTCTAGACTTCTTACTCCTTGCTAGCTTTATTGAATTTGGAGGCAATGAAGCCTCCAGGATGGATGTAGATTTGAACACAAAAGTTTATTTTAAAATTTTATGTTATCATGTAGAATGGATATTCTTTGACCTAGTCTTGAAAATTCAAACAAATACATAAATCATTTCAAAATTTATAAAATTCTTTGGAACATCCTTAAACATTATGAATTAAATTACTCTAGATATTTTAGCCGAAAAAACTAGTATTTTCATCACTCTAGAATCATAAATTCAAGGTGAGGATTTTTTTTTAAAGTTCTAAGTTATTTTGTGTTAGATTGGTTACTCTAACCCTAATTCCTCATGCTATTTCACTTCATGGTCTAAGTCCTCTTTCTAACCCTTATAGGAGATCTCTAAATCCTATTTTACTAATATCAAAAGAGCCAACCCAATAAGCCACATCATAAGCCCTAAAATCACTTTTAATATATTCCCCTACATCTCTTAAAACTAAATAAAAATAATCACCTCAAAGTCCTGCTTTATCGTGACTCTATCTATTGCATCACATTATTATGTTGGGAGCTAAAAGAGTTAAATTTGGGCAAGACTTATATCCATAAGATAAGATCAAAAGAATTAAATAATTAGATTATGCCTTTTATTCATTAGATATCAATAAATTATACTTAGAACCTTTAGGACAAGGAAGATCCAATGATGGGTCTTCTTCTTGATCATATAAGCTTAATAATTAGAGTACTTGAATTGGTTTAAGGCTGCATTAATTTTATGTTGAACCTATTAATTATATTGGGGTTGTATTGAATAGAAGGCTCAAAATTATGACTTCTAATCTAATAAATAAAAAAAGCCAAAATGAAAATGAATGAGACTTACATCCTTTAAATTGTCCATTATGCATTATTTGAGTTCTTGATTTAATATAATATTTATGACTTACTTTTTTATTATAAGTTGCCTAGGCTTATAATTTGAGTCTTGAAATGCATGTTGACATTAGAATTGACCTAATAGTGTATTTTATGACATAGCCCTATAAGCAAGGAGATCCAAATTGATTGGTCCATAACCTCACCTTGTATGCAAGGTTAGCCATATGATTTGATCTTATAACCTCACCCTTTTTGCAAGATGAGTCAACTTTAAATTGGTTGATTTTTGTTTTAAATAGCATTTGTTTTAATGCTCATACCAAAGAGATGGCTCATTCGGATCTTGGATGGTTTGCAAGAAAATAAGATTAAACTCAAGTTCATGGTCCATCTTCTTAATCAACTAAGCCCTATATGTTATATAATTGAATAAACTTAGGTGATTCCTTAGAGAACATTTTGATGATTTTTAATGAGGAGAACATTATACCATTATTTGGGTAACCCAAAACTCTAATGCAACCCTCCAGTTAGCATTTGAGTGTATACGTTCAAAAATTTTGATGATGAACACAATTATTGATTTGGCCAATCTACCTTTGGCTTTGATTATGCATCATTTATGAATACTTCGTGAGTCCATAAAATATGCCTACAACTTTCAGCTTATCTGGAGCTGCAACAAGCTTCGGAGCACCTGAGGTTTACAAAGTAAGTTTTATGGGATTTTATACTTTCAGCACGGCGTGAATTTGATATAATTTTTGAAAGCTAGTTCTTTATCTATTTATTATTAATTTTGACAAACTTGGAGGCATAATTACTTCTCTCTCTTATCATGTAAAAGGGCTCTTTAGAAGAACCTACATACATAAAGAATCAGGTCCATGCAATTCTTATCAATCAAAATCATGAACTGACACTCAAATTTATGCTACCATCATCACACTGTTGATCAATCATGCAAGAGTATTCGAACTAAATACACCAAAATTATCACTATTCATATATTTTAAATAATTTTAAAATTTTAAATATATCTAAATGATTGTGAATTAAAATATTTAACCAAAAAATTCCTTAAAAGATACATTCATTAATGCACCAAAAAGCATAATACAAACCAGATATATTAACGCTTGCAAAATCACAATTGAGGGAATTTTAGGACTTGTGAAGACAATGAACAGCACCTCGCCTTTCATTTTCATTTTTTGTTTATTTCACTAAGAATATATAAAGCTCATCCTGATAGACGTCATAATGAGATAAGGCACATTTTTATGCTACAAGAAAGGCCATAAGGCTCACCCTATAGAAGTTATATTGGGGTGAAATGCAACTCACATCATGCAGCTTTAAGAGATGTACATTAACAACTTCTGTAAACGAACATCTCTTCAAAACCTTGGTTAATATTCTCAGGTCAAAAGGGCCACAAGACTCGCCCTAACAAATGTTGTCCTAGCTGTCCTAGACTAAGACATGACTTACGTCATAAGAAAGGCTAGAAAGCTCATCATAAGAGATGGCATAATGGTTGTGATGATTCAAGCTATGTAGGCTCGATACAGATAATTTTAAAGAGGTTATACCTGACGCACTTGCATAATGATCGGTATTTGTCTCTTGCAAAGCCGCAATTGGTATGCACATATATATGAAAGAGTTGAGATTGAGTCATGTACATTTTTGCTGAAGTATAACAAACAAGAAAAGCAGAAGGAAAACGCAATCTGCAGTAGATCCTTTAACAGGTAAGAGCAGGATATTGATGTGAGGATGAGGAACAAGAAAGATTTAAGTAGATGTATGGTGCCATGACCATCATGGTGAAGCGAGTGCGACGGACAAACATGTACAAACATTAAACGAGAGCGTGCAAGTGTGAGCTCTATGTAATAGACATGATCAAATACGAGAGAGTTGCAACGGGGAAAAGTGGGACAAGCATGCGCACAGGAGAAGAGGAAGAACAACCAAATATCACAGCAAGAGGGACGCTTGTGGACCAAAGAAAGGAGAAAGAAAAAGAGCAAAACTCAAGTGATACTGGAGAAGACAAGTGACAAGTAATCGAGAGAGTAGAGTTGTAATCGTGCAACTCCAGAAGTCACTGGTTATGAGAGGATGAGGCTTTACTAAAAAAGGAGATGGGGGCATTGTGGCTAAAGCCCCAGCAAGAAGGGAAAACAGATGGTTGGCCAAAAGAGAGGAGGGTTGACAAGGGTACAGCTAACCTTCCCTTTTAGTTTTATAAGCAACCACATAATAGATTGATAGCATAGCAGTTACAAGAAAATAAATTTACAAGCATCGTCTCTTTCTACAAGGATAACATGAGCCACGAAAAGAAAACCAAACTAATAGTTCACGTTAGTGAAAAGAAAAAAAAAACGCATCATTAGAACATCAACAAAATATGCAAGTCAATGACAGTGCAGTTGCTCGAAACAGCCACAGCCAATTTATGAAGGGATTCATTTCTTCCGAGCTACAGCAGCAGCAATTCCACCAATCACAAGTCCCACAGCAGTTGCTGCGACTCCAATACCAATTACTCCGTCTGTTCCAAAATTAGGAAAAATAAATAAGTGCTCCGGGTTGGTAATAAAAAGATGAAAACAACAAAGGCCACTCATCTCTCACCTTTGGTGATTCGATCTTCCACAATCTTCTTCAGAGTAAGGGCCTGCCTCCAGTCAGGTGCAATCTACATAAATGGCCAGAGCGTATAAGAACTTCAAATTTGGAAATGCAATTTTCATGCAATTCAGAATGGAATTCACGCTCAAGTAAAAATTAAAAAAGGAAAACATTTGATACAAAATAGCTTAAAGACATCTTTACCTAATCAAGTTCTCAAGTAGGCTTGGGTTAGTAAAATACAGCCCAAGTAACATCTTAAATTTATCTACTGAAAATTTGTATTTAATATGTCCGAATGCGAATGAGGCCATATGTTGAAATAAATTTGTGAAAAAGAACAAGTATATTAATCAGTTAATAGGGCCAACAAGAATATATTCATTTCCTATTTTTTATGTTGCTTCTGACTTAATCCAGCTCCAGAACATACCAAGGCAATTGAATTAAATAGAAGGGGATAAAGTACAACAAAGAGGGAAACGTTAAGACACCAAAAAGGAACAGCTTTAGCAAATACAAAACCTGAAGCCAAAACCACAACCAAACTTTACAACATGAAACAAAGAAGACATAACGTTAAATGTCGCAAGCCACAAATAAAATTTTCAACATAACATTGATGGACAGACAGATATTAAACATGCTAACTAGTTGAGTAAGATCCTCAAAAGAATGCAAGAGTTTTGTCATAGGAAGTATGATGGCAGACAATATTAGCTAGGGCTTTAATTTCCTGTCTCTAATCACAAAGCCAATGCTTCTTTCAAAGGGAAAACTGACCTTTTGTACTCTAATGAGGATATTAAGGCCCTTTGAATTTGTGACCTTATCAGTAAGTATTCTTATGTTCAACCTACCAAGAAAGGTATTCTTATTCTTTTTGATAACTTGAAGCTCAGTGGTGCATTGTATAGTTTGCCAAGGATTTCCTTTTCCCCACATGAAGGTTCACTTCATGAATCATGGTAGCGTATATTCTCTAGCTTATATCCATGATAGACCGTCAAAACTGAAATCCTCTATAGACAAATTAGTCTAGGCCATCCTTGGCTTGCCTCTTAGTTGATGATACAACAACAATAATAACAATAACAAGCATCATCCCATTACATGGGGTCAACAACATGAATCATTTTTCTCCAATATGTCCTATTATGATATTCTCATTTAATTCTAATAAATTAAAATTATTTTTTATACTTCCTAATTAAGACTTTTAGGTCAACCTCTATCTTTCTTAACATAAGTCAAATCGTATAAATCTACTCACCTAACTAGTCATCAATCGGCTTGCATTTTATGTGATCAAACCATCTAAGGCAACTCTCCCTATTCTTTTATGCCACTGGAGCTACTCCAACCTTGTCACGTATATTCATTTATCATTTTATCTATAAGTGTAAAGCCACTCATCCACTTGAACATCCTCATCTCTACAACACTTTACTATATTTTACGTTTCTATTTTATTGGTCAACATTATGCATCATAAAGCATTGAAGGTCTCACCACCACCTTATGAAATTTTCCCTTGAGTTTAAACATTACTTTCCAATCACACTCCACTCCAACCATCCAATTTATTCTACTATTAACATCCCATCTATATCACTATCACTTTGAACAATGGATCCGAGATATATAAAACGTTCAATCTTTTTAATAATTTGATCACTCATTGTTACCACTTCATCGTTAGATCTTCTACAACTAAAATTACGGTCCATCTATATACAACATTATTACATTCTCATTTAATAGATATGCTTAAACCAATACCTTTAGACTCTAGGGTTGACTTCTATACTTCAAGTTCTTCTTGAACTCCCTCTCATCTTATCAATAAAGAAAATATCATCAACAAAAAAGTATACACTAAGGTATATCGTCTTGTAAATGTCTAGTAAGAACATCCATAACTAAAGAAAAAAGATAATGCTTAAAATCGATCCTTGATGTAATCCAACTAAAATAGAAAAATATTTGATCAATCCTCCTTGTGTTTGAACACAAGTGAGCTCTAGTATAGATATCTTGAATGTGACTTGAACATAAGCAATATTAACAATCTTCTTTTCTAAAACTCGTCAAAGCACTTCGCTTAGAACTTTATTATATACTTTCTCTAAATCAACAAATATCATATGTAGATCCTCCTTACTCTCTCAATACTTCTTTATCAAACCTATCAACAAATGTATAACATCCATAGTAGACCTAAATCTGAGCTCAATAACTCTCCCCTATGACCTTAATGTATAGCATATTAACGTAATTCCTCTATAATTTGAACACTCTTGTACATCACTTTTATTCTTAAAAATAGGAACAAACAAACTATTTTTTCACTCATCTAGTATCTTTTTAGTCTTTAAAATAATATTTTAAAAAATTTATAAATCTAGAAATTCTTTCATCTTCTAAGCATTTTCACATTTTTATTAAAATATCAATAAGTCCTACTACTTTTTCACACTTTATTTTCTTTAAGTCCTCTTCAACCTTAGTTTTATTAAAATCTTTATTTTATTTAGAACATTAAGATCGCTAAAGTCAATCATATTCTCACAACATTCACCGAAAAATTTATCAAAATATCTCATCCACTTATATTTAATATCTTCTCTTAAGAAAAGCACTTTATGATATTCATCTTTAAAACATTTCACTTGAATTAAATCTTTATTTTTCATATCTACTTGCTTGGCTAGCTTAAACATACATCTTTTGATCTTTTTAGTACCTAATCAATCATATAAATCACTAAATGTTGAATTCTTTACTTTACATAATATTTTTTTTAGAATCCTTATAGGTCACTCTATATCTTTCCTAATGCTCTAAGCTTTATATCTAAATCAATTTTTATAACAAAATTTTTTATTTTTAATCTTTTTTTATACGTTATAACTCCACCAATAACTATTTTTATTAATAGGTGCTTCTCTTTTTGATACTTCGGGTATATTTTTTATAATTTTCTTAATCTTACTTATTACTTTTTCTCACATAATATTAACATCCCAGATTCTAAAATCTTGTAGCTTACTCTTAAAATATTTTAATAGCATTCTTTAAATACCCCATCTAATCATAGGGCAATGCTTTGACTTTAAATATTTCAATTTTGTATCTTAAAATTCATAACTAGTAGTCAATGAAGGCTGCTTAAACTTCACCTAGAATGACCTTACAGTCGAGTTTGGCCTTGTAAGAAAACACATACCAACCAAGAGCAATTACCGAGGCACTCGCCCTTTCTTCTACTGGGGCGGCCAGCTTCACTTCAGTGGACATCCAAGAGATGTTGACAAGCTTCCCTCCCTCTGCTCATTGAGACAACAGCAAGTCTATGCGGGACGAGTCATCTCACCCATATGGGATAGATGTTGAGAGGAGTTGTAGGCGCTCACAATCCCTCTACACTCGCTAGTTTGTAGAGGAGGATCTCTCTTCTGGAGGAGGATTTGCTTTCATCGAAATAGGAGTGTTAAGTGAGTTTCGATCATTGCTGGAGATGAAGTCACAACGAAGACAGGTTGCGGAGATAGAGTCATCAAAGAATTTTGCGACCATAAAGACCAAATTGACTTTTCTCCACCACTCTATCAAGTCGCAAAGGATTACTCGCCTCATTTCCGGCACTAATTTTTTATTTGACTATATGTGTGATAAGGGTGGGTTTGGCAAAGAATGACACTCAAACCCCTTATAAAACAACTCAAAAAATGATGTTTAGGGGATATAACGAGTGCGTTGTAATTATTTCTTGTGCATTTAATAAAAAAGTGTAATTATCTTTTCCTCGCCACTTTTTTTGTCGAGTCTATTTTCTGGTTAGGATGCGAGTAGAAGATCTTAATTGTTTTTATCATGACTTGCACCATTTGAGATTTCCGCAGGATTAAGTAATGATTTTTTTGTTTAATGCTTGATGTGACATCCTTGTTACCGAGCCTTATCTTTCATGTCTATAAATTCATTCTTATCATGGGTGGTTGAATCTTTATTACCCTTCGATTTTGAGTGAGTAAGTCACATTCCTTTTGGCTTTTAAAGCAACTTTGATTGACTCAAATGGCGGCTCTAAGGAAAGCAGCAAATTCATTCATGAAGACTGAGGCCAAAGAGGTATCTGACCTCGATTCTTCTGTTACGACTCACGCCTTCCTTGGCTACTACTAAAGTCATCCTGACTTCACGATGAGAGTGGGACAAGAGTGAACGACTTGACTTAAAAAATGAGCTATGCATCCCCCCTGATCATTTTAGATGCAATCTTCGTCTCCCAATTTCCCATCAGTAAGTGGATATTATGAATTTTATGGAGTCATCCTGGCCAAAGTTTCATCGAATTCGGTAGCGAGTATCACCACCTTCATCCTATATATGTGAGACTAGGAGTGGCCTTGGAGCCTAAACCTATTTCACTAGGTCTTCTCACTGAAGAGCCACCAAGACGGGAATGTTTAGTTTTAGACTGTCTTGACGAAGATTCACAGTCTGGCAAATAAAATAAGGAAATGACACTGAAAACTCTTGTTTGTTAAGAGCTCATCTTCATGGCCAGTATCGACTATCCTTGTTCCATTTTTGGTGAGTAAAGCATTGCTCATGAGTCGAACGCCCGAGTGACGAAGGTGTTGGAGAAAGTGACAGATAAGACTATAAATATCCATCACTATCTCCATTTAGTGTCTTCCGTGGTACATATTTCATCATCCTTCATAGCTTTTGTATCACCCTTTTAACTCTCATTTTTAATCATTTCATCCGCTTATTTGCAGGGGACCAGACTTCCGCACCCCTTCCACTTGATCTGCTGTGATTCAATTCTTAGAGGAGGGCGAGCGTGAGTTGGCTGTCACTGAGGCCGCTAATGAGGGTACAACTCCTAAGAAATCCAGAAAAAGGGCAGCGAGTTTGACTCCCTGAAATTGCAAGAAAAAGAAACAAAGTGAGCTTGAGGAAACGAATGAGGATGAGTATACTAAGGATAATCATACTCCAAGCATATTCAAGCCAACTAGTCAGGCCTTTGAGCTCAAGGAGGCAATTTACTCTGAAGACCTTGGTGAGCTTCTTGAGAAAACTCCCAATGATTGACTGCTCCATGCCATCATGACCACTCAAGCGATAGCGTAGCAGTCAATTTGGGAGATCTGTAGGAAGTTTTTCATTAAAGGAAAGCCTTGTTTGCGATGAGGACCGAATTGGCAACTGCGGAGGACGAAGGCGGCTTAGCAAAAAGAGAAGAAAAATAGGGCAGTTCTGGACCTAACTCGCCTTGTTGAGGTAAAGAAAGAGTTAAAAGAGGAGCTCTCTCGTCGGATGGAAAATAAAAAAAAATTTTAAAAAAAGAAACTGAGTTCACATGCTTCCTTGATTCTGACGAGTACCGAGACTTAATACAACAAAAATTCAAAACGAACGTCGACTTCATCATTGCCAAGTTAGTAAAGTATGATCGGTTTGATGTCAAGTTCATGGATTTCTTTAATGTACTTGCCCTTTCAGATTTTGATGAAGACGACGATGATAAAGGCAGCACAAGTTGACTATCTTCCTTTTCTTTTGGCGGGTCGAGAGAAAATATGTATTTTGCATTCACATCTCTGTAAAGATTTTACTTGTGAATGAAAGCAACCATTTTTCTTCTTTTTCCTAGTATATTTGAAATTGTAAGTGTTTTTACTTGAAGGAATATAAGAGTTGTATCTTTGTGAAAACTCACTAAATTTTCTAGGTAAGAATTTATTCGCGTTGTTTACACTATACTCGTTGTATGAATACTTTATTTGAAATTCAAGAAAATTATAAATGCTGACTTCAGGATGCGCTTAATTGTTGACTGTAGGAAGTCACCCCTTTGTAGTCATCAATCTCAAAGAGTTTGATGATTTCTTGTTGCCAACCATGATGGTCGATTCTTGCTTTGCTGATTATGGTGAATCGATTTCTTCTTTTCTTTTAGTTAATGGTTGTCAAGCTCTAAAGGTGTCTTCTAACATTAGTCACCAACCAACGAGGTGTTGGTTTTTAATAATTACCAACTATGAGGAATTGGTATTTTAGTTAATAATCACCGATCTCTCTAGGTATCAATCTTACATGAGTCACCAACCACACGTAGTGCTAGTCCTTTTGATTGCCAACTATGACAAGTTTGTTTTTAATTTAATAGTAGCCAACATCTCGAGGTGTCGATCTTACACATAAGTTGTCAACTGTATGAAGTATTGGTCTTTTCGATTGATAATTATGAAGAGTTGGTCTTTTACTTAAAAGTAACTAACCTCTCACTACATGTAGTATTAGTTTTTTCTTACAATATATATATATATAATCTCAACTCGTAGGTTTCCAACTCGATTTTGATATTCTCGGGTCAAGAATGATGCACCAAGTTCTTAGGTTTCTCACCTCAGACCTTAGTAGCTCGACAGGTGCAACCCTTTTTTTTAGGCCAAAAGGGGCAAGCCAAGTACCCTAAGTCATCACACAGCTCTCCAAGTATTATTCCAAGTATCATTTCGTCATTCAGTAAGGGAATACTCTAAGCGAAGAGTATAAATTTTAGAACATCACTTCATACCAATAATAATGATAACAAGAAAATATATTATAGAAAAGATACTACTCGCTTTAGGGATAAAATTTCTTAAGATCCATAACATTCAAAGTATGGGGTATGTCTTGTTCTTCATGTGTCAACAATTGGTATGCCAGTCCAACTTGCTTCTTGATAATGTAAGGGTCGTCCCTTATGTGAACAAGCTTACATAAGGCATTTTGTCAAGTTGGTGCATCAACATTCTTCAACGCCAAGCGCCACCCTTGAAATGCTTCTCTTTCACATAACAGCCATAGTACCTCATCATTCGCCTCTTTATTTCCTCTTATCTCAGCAATGCTTCAAGCCTCAGTTCTTCGAGCATGTCGAGTGTGTCCTCCATTCCTACAAAATTTTCTTTCTGCCATTCACTAATATTATCCCCTAGTCCTTCCATTACTAATACTCTTTGGCTGTGGAGTTCATGCTTGATCGGTAAGACGGCTTCTGCGGCATGTAACAACGCAAATGGCGAGTGCCCCATCGGGTTTGTAGGAGTGGTCCTAATGGCGCAAAGCACGGTGGGTAATGCGTCAACCCACTTGACGTTGGCACCTTCCAACTTCTTCTTCAGCAAATTAAGAATCTTCTTGTTGGCCGCTTCTACTAGACCGTTGCTCTGCGAGTGACGAACTAACGTGGACTTTAGTTGTACTCTTTGAGACTCGCAAAAGTTTCTTAGCCCAGTATCGACAAAATGTGTGGCCCATTATTTGTGATAATTAATATGGGCAATTCATATTTGCAAATAATGTCAGTCCAAATAAAATTCTAAACTTCCTGGGAGGTTATCTTGGCGAGTGGCTTTGCCTCGATCAATTTATTGAAATAGTCAATCATGATGAGAATGAAGTTCCTCTAGCCACTACCTATCGGGAAAGAACTGATCAAGTTCATTCCCCAAATAAAGAATGGTCAAGGGCTTGAAATAGGATGTAGAGATTGTAGAGGTTGTTGTTGAAGTGGGGTAAATTTTTCACACTGCATGCACTTCTAGAAAATTCCTCTGCATCCTTCTTGAGCATAGGCAAAAAATATCCTTGCCTTAAAATTTTATGGGCGAGTGTTCTTCCTCCTGAATGTCTACCATATTCACCCATAGTACTTCCTCAAAGTTCAACCTCTTGTATACATCTAAGGTTAAGCAAAGTTGCCGATCTTCAAAATAACTCATCCCCAATCAATAAGTATTGTCCCCAATCAATAAGTATTGGGCGACCCTTATCCTAAACCTCTTCGAGTCTTTAGTAGCTTTATAACCTTCCTAATCTACAAATATCTCTTAATTGGATAAGCCCAGCTCAATGAGTATTCATATTCAACTTGCATCAGCTCCACTCCTATGCTCAACTGGGCGAGTCATATGATGGAGAGCTCCCTGAGTCCGCTCGCCCTAGATAGAATATCAACGAGTTGATTCTCCTCCTTAGGTATCTGCTTAATTTTGAAGTATTCCAATTGTCAAATTTCTATTTTCACCTTGAGTAGATACCTTTGCAATAACTCGTCCCTAACCTCGTAATCCCCGTTAACTTATTGACCACTAGTTGTGAGTCTAAGTAAGCCACAATATGTGAAGCTCTGAATCCTCAAGCGAATCTCAATCTAGTAAGTAGGGCTTCATATTCAGAGTGGTCATTTGTTGATTTGAAATCAAACTTGACTGACTGCTTCATACTACCAACACAAATGTCTTGCTCGCCTGATGATCCATCTATGTATAATTGCCATAAAGATTCTGGGTTAATCGAGACATTATGAGAACTGCAAAAATCGACGAGTGCTTAGGCCTTAATCGCCATCAGGGGCAATAAGAGATATCAAACTCGCTCAATTCGACAGATCATTTTAATAACCTCTCAAATTGATCTAGTTTAGCGACTACAGATTTGAGCGGACTATCTGTGACGACTTATATTGAATGTGCTTAGAAGTATGGTTAGAGTCGCTAGGCTGAGACAATAAGCGTGAGTGCGAGTTTTTCTATGATGGAGTAATTTAGTTTGGCATCTCACAGAGATTTACTGGCATAGTAGATAAGTCACTACCTTTTATTTTCCTCCCTAATAAAAACAAAATTGACCAAGTCTTCTCCAACCTTTAAGTATAACAGCAGGATTTCTCTTTTGGGAATTGTAACAGTGATGGTGATGCGAGTTTACTTTTTAGTTCACAAAAAAATTTCTCTCATTTTGGGGTCAATTCGAATCTCTTAGCTCCCTTAAGAACTTTGAAGAATGGCGAGTAGCTCTCCCATCTTAGAGATGAATATGTTTAATCTGGTGACTCGCCCCGTGAATCGTTGAATCTCTTTCATTATTTTTGATGAAAATATCTCAACTACTGCCTTTACATTATTAGGATTCACCTTTATGCCTATGGGGGTGATTAAAAATCTTAGGAATTTGCCTAACCCTGCATCGAAAGTGCACTTCAAAGGATTAAGGAACATGTTGTACCTTTTCAAAATGACAAATATTTTCCTTTGGTCTTGAATATGCTGTGTAGGCGATTTACTTTTAACCAGCAAGTCGTCAACATAAACCTCCATATTTTTTTTCCTTTTTGCTCCTTGCACACTTGATCTACCAATCTTTGATAAGTCGCCCTTACAATCTTTAGCCCAAAAGGCATTACTCTGTAATAATAGTCTTTCCCTGATAATAAAAAAATATCTTTTTTGAGCTGGCAGGATGCATCTGTATTTGATGATATCATAAAAATGCCCAGAAAACTCATTTCTAAATAACCAATTGTCGAGTCAACGAGTGCGCCTACTCGAGGTAGAGGGTACCTATTCTTCGAACATGGCAAGCTTAAATTAATAAAGTCAATGCACATTCTCTACATTTCACTTAACTTCAGCATCATATTATATTAGACACCCATTCTACGTGCTAAACTTCTCTAATAAAGTTGGTTTTGAGTAGCTTGAAGACTTCCTCTTTAATGGACTTACGAGTAGTGCTACAATCTTCCACATTTTTTGCTTTATTGGTAAGGCACTTTATTAACATTGAGGCGATGACAAGCGACATTAATATCAATACTCGGCAATTCTACTACAGTCAAAGAGAATATATCTAGATCGTCCAATAGAGTTTGGTTAAGAGCTTCCTTAAGCTCAGGGAAAAAAGTAGAACTAACTCTGAAGACTCGCCCATGGTCTTGTGTAATAAGAATTTATTCTATTTCCTCAAGAACTTTGACTTCGTTTTGCATGACATCTAATTGCAAAACTTCATCTCCTTTATCTGACGCCGACACTCAAGTAGCAAGTTTTAGATTAATTCAAATTTCCTCTGGCGCTAGTTTTCTTGCCTCCTAAGGAGAATTTAATGGCCACATTATACGTCGAGACTACTTCCTTGAACATGTTTAGTGATCGGTGGAATATGGCGTTATAGGTGACGGGGGCCGCCTCCACTATAATAAAGTTAGTCATTGTTGTGAATTGTTTCTTCTCTTCCCCCTACGTCATAGGGAGAGTAATCGCTCCTTCTATCTCCCTCCTTTCTTCTAAGAAGTCATACAATGGTCCCCCAATAGGGACAAGTTTAGAACTCGCCAACCCTAATTTATCAAAGATGGACTTGAAAATGATATTGATTAATGATTAATATAATCCCAACTTGATAATTAGTGATTAACATCATGATGATGATTACATTATTGTAAGTATTATCAATTTCTGATTTATTTTTCTCCAAAAAAAAACTTAGAGAAACTATGGAGGTGTGGGTGCATGCGCCATGATCGTCAGTTAACATCCTCAAATTGTAGTATGATTCTCCTCTACCTCAAAAAATAGCAAGCATAACTCTTATGATATGGATCGCATGTGCGGGGTAGGTTCGCTGTCCATTTTAGTGATTCTTTATCCTTCTGCCTAATGAATTCTTTGAATTTTTCATTTTTTATTAACTCACCAATTAAGCTCCTCAGGTAACGACATTCCTCAGTGTCATGCCCATATCACGGTAATAAGCACAATACTTGGAGAGATTGCGGACCCCGTCACCTTCATAGGCAATGGTCGTTTAAGTAGTCTTTATTCTAGATGGCTTCTGCAAACTCGATCATCGACACCCTTAAAGGAGCTGCTAAGGTGAGTTGTGAGTACTCAGCTCTTTGATAGCGAGTCATAGAGTTTTTGAAATCTCACCTAAGTAAAGGCGCTTCAGATCACCTCCTCTTATCTAGCCTTCACACTCGAAACCTATCTTCGAATGATTGCTCTGAAGATGGCCTCTTCGCCTAATCCTTTGTGCAAGTCAATGGCGTCAAACGGATGACCTCGTTATACTCCTCAACGTTCATGTGGTTATTCATCAGCTCAAGTAATTCGATGAGTTTTTTGGGCTATTGAAGTCCAAGGGCATATCTGAAAGGTCCCTCTCTTAAGCCTTGAGCAAGTGCGGTTTGGGCTACCATGGGTTCCAAGTCTTTAATCTCCAGCATTTCTCGTTGAAAACTAGTGATGTTGTTCTTGTCTCATTTATAGAACTTTGAACTCTTCAAGGGTTTCTGAACATTGCCAAATTGTGTGACGAACATTCATTTAAAATTTGCGAATGAGGTTATGACCCCTACTAAGAAATGTGAGAACAATCTGAGGGCCGACTCTTTGAAGGTGGTAAAGAAAAGGCGGCACTTTATTATGTCATCCAGTCCAACAACGATGTTGTTCATTCAAAGTATGTTATATGATCAGTTGGGTCCATTCGACCTTTGTATGATTCTAAGTGCAGGATTTTGAACATGTGCAAGGGTGAGCCTTAGCGATCTTCATGGAGAATGAATTGATCGATTCGTCTGCTTCCTCTACGTTTCTTCTTCTTCACAACGTAGTATGACTCGTCATCTAGGCTGGGGTTTTAGATAGGTCTTTTCTTGCTTGGCAAACCCAGTGAGTCGCCAATCCCGAGGATCCCTTATTCTTCTTAGCCTTTGGTTCATTGTGATTGGTTTTCTCCATAGTCGTCTGCATTAAGTGAGTGAATATATCTTTCATGTCTCTCAATTCTTGTTGTGTGATGAATTGTTGACGTTGAATGATTCCATGTTTAGTGCCCGCTTTGCTTTATATCTGAGTCATAATTCTCAGCCTCATCTATCCTCACTACACATAAAGAATGTTGAATCTCAATCTATACATAAAGTGAGGCAGAACCTTCTAAGATACTTGAAAATAGAGTTAGAAAATATAGAGCAACAAAAATAAAATAAGTGCAAAAACATCTTTGATTTTATTATCCCACCAAGATTTAACACAAGCAGACAAAATTATGACACCCCTAGAGAAGAAGATAGAAGGAAAAAAAGATCCCCTTTTTAAAAGGACCCTCTTTATAAAAGTGGGGGAGACAGTTACATTTAGTAAGTACATGTAAAGTAAGTCAAGTACAAGTAGAGAATCATCATAGCACGATGTGAGTGTTCTTTGGCAAGCGATAAGCTCCATAGCCCATTACACGGGCAACCTACAGCTTTTCTAATGTGGTGAATTGGTATGTCATGATAGGGTTATCGAACTTTGGCCGTTTGTGTTGTCCGGTCTTCCTTGGTCACTTGCTTGCCCGAGCGTGTCTGTTTATGTGGCCAATCTAACTTCCGCCCTATGCATGACAAGTCCTTTTTATCGAATAGCTCGCTGCTGTAGATCTGAACTTGTTATGGTAACAACTCATTATTAAAGCTATTATGGCTTTACCCGTATAGTTGGACATACTGGTAAGAGCCGAGGTGTTTTGAAAAAAATTATAAGTATATCGGTTAAGTAATATATATATATATATATATATATATATATATATATATATATATATATATATATGTGTGTGTGTGTGTGTGTGTGTATATGTATATATATATATATTGAAATTAAGTATTTTTGATTGCATAAAATAACTTTAAAAAAAAAATTTTTTGTCTCTTTTGAACAAGCAAAACAAAAAAAAATAATGAAAACAAAATTTTGAGGAAAAAAATGATTTTAATGGCTAGAAACATAGACAATTGTTATAATTAATAATAGCAATATGTGAAGAATTTAGATAATAGTAATTTTATCATTATTTTATTAAATAATCAATAATATAATCAACTTTTGGAATTATGCAGTGGAAAGAAAATAGAAAGAAAATAGAAAGAAAAATTCAAGTTAGGAAAATTTGTATGAGTAACATTGAAATTGTTTATGTAAGCAGAAAATTTCAAGGAGCTAAATTAGCGAGGACAAAATATCTAGTTGATAAGAGCACAAATCCGAATGCAAAAAGTAAAGTTTCTTCAATTTCGTACGTTTGTATTTATTTGTAAAATATGTGATAGTTGCAATATAGTAAAAGTTTATCATATTGTGAAATTTACTTCTACAATTTCTTATTCATGTGCAAATAACCATATGAAAACCTTGTTATACAATCCTGCAATTGAATGCATTTAATTATATGAAAGTTTTCTTAGTTGGTGACATTATTAAATGAAAGCAAAAAAATTTTGTAAGTTGCCCATTTGCATACACAATTAATTCACATGTTTATTGAAATATTTGAATATAAACTATGTGGAGCTAAGAAATATCATGTCATGGGAAACAAGTTGGCAATGATATGTTTAGGTTACCTATGTAGGTGAGGCATAAGAGTCCCCGATGGGGTAAAAGAGTCTCCTATAGAAAACGAAAGGATTCTCAATGATGTTCAATAGTGATAATTTGGGTTTCACCTGGACTCTATTGAACTTGATGTAGCCTTTGTGCTAGATTTATGATAGTTTATAACAATGATAATCATACATAACACATTATAAAACTAAAGTGGATTTATTATAATTAATATACCAGTGCAAAAACATTGTTATTTTCTTATACAAGTTTTATGAAATTAGAGTTTAAAATTTCAAACTATTCTAGTATTGTTGGTTACATGTACTTAGTTTGTTGTTATGTCAATTATGATTAGCACGCATATTAATTTATTTTCTTCAAAATTTGAATTTTGTATTAGAGACATTTATCTTACTGAGTCTTGTGACTTAAATTGTTATAATTATTTTTATAGAAAAAAGGGAAAAAAAAAGTTAAGATTGAATAGGATCGGGCTCATTTTGTGAATATGTTTTGTTGAGTACATCTTGTAAAATAAAACTTTAAGGCAAGTCAATAAATGAAGTTTATACATTTCATTAAGAATTTTGGTGAGTATTAGATGCTCCATAGATAATTAAATGATACATTTTAGATTGTTTTAGCATAATTCGAATAGTTTGAGTTTATTGGATTTATGTAATTGGATAATTGTGTTATATGATTTTTTTGGGGTAAATTTAAGTGACTGGGTATATCCATAACTCTATTTAAACATGTATAATACTAGACGTGACACATTTCTCCTTTGAAAAGAGTTTACCTAACTCACTTCCTATTAAGAAATCATTTTTTGTCATTTCACTCCAAAGAACGAATTCCCTATTCTCTAAGAAAATGTTGAAAATTTTTGGAATTTTCTCTTCATCGAATTTAGTTCCATGCTCCTCACATTGTTGGACTCACAATTATAGTCAAGGTTGACATGACTATTTGCAAATTACAATAATCCAGCAAAAATTTTCAGCTATTGAAGACCAAGTGCGTAACAGAATAATTCTCTCAAATAATGAGTGAGCTCAACTTAAGCAATAGCTACTTCTAAGTCTCTCTCCTCCAACATTTACTTTTGAAAACGAGTGATAAAGCTTATTAATTACTCTTATGGTTCTTACTTTATTCGTAATAAGACTTGAGAATTCTTTGAGTATTTAGGAACCGGTGAACCATATTAAGAACATATGCTTGAATTCAGCGAATGAGACAATCATCTCCAAAGGTTTGTGAATTAACCACCTAAGAGCCAACTCCTTAAAAGTCGTGAAAAACAATTGACACTTCAATGCATTATATTAATAATGTTCAGAAGAGGATTAGTCTTCCCATTGTACGAATCAAGATTAACAATCTTAAACTTATCCAAAAACATTTCCTCAAGCCCTAGAGAAGGGAGTCTCCAATTATAGTCTTCTTTTGGCATATCTTCCTTCATCCTCATAAAAAAATATTCTTTCATTAGGGTAATAAGTTTCATCAACATCATTAATAAGTGTCGATGGTAGCACCCTTGTAACTATTAGTCTCCTAATAACCAAATTTGAGGATCAAGTTGGCATCTTTACTCTTGGAGTTATCTTTGAAATTCTTACAAAGCATTCTATATCAGATTTTGTCATTCTTTCTTCAAACTCAACCAATTGTCTAATGATAACAAATTCTTGGTCATTCTCCATATTGATAGATCCCCCCTTATTCTGGGTTGCATTTCGATATCCCCGCTTTTAGTTTGTGCCATGATCTACACTGATTACATCTTTGAGGATGTTAGAGCTAAAAAGTCCGTAAACACACAAAATAGAGTTGAGAGTAGAAGAAGGAAAATTAAGAAGAGAATAAGAGAAAATGGTAGAAGAAGCAAAATAAAGAAGAGATTACGAGAAAAGTTTTGAGAATTTTATTAATAAGAATGCTCTTAGAATACAATGATTGATGATCAAAGGTCTCTAATCTCTTTTACAAAATTTGACTCCCAATTTCTAAGTTTAGATTGATACAAAATTTTCTTATTTACATTTTTGCCATTATATGATAATAAAACAATAATCTAATAAATATCTCAGAATTTGGATGGAATGATCATGTTCATCATTTTGAATAGTACTCATAATACTAAACTGACGGATGTTGAGTTGATAAATTCTGAATTGATGACATAAAAATAGATGAATGTCGAATTGATGCATACTGAGTTAACTTGGTTGACTGCCTTTGGTCCACTGACTTTGACTTGTGTTGTCTAAAAATGCTCATTAATGTTTAGTTATCTTTGTGCATGAGGGTATTCAACTACAGACCACCTTAGTCCCTGCGAAAAAGGGAGTAATTCCCCTTTTTGGAAGAGATTGTGCAATATTTAAAAAGTGGGTGAGAAATTCATAACATGTCCCATAGGTTCTAGGAATGTTTTCTTCTAACATGATATTCATGTTGAGATAAAATTTTAGTAAATCCAATTGTTGTCAACGAAGAAGAATGAATTTTGTAAAATATTGCATATTTACTACCTCAACATATAACCCAACAAATCACTTCCATCACCAATGCTTGTACAGACAAAGATATCATCATGTTTAGAAAATCAAGTGATGTTGAATGCTTAAGCTATCTAAAATACTTCACTAGAGAAAAAAAATTTATATGTTTAAATCTTTGTTGCATAAGAGAATCTCATTAACTATACCCTTTTTTTTTTTTTTTTTGAGTCTTTTGATGGCATTCATTCAATGGATGATAAACTTGCCTGTAAATGTCAATGCCATCAAAAATGTAAATCATTACATCATGTTTCCATAAACGGTCCTATCATGTTTCAAATTTGGGATTGGTATTCTAAAATTTTCCAAAATCATATGCACAATCTGGGCTCTTTTGCTTATTTGCATAATGCAGGGATTCATTCAAACATGGCTTTTCCTATAGGTCACCTTGGAATCCTTTATTCCTTTTTTTTTTTTGGCTTCATTGGGTTGGAAAAAAATGATTCTAAACATGAAGGGCTCAATTTAGTACTTCTAGAATTATATTTAACATAGATGAACAAATAATTGCTTGCTTCTGTCAATTTTATTTTAGGTAAAGCTTAAACAGGGAAATATCTGAGTTGCAACTATTTTGTTTCATAAAACTGGCACTGGAGGTTAAGGAGTTGAGTATTGTGAAATGTCCGAACCTCTCATGTTATTAAGCTCAATCTTGATGGTAGTGCTAAGGGTAGTCCAGGCACTATTGGTAGTGGTAGAATCTCTCAGGAATCAGGATAGTTATGGTATTCTTATCATGGTTTTGTTATTCCTGTGGACATTCAAAATACTTTTAGAGTTGAACTAATAACTCTTAGACATGAGCTTGACATTTTCATGAGAGAGGATTTAACCGAGTTTAGATTAAGATGGATGTCTTCGACTCGTACAAATAATTTCACTAGCAAAATAATTATACTTGGCAACTTCTACTTGAATAGAAAAGCAAGAAATATGTTATATAAGTTTGAATTTCTGGCCAAGTCACAACCATAGAAATGGGAGAGGTTATGCTTGCTAACAAAAAAGCTAATTTTAATGGTAACATTACATGTCGCCCTCATGAAATACCATCCAAAATGAAATACAATATCAAGATGGACAGATGGATGGGTTTTCCCTTCAGAAATTCTTAAGTTGCCTACAATGGATTCCCTAATTACATTAGTTATTAAATATTATTTTGGTCTTGTCATTTTTACTTTTTACTGGAAATATTAATGATGCAACACAAGGAGCCACTGCATCCATTACAAAGAGTCAAAACATGAAAAGAATTGAAGCTATTACTTGGAGCATGATGAAGGCATCATGAAGACCTTTATTTTAAGTTTTTATTTAGATTTTAAGCATTTTAATTTTAGTGATTTCCTTGATTTAAGGCCATTTATGCTGTTAATTTTCTTGAGAATGTGTGAAGCAGAAATTCTAAAAATTTAAATTGAATGAGTTTTAAATTTTCACAGATGAGGAAAAAGCTTTAATTTAAGAAAAAAATAATTAATTGCATGTGTTGAATCTGAATCTATCTGTGGAGTGAGGTAGAACCCCTTAGGCACCTAAGTAGGGATAGGACGAGTGGGACAATCAAAGTAAAATAAAAAAGTTCAAAAAATAAGAGAAATTCCACTATGGAAAAAAGATCAAGGCACAAGAATCTCTCTCTCACTCTTGAGAAGTAGTGCAAAAACTAATGAGTACTGAAGTACAAGAAATTAAACAAGAGCCAAAAAGTCACCACTCCTCAAAAATCTCCTTTTTTATAGGATCGAGAGATGATTATATAAGAAAGGTACACATCATCTAAATCAATTATATGAGAAACGAGACTCATCAATGAGAGTCGACTGTTCCATGTCAAGTGACGAGTTCTTCATATGTGATCGCTAGTGTTGACAAGTCGAATTGCCTAATCTATATCTAGATGTACAGTTCCCACATGTTGGCAAGTCTTTGCATATGAGGTAGGTCACTAAATATTGACAGTCTGACTTAATGTATCTTCTCAAGCTCACCCTGTTTAGAGCAAGCCTTCTTTATATGAGGCAAGTCATTGTACTCCAACCACCTAACTGGGATGATCTCTATTTATGTTCTCCATGTTTAGAACGAGTCATCATGAACGAGTGATCTACTTGTATAGATTTTGCTCCGCACAAATGTTCCTATATCGGTCCATTATCATCTACGAGCACTTGCTAAATGCTCTCCTACATTTTGGGTATACAGTATGCAAATTATAATTAATTAATTTACGAGAAGTTAAGCTCACTATAAAGGAGAAAATCTCTCTCCTTAATTCAAATAAAGTGAGGCTCTCTCTCCTCATTTTACTTTACTATTTAGCACTAGTATTTGTAACCTATTATTTTACCGGATAAATATTCATGCTATTGAAAATCAAAATTTAAAGGTCTTCCCAAGGTGTGGAGGCTTGATGGTCAACCCATGCAAGAGAAGAATTGGTGGCCTTCCTCAACATACCTCTCTAGGGAGAAGTGATAATGTTATCTATTTTGCTTGTGATCTTTTAAACTTTTGTTGTAGAGTTTTAGATGTCATCTCCCTTTATCTCTCTAATAATCTTTTCCATATTTTCTATCACAAAACCATAGCCTAAATCCACTCTGAAGTAGTTGGCCAAAGAAGCCTTAAATAAGAGCTAGTCTTATTCCCCTAGGTTAGTTTCTCATCAATACACTTTGAAAAATTGAGAGCAACTCCAAATCCAATCTAAACATATCCCTTTACTAGTTTCTCCAATTTTTTTAAGCCTAGACCCCTTTTCAAAAACCAAGCATCTCACTTCGAGCTACTAGATAAAATTCTTAAAATAATATCGAAAGACCTTTAAAAAATAAGAAATTGTTTAGAAAATATTTAGGCACATCCCCCAAAAATTTTCAATTGGCTTTAAGTCCCAAAGTCACCTATATCTTCCTCAATAAAAGCCAAAATTCAAATCTAAGATTTTCATATTTCTACCCTCACCTTATTTAGCTGACACATAATGTGATTTTCTCTTATAAATCAACTCCACCAAACCCTAATTTAGGCCTCCCACATCTCCTTTAACACATCTTGGAACCTCCTACAAGAAATCTCAATGCCTAACCCTAAGACTCCCCACCACACCATCAAATTTTAATATCAAAACACATGATCAGACAAAGAGGCAAGTTTTGAAGAATAACTTGTAGGAGACAATTTTCTTCATTTGACACTTCAATAAAATCTTTCCTTTTCTCATTTTCTCTTTAATGTACTGTACTTTTATGTTAAATCATAGATTTGTCTAATGACGATTCTATGCAAGTTATATCACTCCTCTAATTACTTAGTTCAATCAAATTAATCAAATCATTTTTCATAATCCACCTTTAAATTTTACTTGAGTGATCAATGAGTTTGTTTAATTCTACTAAAAATTTTAGAGTCTTTCATCTCTGCAATTAATCAAAAACAAAAAAAGCCTAACTTATTTCTTTAGCTCTAAAGAGTTAAACTTTACAATTTGTACATATTTTTGTTAGATAGTTCAATTTGTCTCTCTTTTTTTTTAATAATCCAAAATAATAATATTTTGTATTCTCATGTCATTAGCATCATGTGAATCATCTCAAAATAGTAAATACACACCAATGCAACCACTTTTTAATTTAATAACTTTCCTAGCATCTTTGCATTATTTATACACAAACAACTCACTAACATAGTCTGCAACCTAAATCAACTAAAATGGAGCAAGTTAAGCCATTAGTCAAAATGACTAAAGACTTAAATGCTAAGAAAAAAAATTCATGAAGATAAATTAGAGCAAATCCAAAATTCCTTAAGAGAAAAATAACAAAACAAATGCCATGATTAGACAAATCATCCAATTGAATGTAAAACTAAAGACTCCATTTATTCCAGTCACCCAACTCATCCCATCTAGGAAAATCAATAAAAAAGAAAACCACCATGCACAACCAATAGCTTAGAAACAACCATAAGGAAGACAAACACAAAGAAAAGGATGACTTTGAGGACTCGAGTATGACAGTCAAGATAGAAACTCCTATATTTGGAGTCCATGATCCCAACAAATTCCTTAATTGGCTTGCTCAAATGAATGAAATTTTTTATTGGTAATAGATAAATGATAATCATAAAGTGCTAAAATGAAGTTTGTGAGCATGCCAAAATATATTTATCTAATATTTTAGCAAAAGAAGAGTGACTAGGTGGAGTAGTCCTTGTTTGGGTAAAAATAAAAGAAATGCTAAGGTCTAAATACTATCCTAGATACCATAATAAATTGATGACTCTTAGGCAATGGAATATGATAGTAACTGAGAATTTGAGCACATTAAGGATTTAGTGGATAAAATCCAATGCAATGACAATAATTGGCAACTAAACAATAAGTTTGTCATGAGTTTTAGGATAAATATTAGGAATGAAGTAGCAAGACCCTCAAATTTTAAGGATTCATTTCACTATGCTCTTCTCATTAAGAATAAGATATTTTCATCCATATTTAAAACTATAGAACAAATCAAATCCTAATCTACCCAAAAGTCAGCTTTTAGACCTAATCCCTCATCAGCAAGTGCTCCCAGTTAGAAGTGCAGACGAGTCAAACCGAGCTCGAGCTACACCAGACTCGAGCTTGGCACGTACTATATACAATTGGTTCAAACTCGAGCATGAGTTCAATTGGAGCTCAGAGAGTGGGCTCGAACTCGGCTCAAGAACAGAAAATTTGGCTCAAGCTTGACTCTTTAGCTCGGGCTCGATTGCGAAGCTTGAGTTTGGCTCATTAGGCTTGATTTAGAGCATGATGAAAAAGATCTAAACAAAGAAGTGAATCAATTTGCATATCAACTATAGAAAACAATCTCTATGCTTCAAGCCAACCAATGCAAGTAAAAACAAAGAGAACCTAAGGAAGAACAAAGACATAGTGTGCAAATTTTATTGAGTGCTAACTCTACTGACTGACCAATCGAGATTGAGTTACTTTGTTATATATTGAGCGATCGGCAAACCTCATGATCTGTGCATGGGAGCGAGTGAGGGAGACAGAGAGACAAAGAGATAGAGAGATGAAGAAAATCCAAAAAATAGATTTGAGTGTGCACCTATGGATTGTCGGGGCTGGAGATTGAAGATCGAAGCCAAAAAGGAGATGTTAAAAAGGTAAGGCGCGAGCGACGCACAATACGAGATATGTGAGACGTGAGAGAGAAGAGGTTACAGTGTAGTGTTAGGGTTAGGGTGAAGTGGCAAACAATGTTCCTTATAAGTTATAACCCTTGCAGGCCGCAGCACACCCTTGCCGATTTGCTAATAATGCAAGTGAACAATTGGTTCAAGCAGCTCAACGAGGCCACAAGCCGAATCACTGATAACTCTAACTCGAGCTCAATAATCAATCAACTTGAGAACCTCATTCAATAAGCTCGACTTCTGAGTCATGTCGAGTTGAACTCGAGTCGAGTCATGGCTCGACTTGCACCATACTCACAAAATAAGAACCCATCTTGAACTCACATCTAAGAACAACAACAACAAAAATCTTAATGCCATTAAAAGGGAAATACAACACTAGTATAGAGGCTAAATCTTATTTTTAGAGAAGGATGATAATTTGAAGGATGATGATAAAAGAGATCACCTGTCTAATGATGATTTGAGAGAGATGACTAAGCATCCTATAAGTGTCATGAGATGTCTATCTTTGAGAAAACATTAATATAAAGATTGAAAGAGAAAAAATATCTTTAGCATGCATGGCCATAAGCGATGATGAAAAATCTAAGTTAATAATTTATTGAGATAGTGTACAATAGATATCAAGAATGAAGTTACAAACTATTAAGTGTACAATACCAATTTATGTGATATACTTCTTATGAATATAACCCATATAATCTTTGAGAGATTTGGTTGTTTAATATGAATGCTTCAACCACCAAGCTATGATATATACACAACAGTAATCATAGCTTGGTGGTTGAAGCTTCAACCACCAAGCTATGATATGAATGCTACAATGGAAGAAAAAAAATACTTGTGTTAAAATTTAATAATAAGGTTGTAAATTTTATCTAATGAAATCAACTAATAAGGTCAACCCATCTCCCCTCATCAAATTTATAGCGTAAATATCAAAATGAAAAGAGCCACAAAATTCAATTTATTAGAATTAGACTACCTACTACTAGGAAGTTTCAACATGATGTTGACCAGTGTGTCACTACACTCATCTAGAACTAGGTCTGCCAAAAAAACTCATTGTAAGCAGCTGTTTAGTTTCGTTAAATAACTGTTGA
Source organism: Cymbidium sinense (assembly GCA_021442155.1). Taxonomy (NCBI): domain Eukaryota; kingdom Viridiplantae; phylum Streptophyta; class Magnoliopsida; order Asparagales; family Orchidaceae; genus Cymbidium; species Cymbidium sinense. The sequence continues at coordinate 94,828,315 of CM038225.1, forward strand.
ATCAATCGTTTGTTAAACAAATGAACAACAAACAAATATTTTAAGCTTGATTTATAAATGAGATGAACATGAACCCTCTGTCATTGTTGCTAAAATAAATAAATAAATAAATATATATATATATATATATATATATATATATATATATATATATATATATAGAGAGAGAGAGAGAGAGAGAGAGAGAGAGATGTATGTATATATACACAACAGTAATCATAGCTTGGTGGTTGAAGCTTTTTCCATGTAAAAATGAGTCCCAAGTTCAAATCCTACAACCTCCACATTTTCCAGTATTTATTGGTTTATTCAAACACGAGCTGAATAAGAGTAATATCGAGCCAAACATGAACGGACTCCTGATGAGTCTAATTCGAACACAAGCCAAACACGAACACAAGTTAATGTAAATGAGTCGAACATGAACAGAAGCTCCGCACACTCATGTTCGGCTCGTTTACACCCCTATCTAGAACTAGATGCCATTTTAAAAATATTGGGTTTAAGAGTTTTTATAGATGATTTTTCTAATACATCAATCCTTATTACTTCATCTCAAAGAGACCATATCTGATTCCACTGAAACCCACATCGCTGCAATGATCAATGATTTTCTAAATGAGTGCTCAGATGTATGCCCTTAAGATTTACCAAATAAGCTTCCACTATCTCAAGATGCACAGTAAACTATAGATCTTACCTAGAATTGACAACCATCAAACCTCCCACATTACAAAATGTTGAAAATGTTGGGTTGAAGGACACTAAACAGTTGCTTAAGAAAGGATTCATCTAAGAAAGACTTAGCTCATATGTTGTCTCTACTTTCTTGATACCAAAGAAAGATGGATCATGGAGAATTTGTATTGATAACAGAGCTATCAATAGAATCACAATCAAATTCCTCATATCTAGACTTAATGATATGTTGGATTAGACCTCTAAAACCACTTATCTTTTAGAGATAAATCTTAAGAGTAATTAACATTAGCTTAACATTAAATCAAATGATGAGTGGCAGATCTTTGATGAACTATATGAATGGCTTGTAATGCCCTTTAGTTCCAAAAGGCATTAATGAGGATCATGAATACTATATAAAAATCAATTATGACTAATTTTCAATAACTTCTTTCAATAACATTCTCATATTCAATCTAGGTAAAAACAAACATCTTCACCATCTCAGAATAATTTTAGACAAACTTAGGACAAAGAAGCTTTACATCAATTTAGAAAAGTATCTCTTTTCAAAAAGTCATAATCTTGAGTTTTATAATTACCATTATAGACTTGAGCCTAATCCCAAAAAAGTTAAATCCAGCATAGACTAGCACACTCCAAAGTCATTCAATGATATTAGGAGTTCTCATGACTTGGCTATATCTTACAAGAAATTTATTAGACATTTCAATATTATAGTTGCTCCACTCACTGTCATTCTAAAGATAAACACCTTTAAGTGAACCATTTACTCAAGAGGCTTTTGATGAAATTAAAATTTTTATGATTAGCTTCTCTAATATGAGATTACCTGATGTCTCAAAGGCACTTGAAGTACTATGTCATGCTTCAAGATAGGCATAGGAAACTTGTATCCTACTTTAATAAAAATTTAAAGAATGGTAAACAAAGATATTCTAATTATGATAAACAATTATATGCAATCATTCAATTCCTCAAGCATTAGAGGCACTATTTATTACATAAAGAGTTCATACTTCATATATACCACTATGTTGTTAAGTCTGTCAATACTTACAAGAAATTGAGAATAAACATGTCAAATAAATGATTTTTTTATAAGACTACACTTTTGTTCTCAAACATAAGCCTAATATTGAAAATAAGCCCGCAGATGCTTCATCTGAAATAACATTAGCCATTACTTATTCACAGCTTTAGAAACTATTTTTGAAAGACATAAGGAAGCTAATCTTTAATGCCCAAACTGTACCAGCATTTATCATGAGTATAAAGAAAATTCCTTGTCCTTATTGAGCTCTTTCATAATCAGTGATGGTTATCTAGATAGAAATAGATAACTCTATATCATAAAACATCTTTTAAAGATTTCATGATTTTAGAACTGCATTCAAGAAGGATTATTGGACAATTAAGAAGGGACAAGACCATTAGTTTGCTTAAAACCAAATTTTATTTGCCCTCTATTAAGGAAGATATAAGTAAGAGTGTAATTGAACGCTACACTTACAAGTAGACTAAAGCAACTAAATAGAAAACCAAAAAGTATATTACTTTGCTTATACCTTATAGACAATGAAAGGGCCTATCAATTGACTTTACGTTGAGTTTTGCCGAAGACATCTAGGAAAGTTGATAATATTTTTGTGGTGATCATAGATTCTCCAAAATGTCCCATTTTCTACCTAACAATACAATCAATGATGCATCCCGCATTACAAATATATTATTCAAGGAGATAGTAATACTATATGGAATGCATAATACCATAATATCTGATAGAAATGTTAAATTCATTTTATATTTTTGAAAGACACTATAAAAACTGATGAGGATTGAGCTTAATTTTCTTAGCCTTTCATGCCTAAATTGAGTGTAATATCAAAATAGTTAATATGTCACTTGAGAACTTATTTAGGCATTTAGTAGAAAGAGAATAAAAAGTTAAAATTTTCACTTAACTGCTTCTAAATTTGCCTATAATAACACTTTCTCAAAAACAATAAAATAAACACCATTTGAGATATTATATTGCTTCAATCTCAAAAGACCTCTTGATATAGCTAATACTCCTACTCATGTATTTTCAGATTATGTATGAAATTATTAAGGAATAAATTGAATAAAGTGACATTAAATATGACTTTATGTCAGGATTATTTAGTATATCTAGGAAAGTTGATAGTTTTATGTGGTGGTGGATAGATTCTCCAAAATGAGGCCTTTCCAACCATGCAAGAAAATTAATGATGCATCCACATTAAAAAAATATATTTCGAGGAGAAACTAAGACTGTAAGGATTGCTCAATACCATTATATCTAACAGGGATGTTATATTCATTTCATATATTTGGAAGGTATTATGAAAGTTAATGGGAAATAAGCTTAAATTTTCTTAAGCCTTTCATCTCAAAATTGAAGAACTTAGTCAACAGATCACTTGGGACTTATTGAGATATTTGTAAGGAATAGAAAAGAAATTGAATTTTACACTTATTTGAATTTACCTATAATAGCTGTCTAAAAAACAACAAAATAAACACTATTTAAGATAGTATATGATGTCAAGTTTAAAGAATCTTCTAATAAAGCTGATGCTCCTACTCATACATTTTCAAATTATATTTACAAAAAAGTTTGCTTGCTAGCATGAAACTATTAATAAACAAATTGATCAAATAGCAACAGTAAATATGTTGAATATGTAAAAAAAACTATACAAAAAATATATAAAGAAGATGATCATGTGATTATTAATATCAAACCTAAAAGAAATACCTCTAAATTCAAAAAAAATTATACAAGGGCATGTGACCCATTTAAATTTTTAGAAAAATTATATCCACTACACAATTTTTGAATTACCATATGACAAGCATACAAATCCTAACGACTTTCATTTAAGTAGATCTAAAATTGAATATATGGAGTGTAATTTTAGTTGTAAAAGATTTAGTGTTGAGTTGTGATATTGGGTGATCAAGTTATTAAAAGAGTGAGCATTTTAGATACCTTGGGTTGATTGTTCAAAATAATGGTGAAATAGATGGGGATGTTATTAGTAGAATATAAGTTGGATGGTTGAAGTGGAGGAAGGCATTGGGTATGTTGTGTGAAAGAAAAGTACTGTTAAGACTTAAGGAAAAATTTTATAATTTGGTGGTAAGATCCACAATGATTTATGACGCAAAATGTTGGCTAAAATAAGAGAAGAATAAAATGAAGTTGAGTGTTGCAGAGATGAGGATGCTCAGGTGGATGAGTGGCTATACACTTAAGACAAAATGCGAAATGAATATGGTTGACCTCCATAATTTAAGTTTCTCCTAAACTCCTCTCTAGTCTTCTCAACAAGAAGGATATCATCAACAAAAAGCATACAACAAGATACATGCTCCTATAAATATCTATTAAGAGCATCCATAATTAAAGTAAAAAGATTTGGGCTTAAAGTTGATACTTGATGTGATCCAACAAAAATAAGAAAATACTTGGTCAATCCTCCTAATGTTTGAACACAAGTAATAGCTCTAGCATGTATATCCTTAATGACCTGAATATAAGCAATATTAACTCATTTCTTTTATACAATTCTCCTGACCACTTCTCTTGGAACATTAACATACGCTTTCTCTAAATCAACAAATAACATATGTCGATCTTCATTCCTCTTTTTATACTTCTCCATCAAACCTCTCAACAAATGTATAGCATCCAAAGTAGACCTACCCAGCATGAAACAAAACTAGTTTTGAGAAATTTTTGTATCACGTTGTAACCTATGTTCAATTATTTTCTCCCATAATTTTAATGTATGGTACATTAACTTAATTCCTCTATAATTTGCACACTCTTGTGTATCACCCTTATTCTTAAAAATTGGAACCAACAAATTCTTTCTTCACTTATCAAAAATCATTTTAGCCTTTAAAATAGCATTAAAAAGACTAATAAGTCAAGAAATTCCTTGACCTCTTAAGCATTTCCTCACTTATTAGAATATCAACAAGTCCTATTGCTTTTCCACTCTTCATTTTCATTAAAACTTCTTCAACTTCAATTTTGCAAATATAACAATAAAAATAAAATTCTTTATTTTCATTTAGAGTACTAAGATAACTAAACTCAATCGTATTCTCACAACCTTCATTGAAAAATTTATCAAAATAATTCATCCACCAATATTCAATATCTTCTAAAAAAACAGTTTATATTTTTCATCCCTAATGCACGTCACTAACTGTGTAGTAATCATAAGAAGCAATTCAAAGAGAGGGGGAATGAAGATATTAGACTTAGTTATTAATGTGATTTCTTCATTTTCTTGTGTTATGTGGTCATGAATAGTTTTACTTTTGAATTATGTCTCGTATATGGTCTCTAATGTAATAGTTAGGTCTTTTAGGATGACTTGTGTAATTTAGAAAAAGTTGGAGGCTTATTATGTAAAAAATTAAATTAATTAATTAAATTGATTAATTAATTTGAATTTGAGATAGTAGGACCATAGAGAGAGAAGTTGAGTAGATACAAGAGTGGCCCCTCTCCAAGCAACTATTCTCTCTTTCTACCTCTAATCATTCTCTCCACTTGGTGTTTTTGAAATCTTCTTATGTAAACTTTATTTAAAGGCATAATTTTCTGGAATGAAGATTTTAGTGATATTTTGATTGAAATTTGAAAGTGAGATTCCAAGATGTTGTGGCTTGTTGGCCAGACAACTAATGAAAAAAATTTGGTGATTCTTTAAAGAGAAGAATTTAATGATCCTACCTACAAGGCTACTTTGGTGAATAGTCTAAAATTCATTTGTTGTTGTTTTTGAAAAATTTATTTTATTTTTTGTTGTGGATTAAGTCAACTATCTTGTAAAATTATTTTTCCACAAATTTTCCTCTAAAAAGATGTAATTTAAGACTAGGGTTAAATTGACCTAGTCTAGTTGTAGTTGATGTTAGGTGTGCCAAAATAGCATAAAATTGTGAAATTTTCTAGATTTATAGTAAACACTCTTTTCTTTCATATCAAAGTATTAATTTGTATTCATCCCTACTGTTTCCCCAAATTTTTTCAACCCTATATCTCCTAGCATGATGGCTAGAAGGATTTTTCAGTGACCAGTCCTAGGAAAAATTTACAAAAAATAAATAAATAAATAAACTTCATGAAACATAATGAAACTTTCCGGATCACAAATAAACATTTTACAAGCAATTTGGGTTTGATTTCATGTAATTTGAAGTTCTATAAAGGGAGTTCTAGTTATTTGAAGTTGGGTGTCCATATTAGATTTTGTTCTCTGTTTAGGCTTGGCCAACCATAAGAGCTTACATAACTTGAACACCACTCCAAACTAAACCCTACCAAAGCCTTCCTAACTTTCCTAAACCTTTTAGAAGAGCCCCCATCCACTAATTATGTCATCCTAAGTGGTCCAACCACTAGCTACACCACATAGTCTTTAAGGGATGATTTGGAGAAAATAAACTTGATCTAATAAAGAAACACTTGTAGTATAACTCTTCATAAAAGAGTTCTTTAAGAATCAAAGGAATTGATGCAGCATAAGGTCCTCTTAGACCCATCAAAAAGAGTCAAAACAGGAAGAGTGGTGGGCACATTACAAAGAGCATAATGAAGACATCATGAAGATCTTTGTATTATATTTTTATTTAAATTTTAAGGATTTTAATTTATGTAATAGTGTAAGCCTATTTGTGTGTTTTATCTTATTAAAATTGTGTGGGGAATAAAATTTAGCATTTAAATTTAATGGTGTTCAAATTTTCAAATATGTGAAAAAAACTCTAATATATAAAAGAAATGATTAATTGCATAAAAATTGTAATTAAATGAAAATTAGGGCTAGCCATTGAGTAAAATCTCCCTCAAATCAAATCAAGGGGGAGTTTGGCCCCTCCCTCCTTTTATTTCTTTCATATTTGGTATTAGGGTTTATAAGACACCTATATATTTATTATTTTGGTAAATGAATGAGAATTAATGTTGTTGAAAATCAATAATTAGAGCTCTTCCAAAGGTGTGGTGATTTAATGGCTAACCCATGCAAAAACTAACTTGGTGGTCTTCCTCAACTTATCTCTTTGGTGAGTGGTAATTTTATATATTTTGCTTGTAATCTTTTAAACTTTGTCATAAGATTTTAGATCTCATATCCCTCTATCACTCTGCTAATTTTTTCCCTTCCAACTCCCTCCGCCTAAAAAAACAAGGCCTAGCCTAATTCCTCTTTAAAGTGGTCGACTGAAAAAGCTCTAAACAAGGCCTAGCATTGTTCCTTGTGTTATTTGGCCTATTAAAATACCTTCCAAAAATGAGATAAACTCCAAATCTAATCTAGACACATCCCTTTACCATCTACAAGAATTTTTCCAATCTTATTAATCCCTTTTCCCAAAACCAAAAATCTCATCATAGGCCATTAAATTGATTAAGGGTCTATTTGAGACAGCTACAACTGTATGAAAAAATAATAGTAGAGCTGCTGCAAAAGAAATCGTGGTAGGTACTATAAATTTTTTTTATTTTTAAAAAGTCAAACTGCAGCTTTCTAACTACCACCGCATGGCCAGATCAGGCTAAAAAACATAACTTTTCCACCGTAGATTCTTCATAATGCAGCCCCATCGCAGTTTGTCAAATGCTTGAGCAGTGCAATTCGAGCCGCACCGCAGGTGAAATGCCGCCCTAAATGGGGCCTAAGGTTCTACATGACATAATCTTATTGAAAAATCTTTGAAAAAAATATGACATAATCTAATTGAAAATTCTTTAAAAAAGTATCAAAAAGCCTCCAAAAGTCGTAAAACTATCTAGAACATTTTTAGATGCAAGCCCTAAAATGTCCAATTGATTTTAAGCTTAAAGTCACCTCATTATCTTAACTAAAAGCCAAAATTTAGATCAAACCTTCCACAACACCTTTAAAATCTCTTGAAGCCTCATACAAAGAATTTCAAAGCCTAACCCCTAGGCTTCCCCACCACCCCATCAATTAGTTTGACCGTCAGTAAGCTACTTACAGACCTTTACGAGGTTTTGTGGTTTGTTTAGCTTTCCATTTCAACTTTACCCACGTTCTCTTATGTTGGATACATCAATTTTGGTGGAGAAAGAGACCATGGTTGCAATGTTTCGGCTGCTCACCACTGTTTTTAGTTTTGGTCATGATTGCGAATGTGTTTCTGATTATCTTTATAATTTTTTTTTTCATTTTTTTAAAATAAAACTTCACAAATCATGCTCAGCAACATTGAATCAAAAAGTTTTGAGCATTCCTAGGCTCAACGATATGCCATTGGCTATTGTTGGACTTTATTTCACTTCCCAGAGTTGGTTTTCTAAAAATAAAATTTCAATGAGGTTTTGAGTACAGGAAACAAGTACATCCTTTTGTTACTTTGGATAAATCTTAGCAACTTTTCTCCACATACTATAGCATTCTCTATTAATATCATAGGCTTTGTCAATACACCATGTGTTTTGGGGGCTGCTAGCACTCCTAATATGGTAATGGTTGGTCACTATGGAGTCTAGAATGGCTACAAATATTTTTTGTCTGTGTTATGGGAGATTTATGCAGGTGTTATTTCTACAGCTTCATGAATTTTAATTGGGTGATTTGCATACATACCAATTTTCATGTATTTATATATCCAACACCTAAACTTCAATTTTTACATATATATAACACTTCAATCTTCATTATCACATCAAAAATATCATCATTACTCACTTTTTAAGAGTGAAATGCACCTTTTTAAGCATACGAAAGTGGTGGATAAGTAAATATTTAACTTTTAGTGTTAAATATGTAAATGCATAAGAATTGTGTGGTATGTATGTAAATCTTCCATTTAATTTTAATAAGAACATCATGAATGTTCACTTACATGAGAGAATTCACCTTCTTATTTGGAATTCATCTTCATGGCTTTCCTTACTTGAGAGGAATCCCTCAAATCAACAAAAACATAATATTACAAGGATCCCTCTTGATAGATTTCCATAGTTATTTCTTTCTTTAATGCTTGGAAACTCTATTCTATGAATTATGGAGCATGTAAGGATTAAAATAATGCTAATGAATATGAAAAATATAAGCAATATAAGCAGCTGTCTTTCCTCCGAGTGTGGCTTATCACCTCTCTCCTTTTTCTTTTCTCTCTTGTTCAAGTTCCATATTATCTCTCCCTATTCTCAGTCCTCATAGAACAATTCCTTTTCACATTTTATCCAGAGATCCATCAAGAATAAAAAATTCCACATATGCATCATTACAGCATCTTTATAATCATTTAAAGGCAATTATTCACATAATGAAAAGTCCACCTGACTCCTTAAAGATAACTAGATTTCAACATTAGAAACATGAAGGTTGAGAAATTACTTTCAATTTGAAAAGGAACAATAAAAGATACTTTCCACCATAGAATCGTTGTATAGAACATCTCAGCACAAAAACAGTATGAAGTGAGACATTATGAAAAATTGAAAGAGCTGAAAATGACAGCAATCCAAAAACAATCCATATTTTAATATAAAAAACAAAGTCTAGTGTTAAATGTTAAATTTTAAATTTATTGAAAATGATACAAAATTAATAAATGATAGTCGTATGAGAGTTTATGTAAGTATCCATATAAAATATTACATTTTTTAAGATGCTTCCGCAAACAGAACAAAGACTTGAACAAGACTATTTAGCATGCCCGTTTGTATATAGACTCATCTACACAGTAAGTGACTTAACTATGCAAATTAATATACTAATATGTTTTACTAGTAGAATGGTTTCAAAGCATCAAAGAAACAATTTAAGATGCAACAAGAATTATGATTCAAGCCACCATCATCTAACCTTCATACAGCAAACAAGGCATCATTTTTCTACATAAGAACATAACATTATAAGGGTATACCTCCAAACAACGTTCCAAAAGCTGCCTACTTCTAGCATAATCTCCATTTCTATAATGTCCAACTGCTAAAAGATACAACTTCTCTCTTGTCTGTAGCGGGCTGGTAGAACTATCCAAAGAAGCTGTGACATAGCAATATTGTTAACCTCCAAAGAAAATCATAGTAATTAAAGACACCATAAGTAGAGAGTAAGCAAAGAGTTCGCCATAAAAGTAGGGATGGAAAATTAGTATTTGCATTATGACCTTCAAGCATGGCTATCCCACGATTCACATCTTCAGGTTGCCTAGAATGAACAAGAGCCCAAGATAATCTCATAAGGCTTTCATTCTTATGCTCAGCGTTTCTTGCATCAGCAACCTCCTCCTCACAACCCTACACAAAAATGAACCAAAAGAATGTTAAGAACTTCGTGCATGACATTAGCTAGAAAACTTTCAAAAATGAACATGCCCCTGTATCTCAGAAAAAATTTAGATATTTGAAATGTGATGCTTCATGTTTTTCTATTAATTCTCATTTCCATAAAACCAGAACAGCAATTTTAATAACTGATGTTTGAACCTAACAATCCTTTTTTGTGAAGACAATTAAGATTCCACAACTACGGATTTCATGCAGTATGCACATCACCTCAAAAAATAGAGAGACAACAACAAAACTGTGAAAGTTATCTATGGTTTTAGCTTTTGAGCATTTGTCCTCACTGCATTTCATCAAGAAGATAAATGGAGAATAGAAACAGAACTACAAAAAAAGCACAGCTTATAGAAATATATGAATTGAAAAAAAAATTAACTTAACAACCTGTTGAATACTCAAATATAAAAACAGATAACACTGTTACTAAGAACAATGCCTTCAATGTGTTTGACTGGTAAAAGTGCCCTAATGAAACTGAGGGCTGACAGAGCTTGCAAATATTAATGCCTTTCAAAGGAATTAAACAATATGTATGCAGAGAAGTCATATGGAACAGTTAGGACACGAATAAAAGCATACACTAATTCTCTAAAATATGATAATATTCTTAAACGACAGGGCATATTATAATACATTACTCAACAACAGAACTTAAAATCTCCAATGAGGCATGAAATTTCCAATAACATTCAACCCATTTGAACACCAAAGCCACGATAACATTCAACAATATAGCCCCTAACACCAACCATTTTATATGTAACTTTTAAATTTTATAAACAATAAAATCAGAGGATAAATCTTGAATTAATTGAATGATAAGAACATCACCACTCCATCTCCAGCCACAAGGATCTCTACCAACAATATAATATACTGATTATTAGTTTTATTGATTATGTGGTTGAATAAATTAGTGAAACCTGTTAAAAATCCAAACATGCGGAAGAAAAACAACTGGGAAGCTAGCTTGCACATTAGAGCTGCTGAACAAGCTAAAAAGATTCTAATATATATCACAAATCACCTGTCTACTACCAATCCAATTTAAAACTGCTCACTTGCAAAATTGAATAATCAGAGGCTGTCCGTTTCACATCAATTAAATGTCTATTTTGCATCAATTAATCAACTAACTTAGATTAATTAGGATAAAGAACTTAACCAATTATCAGGTATAATCACATCTACACTGTAATTAGGGGGAAGATAACAGAAACTGTGAGGGCAGTGCTTTGATTACAAACTAATCAATCACATAAAGAAACAAATAAGTTATGATCCAAAGAAATAAGGGAAATTGAAGGATGCGAGAAAACCCTGGGCATAAAACACAAGCAAAAGTCAAGGTATAAAAAAAACTGTAAAATATTTAGAGCATGGTGAAATTTCACGTAACAGCCAAAAATAATAACACGATCTAAAGCCGAATGAACAGCTATGAAGCTAAATATCAAAAGACGGATCGAAAATTGAAGAAAGTTTGAAGCAGTGCAGGACTGGTGATTACAGGTTGCACTGATCTACCCATGTCCATCGCCAAGCCGGTAACCAATTAAAAGCAGCGTGCGAAACATGCAAGTCGAAGGAGGACGATTTTTACCGCTATGATGTCGCGATCGCACCAGGGGATGTTATCGCCGCCGCTGAAGAAGGAACCGACAGAATCGAAAAAACTCATAATCTTGGCAGCCATTGCCCGTTCCTTTGTCCTCTCTATCAAAACGAAGCAAGGGAAAATCTTTTATTTACCCGAGAATGGCGGAAGCCACGAAACCTGCTGAAAGAAACGAGTGACCCAAAAACTTGATCGCTAAGAAATAGCACTACTTGGTTACAGACGTTTGAAAAAGGCATGGCCATTCCATGGGGGAACATATCGTCAAAGTGAGTTAATTTATTTATTTTATCCGACTCCTGGAAAAGTTTAAGGGAATTTACATACCTATCACTTAAAACAATATTATTTACATCCTTAATATCTAAACATTACTATTTACAAGTTAACCACCCAAAACATTCCCGTACTTTAAAATCGCCACTCTCCGTCATTCTCCCTAACCCTATTCCTCAGTTCATAACCCCGTCACACTCCGCTCGCCTCCGCCCCTGTCTCCATCCTTCATTTCTATTTCCAGTGTAGTTCACCGCATATCTCCCCGTCTCCCTTGTTTAGTGCATTTGTAACTTCCCAGTCTCGCAGGCCACTTCCCAACAAGCTTCAAACCTTCTTCATTCACCAAACGCATTGAGCTCTCAACCCACTTCCTCCTATTTGATTGACTGCACTGCAAGATAACGTCACATACGAGACTAATTTTATATGCTGAGGTGAGAGGAGAGTGACGGGATTATATTTTATATGTTGAGGCACGAGGTTAGCTAGAATGACGGGTGTTTGGCAACAGATTAGATTTATTTCAAGTAAGATTTACTAAATCTAGTACATCTGGATTTAGTAAATCTTGAAATGTTAAATCTTGAAAAGTGGTAATAGATTTATTAAATCTTATTAAATCCAGAAAAATATTTGAAATTTTATGAGAATTTTAATCTATTATAATTAAATAATATTTTTAAAAGAATAAGAACATAAATAAAAAAAAAATGTAATATTAAAATTAAAATTCATCAGCTTGTGCCCATCTAACATACTGAGCTTTCCCTCCAAATGCATTAAGATTATTCACAGGGCAAAGAATTAACCTCATATTGTTCTTCCTTGCATCATATATGACAAAATCCAGTGCCTAATATGCAAAAATATAACCATAAATGAATTTGAGTCTGCAAAAGATGAAAGTATCACAAATCAATCATGCCATATAATTTATAAAGTGGATCAAATTTTTTTAAGTTAAATAAGAAAGAGAATGTAGCCACGCTTCTGCCATGAACCTATTGATGGATAGACATCATTCAACCCTCTATTAAATCTGATTCGTTCAAAAACCAATATTTAACATCAAGTGAATACATCTAATCGATGGAATCTTCAGATACCTTTTAAATTGCCCTATGTGATATAACATAATGCTCAACAAATATTATTTTCTATGAATTCTCACACCTAAAAATCTTAGAAATATTTTCCACTTATTCTATCCCCCTACCAAAATCCTGAATCCACTACTATATGCTAAGTAATACACACACACAGTCCAATCTCTAACAACAACCCAACATTTGCTAGCAGTAGCACTATCGCCTATCCAGTTCAATTTTTACATGAAATTCCTTTTCGCCAATAACATTCATCATTAATAGCCTACCAAATGCTTCACGCTTGCCAAGATTACTCATCTTTTAAACACAACTACCAATGCTTCCGCCCAATGAATCCCAACTTTGCACCATGGGATCAATACGGATCCTAAACCTCCGCCAGAAGAGATCCAAATTTGAAGTAGAAGACGCGATGCGAGCAAGAGGAATCCATGCATTGCGGCCAGGCTGTGCAACGTTCGGGAGTGAAGAGTGAACGATCCGTTGAGTGAAGAAATAGGCTATGTTCGAAGGAGTTGCGACAACCAATTCCCACCATACAACGAGGTTCGTCGATGTCTAAATCCCGTTAAATCCGCCAAATCGGCGGATTTAATAAATCCGGGATTTACCCCGATTTATGGATTTACCAATTTTACGACACAAGAGATTTACTAAATCCTCGGAAGGTGTTTGGTAGGATTTACGGGATTTAGATGGCTAAATCCCTTGTAAATCTGTTGCCACCCCCGAAGAGTGGTTATTTCGAAGGATGGGGCATTTTGGGTGGTTAACTTGTAAATAGTAAAGTTTAGGTGTTGAGGATGTAAATAACATTATTTTTAAGTGGTAGGTATGTAAATCCCCAAATTTAATTAGAACTTGAATTGTTATGAAATTTGAATCGAATTTAATTAATCATTTATAATTTTTTTATTAATTAATCAAATATTTGAGATTTTTAATACTCACCTCTAAGATAACATCAATTTTGATATTAGTCAAAGCCCAATTAATTTTAGCAAAAAGATCATTTTATAGCTTCAGTTTTTTGTTCTGATGACCATTGGATATGTTATCAACTAAAGAGTAATCTTGATTCTAAACTAGATTAATTTCTTTTATTTATAATTCAACAAAATTTGGGACAAAAGTAGGGATATATGTTTATGACAAGTCTATAATATTTTGTGTAAGTTCGAATAAGTTGCCTAATGCCTAATTTTTTCCTATGTGAGAACCTAATCTCTTATGAAGGAGTGTTCCAATAAAAATTAACAACTAACTTGAAGTGCTAACTCACATATGAGAGCTAATTTTATGTTATTTTGGATTAACTTATGATTAATTCTAAGAAGCTCATTTTGTAAGAAATTTTCATACTATTTATTTGCCAATAAATTAATGCTAAGAGATTAAAAAAATAAGTGTGTGCATGACACATTCTCTTATATTAAAAAATGCATAACATGCATTAAAAAATGGTTAACCCCTCCAAAAGGGTAAATATATTTAGGGGTTGTTTGGGATCAAATTTATTTTATATTTTATAATTTTATTTTTTATGCTATTTTTAAAAACATATTTGTTTGATATATTTTTCTATTATATATATATATATATATATATATATATATATATATATATATATATATATATATATATATATATTAAAATAACATTACTTTTAAAAACACTCAAAACAACTTTTAGATGTTTTGAGTATTCTTAAAAACAACAATAACCACTAAACATATTTTACTTTGAAACAAAACATAAACAAAACAAAATAAATATATAAAATATAAAATATAAAATATAAGTGATCCCAAATAGCCTCTTAGCAACTTGTAAGTCTTGTCCTTACATATCATGCCATCGAAGTTAATCTCTATAAACCAAGTTAAAAGTGGTGCGATCAGGGGGAGTCGTAGCAGGAGGGAGGAAGGAGTGCTCTAAATCTTTCACTCACCAAAATGGAAGAGATTTGAGAAGTCCTACTCATCAAAGGAGAATGGTGGCCAGATATTACCAAATCCCCTGACTGGTCAGCCACCTAGCTTCAACCTTAGAGTTTTCACTCAAATTTTCACACAAACGGTCCAAAAGTGCTTCATCATACTAAAAGAAATGTTTAAATAGGTTACAAGAGTCCAAAAGGTGTGTCCCTTCAGGATAACTATCAAAAAATTGACATAAATTTAGAAACTCATCGTCTCACAGCACCTTGGCGTCGACTTTTCTATTTTTTTACCATATTGGTATCAATTGTAGTGTCGTGGTGCCAGAAATCCAGCGCTTAGGTGCTAGAATGCTAATACAATTTTAACACTTAAACACTTAATGAATTCACTACAACTCCCATACAACTCTTAAACATGACTAAATATGTCATTTATTACATAACACAGCACATGGGACACAATTATAATATAGCACAACACATAAGATATAACATAAGTTTCATAGGTTTTGTCTTTTAGATTAGAACATTGTAATAGGTCATTTCTTCTCTTAATGTGCTACATCAAAAAGTATAACAGGAATGATGAAAACTAAAGATGTTAGGCTACTTGTAAGTAACATGAGAAACTATGTAGCACAAGAAGCTCCTACAGTAAAACCTAGACAAACCACAAGAAGTCAAAGAAAAAAGTTTGATATCAAATATGCATGAGATGATTTGTTTTTATCTTAATAATACATAAGTTTGGTACAAGTTTTTTATGTTGTGATTTCAATTTTTAAAAATTAAAAATTTTAAAATTTTAATATTTTAAAATTTTAATATTTTAAAATTTGAAGTTTAGGATTTTTAAAATTAAAAGAATTTTTTAAAATTATTAAAAGTTATTATTTGATAAATACACTTATTGAAGTTATTATTTTCATTTAAAGTAGTCAGGCATCACATATTTGAAGTGATGGTTTTGTGGTTACACATGAGTAATCACTCTTTTCTCCTCACATTTAGTCTCTCCCTTTCTCTCTTCATGTAGTATAAATTTTAATAATTATAAAATATTTTATAAAAATAAATGAAAACGAAAGAATTGATATTTTCATGATAAAACTTTGATTGAAATACTCAGAGGAATAGTATTGTCACTGAATTTTTAAGTATTGTTTGGTGGCCAAGTCCCCTTCTTGCAATTATAAATAGCTTAATTTTTATTTGCATAATCATGTTTTTTTCTTATTGTAGATTCACTACATTACCTCTCCATCATATTTCTATAGCAATTTCTCATTTTTAAGATTCCATTTATATTTGATTTGAAGTTCATGGCCAAGGATGAGAAAACTTCGACCTAGTCTTAGTATAGCACCGCTTACATGACCCTTCTTCTCATACAACAAACTTTAAAAAACTAAAAAAATATTCTCTTTCATATTGAAGTGTTTTTAGTGCTAGAATCAACCCATAATCTTATCAATAAAAAATCAAAGACTTTAAGAAGAGCTCTTGGGTAGTGATGCTACCCCTTGCTTGGTTGACTACTTGTTCTCTCACCTCCACTTCACCTCTTTTACCACCAACATTCTCATTACTACCCCTTCAATTTTTTTCACCATTTACATGCATTATAAGCATAAGAAGATCATCTAATTGAGATTTCATCAAATTGGTATTAAACAAAACACTGAATAAAGAAGATCTCATACTTTTAAGGATCTACTTGCACAAAAAAAACTACCTATTTTTGGCATTTATATAATTTTATCGTTCTATATCTTTTATTTTGAATTTTTTTAGCTTTTCAAGTTAGATAGTATGTTTGATTTTTCTACACACAATTCAATAAAAACATGGTATTCCTCCAAAAGTTAACTCTACAAAAATAGTCTTATCATTTATTAAACCTATCATTAAATTTTACTTGAGTAAAATCATAAGGTTTGTGAGTTTCATGAAATATGTAAGCCTTTCAACTACAAAATTAATGATAACATGAAATCATAAGTTATTCTCTTGGCATTAACTAGTTATGTTCCTATTTTTAAAATTAGTTGTGTTAATTAGTTTAAATTTGCTTTTGTTAAATTTTTATTGCCCATGTTATTAAATGCTTTTAAATGCATAACGTTTTGTGTAAATAAAAGCATTTACTATTAAAGAACACTCACTATATCACTCCAACCTTTTCATAGATTTATTTATTTAACATTTTGTCTGTAAGAGTAATGCCACTCATTCACCTAAGCATCCTCATATCTACAACAATTAACTTAATTTTATACTTCTCTTTTACTGGCCAACATAGTACACCAACACCTTAAAGCATTATAGGTCTCACTACAGTCTTATAGGATTTTTCTTTAGTCTAATTTTTAAAGTAAAATTCATTGATCACTGTAAAATACAAGTAATCCATAAGGTCAAAAGAAGAAAGTATTATAAAGGTTTAGCTCTAATATAAGGAATTCCAAATAGTCACAATTCACCAGGAAAGCCAATTATGGGTCCATAATTGTGGAGATGTAAAAGGAGTGAGAGGAAGCACCATAGTTGGCTAACAAATAAGTAGGCCTATTTCCCTCCCTATGAAAATGAGAGATTGAGATGTTTAAACCTCTTAGCAATTTCCTCAAGGCTTTAATTTCATTGATAATGAACCAAAGAATATAATCTTCTTTGTTCTCCTTTAGTCTATAGATAAGTGTCATGGAGTTAGATTCAATCCAGTACTTCCTCAGTTGGTGAATAGAGGCTATTTTGAGTGCAAAAATGTAGGTTGCAACTTCAACATGCAGTGGAAACAAAGCAGCATAAGGCATGCAAAAATACCTTAAGTACACACCATTCTTTCTTTTAAAAATTCCTCTGATACTAGCATTTTTAGTTTTAGGATCAAAGCTTCCATTTATGTTTATCTTGGTTATGACATGGGATGGTTTGTTCTAGCGAATGATATCTAGTGTTGTCAACACAAGGTCCTAGGATGTTTGCATATTGCATCCATATAGTAAAATGAGACTTTTAAGTTGCCCCACTATGTATTGCTTTGTATAGATAAGTTCTAATATTCAAAGTGACAATAGCTGTTATGTTGCTCTCATTATTCTTAATCTCCTTTGTAGCCATCCAAATGGACCATATGATAATCAGAGGGGTGATCAACCTAATATTGATCTTCTAGTGATCCATGGGCAATTAATTAGCTATTAACTCATATATAGAATAAGCCTTATAATTCATGTCAATTTAGAATAGATCAGCAAATACCTTCCATATATGTGTGCTGAATTTATAGTTTATGAAGTAATGTTGTATACTCTCTTCTTCCTCATTGCATAACAAACATATTGAAGGTATTCTTAGGCCTTCAAGCTTGAGGATGTCATCCATTGGTTTTAAGTTGTAAAATAATCTCCAACAAAAGAAGGAGATCGATGGTTTAATTGTTGAGTTTCAAATAACATTACCCCATGGAAATTTTCTAGATGTGTCCCACCATTTCCTATATATAATCTAAGAGTTACTTTTCTATTACACAATAGGCTAGATTCATTCCACCACTTAAACCATCCAACTTGAATTCTAGTAATTACATCTTCATTTATTTCACCATCACTTTGAACTATAGACCCAAGATATCTAAAATGCACACTTTTTTTATTGACCTGATTACACATTCTCACAATCCATACTAGATCTATTATTATTAAAATTATACTCTATGTATTAGATTTTAGATATACTCAAACACAAGCTTTTATACTCTTAGGTTAACCATAATAATTTAAGTTTTTCTTGAATTCCCACTCTTGTCTTATCAACAAGAAGAATATCATCAACAAAATGCATGCACCTAGGTACATCCTCATGTATGTTTAAAGTAATAACATTAATTAACAAAGTGATATAATATGGGCTTAAAATCGATCCTTAATGTAATCCAACTAAAATATGAATATATTTGGTCAATCCTCCTTATGTTTGAACACAAGCAATAGCTCTAATATACATATCCTTAATGACTTGAATATAAGAAATATTAACTCCTTCAATGGAACTCTCTAAAGAACTTCTCTTGGAACTTTATCATATGTTTTCTCTAAATCAACAAATACCATATGTATATCATCCTTTCACTATACTTCTCCATCAAACTTCTTAAGAAATGCATAGCTTTTATATTAGACCTACCTAACATGAATCTAAACTAATTTTGAGAAACTTTTATATTACGTCATAATCTATTCAAAATTATTCTCTCTAATAATTTAAATGTATCTTAGATTAGCTTAATTCTTCTATAATTTGCATGCACTTGGGCATCTCTTTGATTCTTAAAATATAAATCAACAAACTCTTTCTCCACTTATCTAGCATCATTTTAGTCTATAAGATAATATTAAAAAGTTTATTATGCTAAGAAATTATTTGTCTCTTGGGCATTTTCACACTTTATTGAAATATCATTAGGTTCTATAGCTTTTTCATAATTCATGTTATTTAAAGCCTCTTCAACTTTAGCTTTACTAATGTAATGATGGAAATAAAAATCTTTATATTTATTTAGTATAATAAGATCATTAAAGTCAATCATATTCTCACAACCTTTATCCAAAGTATATCAAAATATCTCATTCACCTATGTTGAATATCCTATTCTTAAAAAACACTTTTCAATCTTTATCCTTAATGCACTTCATTTGAACTAAATTTTTACTTCTTCTATCTCTTGGATTAGTTAACGTATTTATGCATCTTTTGCTTTTTAGTATTCAATCTATTATATAGAACATTGAATGTTGAATTTATATTATATATTACTTTCTTAGAATCTCTCTATGTCACTCTATATCTTTCTCAATTCTTTGAGCTTTTACATTTAAATTAATTTTTATAATAGATTTTTTTTATTTTTGACCTTTTCATGCATATTTTGATAACATCACCACCTTTTTTTTAATTTTTAATATGAGCTTTTTTTAATCTCAAAGTATATTTTATTGCAATTTATTAAATATCATTTGCATTAGCATTCTTATGCACATCCTGAATCATAAGATCTTGTGGCTTATCATAAAATTTTTATATTAATATTTTTAAATACCTTAATCTAATATTAAGATAATATTTTATTTTATTTTTAACTTTTAATCTTTCATCTTAAAATTTAAAATTAGTAATCAATGTTGGATACATAAAATTTCACTTAAAATAACTTTATAATCTTGACAATCTACATAATTAATTTTCTTTAAAAGAGAATAATCAATCTCTATTTTACTAGGTTCATTATTATAAGTGATAACATGGTCACCATTTTTAAAAAATAAAGTACTAGTAATTTCAAAATAATAAGCTACAGTAAAATCCAATAGAGTCCTACCTTTTTGATTAGTCACTCTAAACTTATAGTCACCATAAATACTTTTAAAATCTTCTACCATTCTACCAACAAGCCTATTTAAATCTCCTCCTATAAATACTCTTCGAAATATATCCTTTTAATTAATTCTTTTAGGTCATTCTAAATTTTTTCTTTTGAACATACATCCAAACCTACATGAAAAGCATAAACACTTTAAACATTAATAATCATAGTATTAATAATAATCTTTAAAATATAATTCTATCATTAATTCTATTCATTTTTACAACAATATCATTCAAACCTATCTATAATCATAACTACAATATTTTAAGTATAACTCCTGCTTGAATACCAAAGTTTAAGGCCTAAATTATCAATCTCCTTGGTTTTTTCCCCAACCTATTTAGTTTCTTGAATACTTAAGTTATTTATCTTTCTATGAATAACAATATCTATTAATTCTATTAATTTATCTATAAGAGTACCATATTCTATTTTATTCTTGTTTATAAACTAACATTTTTGCATGCATCTATCAATAATGTGGGAACCCTTATTTATTTAACCATGATCTATCATGTCGGTGTAGCAGGCCTATCACACTTTTTATTATATTTAGGCCATACAATAAATTACTTCCAAGAAACATGCTAATATTGACATAATGCTAGCTATCAACTACCAAACATAACCAGTACTTTTTTTTCATCTAATGCCCGACTAACAATAACAGTGTTAAACTCACTAAAATATCTTGCTATTAAAATTAACAAATATGGACTACTTTGATGGAATAGCTTAGATAATAGAGAATCTAAATGGAAAAAATAAAAGATTATAAAATATGATAGAGAAACTTCATAATTCATTATATGAAAATAAAAAAAAATATAAATTCTACTAAAAATTTTTATGGCCCGAGTCAACCAGTTATATCTTAGGTTACGGATCTTAACCTTGAGCTCCTACGTAAGAATATTCTTGTTGAGGAAAGTCACCATGTTAGGGCCAACCAAGAAATTAAAAATAAATTTTAGAGAAAATTTAACAAAAGAATGGGGATAATTTTAATGATCAAAATAAGGAAGTCATGATAGATGCATCAATATTTGATAAGGATTACGATTCCAATAAATTCCTTAATTGGCTTAGCCAAATGGATATTTTTTTAAGTGCTAAATGGATGATTTTTAGGAAGTGATGTTTGTAAGAAATGGAACTAGTTGGTCATATAAAAGTCTATTAGTCAAATTGTGAGATCTAAAAATTCACACCTAGCCTCTTATTGAGAGAGTTTTATTTTGTTTTAGATCAAACTTTCGAAAGGAAAATTATTATTGTATATAAATAACTACTTAGTGATTTCATTCTCATTTTGAAATGAAAAAAATAGATCTAGTTCCAAGTTTCTCATAAGTGTAAGCACTTATAGTTAATTACCCCTCCCAATGGTGAGCGAGAACTTTTGATTAAGGCAAGTCACTGTGTTACTAATTATTTAGCATATACTAACAATAGTTTACATTTAGAATTAATAGAATTTACCACCTTTAGCTTAAATCATATTGTTGGAAAAATGGTAACTATATTGATCAAGATCTCATGATTCTTATGTTAAAACCTATGATAGTTTATGATTACTTAGTCAAAGAAGGTAGGTAACCTAACCTAATTGAAGGATCCTTATTAGTAATCATGGGGTGAATGTTTGTTAGAAGGGGGTACCTTTAAGTTGACCTTATAAAGGGTTTTATTCCTTATCAAACACACCTTATAATTTATAATTCAAGATAGTGAGCTATTAGGGAAATTGTAGTCTACACTTGTGATAGTAATGTAGTAGAGTCATTAAAGGGCACTATCACTTAATTAGAAAGCCTTAGTTATGACCATACTTTTGTAGTTTCAATGAGGGACCAAATCACCCAATAAGAGGATAATAGTTGTAACTGTAATATATTAGGATTATTAAGGGGATAAGCCACCCAATCAAAAAAGAAAATAGAATATTCTTACTAGTTTGAGTTTATTTAATAATGATCATAGTGACATTTGATTTAGCAGTGTCTCCTTACTGGTTTGAATTGTCTCCCTCAATAAACAATTATGGAGGGTGGATAAACTTTTGCTTTAAACTTTTAAATGAGGAATTCCATTTGATTACTCTCTTTTAGTCAAATTTTTTTTTTTTGTCAATTGTAATTTATTGAAATTTAAAATTAGAACAAATTAGTGTTAAATTCTTGGAAATTTTGATGTTAATAAATCCCTTTGGTTGAAGTCTCCAATCCACACAAGTGTGAATTATTTGAGCCTTTACACTACAGCTTGAGAATTTTATTTTGAGATTGAATCTCTCTGATTGAGATATTCTTTCCACATGACCATCATCGGGGTATGAACTATATGATAGTTCATTTTAAACCCTATTAACTCTATTTAGTTGGTAATAAAATATTAGGTCAATAGCATTTGTTTAATTGCACTTATGCTAATTTAAGTATTAATCACATTATCAACCCTTTTAACTCTATTTTCATTCCTAGAGGATTGAGTCAATAATTAGAATTTGTGTTTATGTTCACTATCTTAGAATAAAGAGTTTATAGTTTTAAATATAAAATTAGATTATTAATGCCTTTAATGGTTGTATGCACATATAAAAAGTATTCACTTTAAATATGAGTATTTATTTTTGTCATTAATCATATCGACTTTAGTCTTTTTAAAAGGGAGGATTAAAGTAATCATATGTTACTTATAGCTTCCACAATAAAAGGTGAATCAACCCACCTAAGAATATGTGTATGTGGTGTTTATTTTTGGATATGGGTGGGGGTGAGACACCACACAGATCGTAGATGGTACTTATTGAAGTGATTGGGTATGACATCAAAGTATGATGTATTATCTTGAAAGATAGAGGCATCACCCTACAATGAACCTAATCATCTAATAAGGACTCCTAAGGCATGATGGGTCTTCGAATATACCAGAGATTTTTCCCCTACTTTACATGGAAAAATAAAGAAGGATTTATATTAAGCTGGGTTCTTAAGTTCCTTATAGAGGCAAGGCTAAATAGTTAATTACATCTTAAGAAATGAAATTTTCTAAGAAAACTCTCAATTAAAGTAAATAATTATTATCTCCAAAGATTCCAAGGTTAGCCTATCAAAGGATTGGTTATGTTTACAAAATGAAGTGGGAAAGACTAAGTGTAAGACTTATTTTTAGAATTCAAAGGGAGGAAGTAGGAAACGCTCATGATACTAAGAAACCTAGTGAGCATTCCAATCTATCTTATGGCGAGGCTTTATAAAGTAAAGAGATTAATTTATTTGAGTTGAATTTTTATTAGATTATTAGGGCTTATAATCCACCAACACAAGATTATGAAAATGCCTAAGAGGTGAGGACTTATGCTTATAGCCTGAAGGCAATAGCTACCTCAGATCCTAAATCTAGGGAGCTTAAGCCCAAGCTAAAGCACAAGGGTTCATATCCACAAGAGAGGATAAATTCGCCTGACTTTTGGACTTACAACTACCTAGAGTGGTTTCCAGCTAACACCTTCTATGTTTCAAAATCATGTAGTCCGGTCTTATGAACTGTAAGATAGCTAGAGTAGTTATTTAATTTGAAAGAGATTAAAGTCCTAAACTCACTCCCTAAGAGACTAGAGCATGAGTGGTATGAGCATATGACTTACTCTACAAATACAAAGTCTTTTTAAATTTTGTTCCATTTTAACATAGTATTTTTAGACAAGGGCTTAGATTTATTTATGCCTAAATGTATAATGAAAGTTGATTATTGGCTAAATCAAAAGAGTGAGGGTGAAGCTCCGTTAGGAGGGGTTTCTCTCATAGGTCAAGCGATCGCTATAGTGTAAGAATGGAGGCTCTCATTTTTAGCAAGAGCGGTAGAAGATACATGTCTGATGTGAGACATAAAACATACAACTAAGGGGTTGCTAAATATTTTAATTATCTTGATTATACCCTAGGCTTTGTAATGAGGTTATGAGTTATTTAAACTTTAGTTATGAGTTATTAGTTAGGTAGAAAATTTATTTTATTCTAAGAGTTTATCATATCCAGTCCACACATTAAAGAATCAATCATTGAAAAACTACAAAGAAGAGAAAATCCTATTGCATAATCTAAACAAATCATCAATCAATTTTATAAACTATCATAAAAGAATAAGAGGTCGATGTGATCAGGTACCATCATACATCCCAAAAAGAAAAAAAGATGGATAGTTGTGCTCTACCCTTATACAACCTGAAATATAAAAAGAATAATTTTATAATTAGAATGAATACATGATATGGGGGTCTTCATTCTTCACTTCTTTATGTCCTTCTTTCTTCATTTGATTTAGTTTGCTTCAGGGCATCACAGGGCACCCCAGGACAAAGCCTTCTAGCCACTGCTCATCCTAATTCCCCATAACACTAATCATAATCCTATTGTAAAGATTACATTTATATTTGGAAAGAAAATTTAACTACACCTGCAAAATAGAGATTAGCCAAACATACATACAATCCTAAGTAGTTATCTTTATAATTTTAACTTAACACCCTGCACATGGGTAACCAAGCCCACTTATCCTAATTTGGATTATGCTTAGGGATTTAAGCAACATATAAAGAGAACATTTATATTTACTTTTAAGCAACCCCTTAAGCATAACCACCTACAGAATACTGAATTAGGCTAAGAGTAACATCCAGTCTATTAAATATACACCCTAACATCCAGTCTAAAATATTACATCATAAAATAAAACATACATCATAACATACACCGCCCTAACTTAGAGTGAGAAGTGGTGACTTAGTTTTGATGTGTGTGCTTAGGCTTTGTGTGATATGTTTTAACTAAGCATTAAAGTTATGCTTTTCTAAGTGTGGAAGAATTTAATTTAACATAAAGGTTGGTTTCATTTCAAGTTGTTTAGTTGATTTGTGAATTTTAATTTATGTTTTACTTAGTTTTATTCGACTTACACTTAGCATCTAAGTGTTATAAAGAGAAGAAAGAGGCTTAGCTCTTTCATCCCTACCTTAAGTCATTCTCAAAAGCATATTTTTATGATTTAATTTCCTTTAATGAATGGCTTATTGCATATTTTTATTAATCCTAAGTTTAGGTTAGCTTTAAATAATTCAATTCAATATGAAAAGCATCTTATGATTAATATAATTGAATTACTATCACATGACATATATCAAGTCATTCCTTTCCATCACATGTGACATGCATATGACTTTAACACATAGCATATCTATACATACCATGCATTTTTGGCACATTTAAATGATGATGAATGCATATGTTTGGATTTTATATTTTTTTAGTTAATTGAATTATTTATACATGTAGATTAAAGCTCTATCCAAATTCTAATACCAAAATGCATAGGAATGAAATCAAATAAGTACATGTCATTATTAACCAAGGAAGTGAAGATAATCAAATGACCTTCTTAGAGCTACTTAAAGCCTCGTATTCCCAGGATGTCCA
Source organism: Cymbidium sinense (assembly GCA_021442155.1). Lineage (NCBI taxonomy): Eukaryota > Viridiplantae > Streptophyta > Magnoliopsida > Asparagales > Orchidaceae > Cymbidium > Cymbidium sinense. The sequence continues at coordinate 94,854,237 of CM038225.1, forward strand.
AACTATATGCTCATTAACATTCAAGCTTATGTAAATCTATATATGAATCACAAGAAAGAGAAAACTAACCCACATGTAATGTAGGATAATGGCTTAGATGATTATGGTTGTATGTATTTTCAATAACAAAAGGGGTTTTTCATCTTCTAATTAAGCATGCATTGACATGTATAAGAGATGTAAGCAAATACGTGTCATTGTTAACCAGAGAAGTGAGGTAATCAAATGACCTCCTTGGGGCTACTTAAAACCTCATATTTCTGGGATGTCTAGACTATACACTTGCTATCTTAAATACATACAAATGTATACACAATTATAAGGATGGAAATCATGCAAAAACTATATATTTTTTCTATAATTGAATTATTTTTGCATATGAATTAATGCTCTATCCAAATTATAATACCAAAATATATAAGAATGAAATTAAATAAGTATGTGTCATTGTTAGCCAGGGAAGTGAGGTAATCAAATGACCTCATTGGGGTACTTAAAGCCTCGTATTCCCGGGATGTCCAGACTATATACTCATTAACATTCAAACTGATGTAAATCTATATATGAATCTAAGAAAGAGAGCTTCACATTTATATGACTAAGCTATAAGCACATGAAAATCCTATGTGTATTCATAATTATCATCACTTTATATATTATTATTAATTTAGAGACTTCGAAAAATAGATTGAAATATTAGTGATAATAGACACACATATAATTAAATTAAGTCAACACATACAAGCTTACATAGATAACTTTCATTTGAAAGAATGAATGCATAAAATAATATGACATACAACATTTAAAGTGATTGGAAAAAATAATTAAATACACATGGTTCATTCAACTAAATTAATTTCTAAGGACAATCATATCAAATAAAATTATTTAAAGAAAACCAAAGCTTCTTATTAATTTGATTTTGGATTAAACTTAGAGATGAGAGGTTATTTGCTATTTAAATCCCATTCCCAAGTTGGTTATCATAATTTATTTAAGGAAGGGTAATTTGATAAATTTTATGTGTTAATTAAGTTGAATCATTAATCAAATCACTTAATTACCCTTTCCTATGCTTCTTTAATTTAATTAATCATTTAATTATGAGCCACAAAATGATATGAACATGTGAAGAAATAAAACTACAATGCTCCTAAGGACCTAATGCAATTGGCTCATAATCAAAGATTAATTAGGTTAAAGAATCTAATTAAGTACTCTTATGGTTTTCCCACACTTATAGGTTAATCATAATTTCTTTAAGGGTCTTTATGTTATTGAACACATAAGGAGGAACCCATAATTTGATTATTCATTATATGAAGTGATTAACATTTCAATTTGATTTAATTTATCCACTTAATTAATTTCTACCTTAATTAATTCTCTTAAAATGAAATAGATTTAGGAAAGAGATTAGGAAAGAGGTCCTAATCCCCTCTCCATCTTCCATTCACTATTAAACAATGATTAATAAACCTTAATTAGTTAAATATTATTATTTTTAATGTTAATTAATCACTTATTTAATTAAATAGAGTAATTAAAATTTGAATCATTAATTTTCCCTAATTAAATTCCAATAAAATCATGGGAGGCAGAAGTCATCCCATTGAATGGACACATAGAGTTTGGAATTAAATGCCCAAGTAATTATGGCTTAATTAAGTTAATTAAGTTTACAATTAAACCCTAATTAAGCCTTAATTATTACTCAAAATTAATAGGAATTAATTTTAGTTAATTTTTCCTCTAAATTACCTTTAAAATGAGTATTTATTTATATTTTTCTGATTTTTCTATAATTTGTTATAATTTTCTAAAGTTCTAGTGATTAAAATGTTTTAAATTAATTAAGCCTAATTATGCATAATCCCATCAACACCATGTGGATCATTGATGTGGCATACTTTCCATGTGGCGTTGTGGGATTGGTTATTTAAACTCGTCACGATTGCTGTATGGCGGCACGGTTTCATCCCCATCATTCGATCTTATCGGACGGTAGGGATTAAAACCAAAATATTTCAAAGATAAAATTGAGATTAATTAATGGATTAATCACAATCGTCTATTCTAATCACACATAATGAATGACGGATGATCCATCATCTTCTGCGTGATGGAAGATGGACACCGTCCGCCTTCCACCACCTAATTCGAGCTCACCAGAGCATAAATTTGCTTAGGATTGATCCCACACCTTCACGAGGAGGATCCTAAGAGATATAACAGTTGGATTCACATGAAATCAACGTTCACTTTGAAAAGGCCCAAGAAAATTTTGAAAAATCACAATTTAATGGAATTTATCTTGCCAAAGCTCAAGACTTGCGGCGAATCGATCGAGGTAGCTTCGCCTTGATGAGGTAAAGCTCTATTGAGAAGTTGGTGTAATGCCTCCCTATCAATTGTTTGGTAGACCAAATGCCACCGTAATCCTTGTCAGAGTTAGCCTAGGAGGTACTTTCAGTGGTCAGATAACCAGGGAAGAGTTTATTTCACTTTGCCAAAGCTTGGTGAACATGTGGGTGAAGTTAATTTGAATGAGGTTGAGTTTTGAGAAGGTTGGACGTAATGGGAACTTGTCCTATCTTTGGTTGGTGTTTTTCATCGATGGGAAGACTTGAGGAGCTCAAGAATGAACTCAGGGAACTCATCTTTGGATGCTAGGCTCACTGAGAGTTCAAGTGCATGAATTGGATGGAATGGAAGGGGGTATACCCCCTCCTCCCTTGGATCAGATGACCAAGATTGGCTCAACCATTTTCATCTATCACCGCAAGTTGTTGGAGGAGACATGACCAAGCTGAGGTGGCTCAATTTGGTTGGCCAAGGGGTTGAGGTTGGTGGTTTTTGGGTTTGGCCAATGAGGGGAGGTGGGTCAACTCACATCCCCTTGGCCTATGGATGACCTAGCCAATATGGGTTAGGTTAAGCACCTAGGTAGGGTTCCATTCTAAGCTTTGGGTGGCTGCTAATTGCAACGAAGGGTAGTTAACCACCCAAATATGGATTTTGTCATATGTGGAGGGCTTTATCCAATGGGTAATGGGTCAAATCGGGTCTCAATTGGGTTGGGTTAGTTTTAGGATAACTCAAGGTGAGCCAAGGATGGGTCATGCCAAATTTCATTAAGTTTGGGCTTAGTTTGAGTGGGTTTGGCTCAAATTGACCCATGTAGGTCAAATTGGGCTAAGTTGGGTCAAACCAAAGCTTGGGTCAAGTTCAAATGGGTATTTGGAATGTTTTGGTGCAAATGGTTTGGTCCAATTTGGCTTGGATTTGGGTTTGACTCATTTGAGTTCATTTAGGTAAATGGGCTAAGTTGTCCAAATTAACCAAATTGACCAGATTGATTTGAATTGGGCATTGGTTCATGTTCAATTGATCAATTGAAGATGATTGTAGGATTTGTTTTGAATTAATTTCAATTTGGTTTTGATTTAAGCCAAATTGATCCTTTAGGTCAATTGTGATCAATTAGTCAAACTGGGTTCAATCTAGGCTTTGATCATGTTCAATGATCAATTTGAAATGAATTTGAACTATTGGTTGCAATTAATTTAGGCTAGATCTTGATTTGACCCATTTTGGTCTTTTATATTAAATTGGGTCAAATTGGGTCAAAGGGCCAGTTGGGTTAGGTTTGGCTTAATTGATGGTCAAGTCATTTTAAGGATTGATCTTTGGTTGATGTGGACCCTTAGTTTCAATTAATTTAGCTTAGGATGAAACTTGGTTAACATGGCTCATGTAGGTTAAGTGGGTTGACTTGGTCAAATGACAAAGTTGACTTGGTTTGGCCCAATTAATTGCAATTGATCAATCAAAGATAATCAATAATTATTGTGGGAGATTTTGGTTGATTTGGTTCAATCCAATTTCGGTTGGATTGAAAATAGCTCAAATGGGTCCTTTAAGTCACTTTGGGTCAAGTGAGTCTAAATGGGCCAATTGGCTTGATTGAGGTTTGATTTGAGTTTAGTTGAGTTTGAATATTGATTTGGAATTGGTTTATAGTTTTGGTTGTAATTAATTTAGATTTGAATGGATTTTGGCTCATTAGAATATCTGAAGTCAAATGGGTTAGGTTAGGTTTGATTGGATTGATTTTGGCTTGGTTGATTTGACTGTAGATTTGATTTGGTTTGGAATGAAGGTTTGAATTGATTTATGATAAAATCAATTGAGTTTGGTTTGGATTGAAGAGATTTGGATAAGTCCATCAGATTAAATCATAGGGCCTAGAAAGGTTATTTGAATTTGATTGTTGATTTCATTTGGAGGGATGATTGGAGGATTGATTGACTTATGAGAAAATCAATTAAGCTTGATTGGATTGAAAGGGTTTTGGCTAAGACCATGAAATTAGATCGTAGGGCTTAGAAAAGATTTGGGTTATGGATTTGATTTGAAATTGGTTTGGAGGCTTGAATTTGATTGTTGATCTTGGTATGTTGATTGAAGGGTTGAATTGGTTTTGAGAAAATCAATTGAGTTTGGTTTAGATTGAAGGTATTTTGGCTAAGTCCATAAGATTAAATCATAGGGCTTAGAAAATGTTGATTTGCTTAGAGATTTAATTGGAGTTTAGTTATGTGGATTTGAAATTGGAATGAATTTGAATGGATTGAATTTGAGGTTTGATTTAGGATAAGGAGGTAGACATAAATTGGGTTTAGGCTATGGGGTAGGTAATTTATCCTAATCCTTAAGGCATGATCTGAACTCTATAGCTAATCCTCCTAAGTCTCTAAGCTTAGATTAAGTGTTCAGTTAATCACTAAAAGTGTCCTATGATTGAGGAGCTCTTAGTGTCTAGAAGACTCCTAGATCTAAGATAGAAAGGTTGGATCCTCACTCTAAAAGTGAGGTCAATAGTGTACTTGATGAATTCATGTTTAGCTTTGAAAGAGATACTACATTTCTTATTGAAATAGTTGTTCATCATTAAAATATTTGCACAATTCTTGACGCATGAGCTAACTTAGCTTAATTTTAATTTTAGCTCGCGTAGCATTCTTGGATCATATGTATAACCATTTTGCTTATTGGTCAGAGCACATGCTAGCTACTTAGTTTTAAAATTAGTTTAAATTTAGACATTCAATGTAGCACCCCTTTTTAATAAAGATAAAATTTAGGCCTATTTCATTTTAAATCACATAGTATCTTTATATAGTAAGTTTAAGCTTTGAACACATGTGTAAGGGTACATATGGAAAAATCAATTTTAAATATGTTTGTACATTTTAAAAAGTTGACTTTGATCATAAGGCCATTTTATGATGCATGTATGATAGGCTTTTAAGGTGTTCGAACATATTTTAATGCTATAAAAATTTAAGCACTGATGTTTCTAGAAATATTTGATCTTTCTAGATGTTTACAAGCATTTGATGTGACAAATTCAAATAGAAGATCATCTCATGATGCATACAATGGTCATTTTAAGTTCTTTCTAATTCCTTATGTATGCTTAGATTTATTAGATCTATCTTAGTTCTATTTAGGTAATTGAACTCTTTTAGGCAAATTAGAATATACCTTGTACTTCAAAGTATGATAATTTCATTCTTATATATTTAAAATCTAATGTGGTGGGCCTCATAAATATTCTTTTTTAATTATAAATTTAGGGACTAAGAGTCTTGGTTCACACCATTCTAGTTCTTTTATTTAGATCATAGCTTTGAGTGTTATGGGTGTTTAGAAGAGGAGATTGTGAATATTTAGTGGGAGAGGTTCTACTCATGCTTTAACCAAGTCATTCAAGTTTTTTAAAAATGTCCTTGAAGTCATCTTTTCAAATTTAATAATTATATTTTATGATTTTATTTGGCTTATTATGTTTAAATTTTTTTTGGCTGAAGTTCTTTTATTTTATTCTTTTTAAGTCTTGTATTAGTCCAAAATTTAGTTGCATTTTTTTTTGAAACTTGCATATTACATTTAATAATAGTAAAAAAGTAATACAAGAACTAGCAAAGGCTAGAGAGTCTAAAACAAGAAGCTAAATAGAAACAACATGCTTCTATCATCATCCTCAAATAATGAAATAAAATAGAAGGTAAAGTAGAAACATCTAAAGACAACCAAGTAAAGTCCTTTATTAGAGATGCCACGGTTGAAGTCCTGTGAGAGAACTTGGTGGAATGCTAGAAAGCCCAAGTCTGAGAGCTTGGGGAGAAGAGGAAAGCATGGTCTTCCTAGTAAATTGACAACACTAATGTTGTCCAATATGATACCCTTGTACTCATCATACATCCAAGGGTCAACAAGCTTCTTAACAAAAGAGAGAGATTTCTGAAAGCACTATCCCAATGGAGAAACTGGATACGGCTTGATGAAGTCACCAGCATCATCCCTGAAAATAACTCCAATGCCAAGAGAGGAGGAGAGTACCATCTACATTCAAGCCATAAGGGAGAGTCAGGAAAGGGGAGTGGACTAAGCTAGTGGAGCTCATTAGAATAAGGTAGATGCATTTGTAAAGCCTCCAAAATAGTAGCAATGACCTTTGGTGTCCCATGTTGGCTACCATGTGTCTTTGCATTTTGTGTCCTCCAAACTTGATATATCATGCTGCAATAAACTCTACCCCAAGCCATGTCTGACTTGGTGGTCCGTTCAAATGCCTGAAATAGATCATGAGCATTAGAAAGAGAGGTTAGAGGACAAAACACAGATGATAAATAAGAAGCGGTAGTGAGGATATGATCCGGTCTTAATCTCCATGCGACCCACAATGAGTCTCAAAGAGAAGTGGAGCCGTGGTAGGTTGGTAAGGCATTCTTGGATGCACCAAAAAAAACTTCTCTGTGCAAACGGAACTTTTGTAGCCAAGAGTGGCAAGCGGGGGAAGGGGGGAAGAGGGCATCAAAGGCCAGCGTTGTTAGAGATTTCCCCAAAGGGAGGTGAAGAAGCTCAGTGTCTTCATCTAAGTCAGATGAAGCTCCACCTTGGTAATGTGCTTCACAAGATCCTACAAAATCGCTCTAAATGTAATATCCCATGTCTGTCCATATGGATGAAGCGTACCACTCGATCCTCAAAGTGCATGAAAGTCGGTCTCAAGCTAAGGAACAATCATTAACCATGTGATCCAAAATCTAAACTTTCGCCATGATCTTCCAGAATGAGAGGTTCAAGACTTTGAGCCCCACAAGAATGATAAAAGTCTTAGTCCCCTCAAGCTTCCACTCCAAATATCTTCCCCACAAATTTAGTTGCATTTTGGCAGTATCTCAACACTGTCTATATATGGAGTCTACATTTGCAATGCTTGGCTTGCCCACTACACCTAAAAAGGTATGAACAATCATTGTTGTTAAACACCACCATCTGAAGGTCTTTGTACGCATTATACTTGAAAAAAAGTGCATAAGCCAATGGCGATGATTTTTAGAGGGTAGAGTAATAATGGTTGCATGGTAGTAAGGAAAATTTATTATAATTAATATTATGTTTTCTATATTCTTATTATATATGACAAAGGATTTCTCTATTTAGAGAGAGAAATTAAATTATTTCTCTATCTAGAGAGAGAAAGAGAGCAAGGTAAGGTGGAAGGTTAGTGCGAAGTGTTTCTCTCTGTGTAGAAAGAGAAAGAGGGAGAGGGGTAGAGAATTTTTCTAAGTATATGGAGAGTAAGAGGAAGGAGATGGTAGGAGTGAGAGAATAGTAAAGTAAAATGACAGGAATAAGGCTATATGCAGGTGGGGTTCATGTAGAAAGAATTAAGGGTGTTAGCCAATGAATGGGTTCCATGTAGTGTACAAATAGAGAGAGATAAAAAGGTTGCATGAGAATGGCAAACCTAAGAGAAGGATGAATTGGTGTGCTTTAAAATTTTTAAAAGAGAAAATTAAATCAAACCTTTAAAGTTCAATGAGAAAGAAAACAAAAAAAAAATCTAATAAAAAAACACATAAGAAAAGAGTAGTGAAAAAATAATAGAGAGAAAAGAAAGTAGGGCATAATAATTTACAATGGTTTGGCCCAACAATCTATATCCACTCTTCAAGGTTGGATATCTTAATGGTGTAATTTTCTTTATAATTCTCTTTATTGTATTATGAACCAATGAAGAAAGTTAAGGCAGAAGCCCCAACGTATGATGGTGTTCATGACCCCAATAAATTTTTAAATTGATTAACTAAAATGGATGATATCTTTAATTGGTATAATATGGATGATCACCAACAAACAACATTTGCTAAAATGAAACTAGTAGGTCATGTGAAAATTTATTAGAATAACATTCCAGCTAAGGGAGAGAGATTCAGTAGAACCCTCATGACATGGGTAGAAATGAAATAAATCCTAAGGGCTAAGTATTGTCCTAAAAAATCATGATAAGAGGCTCCATAAATAATTCACTACACTTAAACAAAGAACTATGCCTATAGTAGAATATATAAGTACATTTGAGAACTTAATAGCTAGAACTGAATGCACTAATTAAGAGTGGCAAATATCTGATAAATTTGTCATTGGTTTAAGAGGAGATATTAGGAATGAGGTAGAGCTTCATGATTTCCAAACTTTAGAGGATGTCTTTCACTATGCTTTACTCTTAGAAAAATATAAGAAAGCTACATCCACATCCAAGATGAAAGCTCATGTATCTTCTAAATATCCTCTTACATCTCAATGTCAAGCCTATTGTTCAACCTAATCCTTCTACATTAAACAACCCCACTAAAATGAACCCCACTGAACCTACTTTTTAAAATTGTGAAAGTGGTAGTTTGCTTTAAATGTCATAAGAAAGGTCATATGTAAACTAATGCAGGGCAAAAAATATGTTTCTAGTTGAATTGGAGGATTTAGAAGAAGAAGAAGAATTGGATACTGAAGAGATACATGATAATACAACCCTATCTAATAAAAAATTATATCCAAATACATATATTTTAATATCGGTTATAAGATGTATGACTACTTCTAGGGAAGAAGAAGACTAAAGAAGGAGAAATATTTTTTCCAACATATATTTTATATGAAGAAAAGAGATGCAAGCTAGTAATAGATGGAGAGAGTGCCATAAATGATAAATCAACCAATGTTATCACTAGAGTCAATCTTACCATTGCACCTCACATAGAATCATTTCAAATTAGTTGGGTAAATCACACATCTCTACCTATCACTAACAGATATCTTATTATAATTAAAATATGTAGCTATGATGATCAAATTTGATGCGATGTTCTTCTGATAGAAATAATTCATACCTTATTAGAAAGATCATGACTTTATGAATTGAATGTAATCTATTATGGGCATGAAATCACTTATGTATTTAAACATAATGAGAAAATAGTCAATTAGTCCCCATAAAGCCTAATGAAAAGATGTCAATTAAACCCCACTTAGAATTCTTCCTACACCTCATAAACCCAATTTTGAATTATAACTTAAACCCAATCAATGGAGGAATGTGAAACTTCAGTTGATAGTGATATCGCCATCCTGGAATAAGAAGGAAACTTTTGATATATATTCTAATACATGCGAATATCCTAGAATTTAATTTACATCCATAGGGTTTAAACACTTAATTAGAGAATTCAATGACCATATTCTCTATTTATCTTGCACCTTCAAGAAATTTTATTAATACTAAGGATCACAACATACATGATGCAGTCTTAGATCTATTATTTGAATTTACTGATTTAATCCTTGATGACTTACCTAATGGACTACCTCCATTAAGAGATATATAACAGCTATAGATCTAATTCCTAATTTACAAATGCTTAACTTACCTCATTATAGGATAAATTTAACAAAGCATGCAGAGTTAAAATGAGAAGTAGTTGAACTCCGGAAGAAGACTTTTATCCAATAAAGTGTTAGTCCATTTACCATGCTTACTTTTTTAACCCATAAGAAAGATGGAATGTGGAGGATGTGCATTAATAGTAGAGTAGTAAATAAGATTATAATAAAATATAGGTTTCCTATACCTAAGTTAGATGTCATGTTAGATCTTATTTCAAGTTTATCTTTATTCTCAAAAATTGATTTGAAAAATACCACTAGATAAGGATTAGACTGGGTGATGAATGGAAGATAGTGTTTAAAACTCTTGATGATCTTTATTAATAATTAGTCATGCTGTTTGGTCTTTCAAACATACCTACTATATTCATGAAACTAATGGAAACACAACTAAAATTGTTCTCCACATTTAATCCATAAATTGATGGATAGATAGAAAATGTCAATAGAACATTAGAAAATTTACTAAGATGTTTAATTGGAAAAAACTTAGGAAATTGGGATTTAACATTACCTACATTTGAATTTATGTACTAGTTCTATTGTTAAATCAACCCATAAATCACCTTTTGAGAAAGTTTTTAGATATAACCCTAAAATTCCTATTGATCTAGCTAATAAACATGTTTATGCATTTTTTGATTCAACATATACATTTACATATAATTTTTATAGCCTTCACAAATACATAAAGAAATAATTGGAAATACAAAATGTTAAGTATGTTGAACAAAAGAATAAATATATGAATTTTAAGGAATATGAGGTAGGTGATTATGTATTGGTTCATATCTATCTTGAGAGATTTCTTTCCACCCAATTTAAAAAGTTACAAGTGAGAGCATGTGAGCCATTCAATTTTATTAGAAAACTTGGTACTAATGCTTATGTTCTTGAATTTTCTCCTCGCATGTTTATTAGCCTTGTTTTAAATGTGGAAGATTTAATATCTTTTAAAGGAGTTACCTAATCTCCAATTTTGCAAGATGATATTTTTACAAAAGGAGATAGAAATTATTTTTAGGTACCTATTCAACAAAATATTATTTGAGGTGGAAAACATCATCACAATTGAGACACCTACAGATGATAGTGCTAGTTAGATATTCTTAGGCAGATAGAAAGATAAGCCACAAAGTGAGGATACTTGGATGATATTGGAAGAACTACAAAGCTTCACTCTTGAACTTCCTGAAGACTTTCATAATCTTAACACTTCAGAAAAAGTTCTTCGAGGACTGAGGGAGTTGATTAAGGACATCAAATGAAGAAATAACTTATTACAAGGTTCTAAACTAAAGTTTGAACTCAAGAGGACTTTTAGTAGACTTTATGTATATGGATTTACGTTTCATGTATTGTATTATGTACTTATGATTATATTTGATCATATTTATGGTTGAAAACATGTGAGTTCATATACTAAATCCCATAGGTGTCATCTTGGCTCCTAGGCATTGCCTTTTTAGTTCATTAACATTGCATTTTATGAGTTTTAGTGTTTGGGGATAGAGAAGTTAACGCCTTAGTGCTAGTCTATGGCTAATTATTGTTGGATTGTGGAACTGTGACACTAGCTTGTAGTGCCTCAATGTTGCGAAATGAAGGTTATGGCTATTTTTTTTCAATTTTTTCAAAGTTTTCTCCTTAAGAGACATATTCCTTGGAGTATTTTACTTATTTAAACATCATTTTTGATATAATGAAAAAGTTTTAGCTTTTGTGTGTGAAATTTGATTGAAAACCTTTTTGGTTGGAACTTGGTGGTTGTCCATTCGATGGGATTTAGTATTCCTTTATTGTGGTTCTACTTGGGTGAGTAGGAGTTCCTGGATTCCCTTCATTTTAGTGTGGAAAAATTTATTACACCACATAGTATTTAGGAATTTCTTATTTAGATGCTCAAATTCATCATTAAAAAGTAAACATATTATCTTAAAAGATAAACATATTATCCTAGAAGATAAACATATTATCCTATAATGTATTCGATCATTTAATAAAAGAATCCTACATATAATGGGTCTTTCATGTACCAAAGAGTTTTCCCTTGAAATATATGGGAGGTAGAGCAGAGTTTATTTTAAATTGGGTTCATGATTCCTTATAAGGGTAAGCCACTATAGTTAATTACATCTCAGGAAGAAGGCTCTCTTCCCAAGAATATTCTTGATTAAAGAAATAAGTTATTATTTCTATAGATTTCTAGGCTGATTTTCAAAGGAATGATATTTGAAATTTCAATTGGGAATGATCTAAAGTGGAAAGAGATCTTTTAGGAGGCCTCGCCAGATTAAGTAGAAAATGTCTTTTGATATTGGGATGCTTAATATACATTTCAAATATCATATCATTGGGCTTTAAATTTTCAAATTTAATTTATATTTTGAATTGACAATTTCTTAGAAGTATAGGGCTTAGATTCTTGTAGCACAGATTATAGAAATGCCCAGAGTTGAAGACTTAATCCGAGGAGGTTGCTTTAGAACCTAAGTCTATAATTGCTTCTGACACAAGTTAGATGTTTGACCTGTTTCATTTCTAAGAATTATTGGTCATTCCTCTCACATGAGGGAACAAACCTATCCCTAATTCTTCTAGACTTACAACTCGCCTAGAGGGGCTACTAGCTAACACCACTCAAAAATATTTTAAATCCATGATGCTAAGTCTCATGTATGGAAGATGGCTAGGCTATTGCATTTTAGGAAAGAATTTGAGAATTTGGACTCACTCCATAATCCCTAAGATCATGTAGGGTATGAAATGCATCTAACTAATCTATATTTTTAACTTTTTAGATATTTTGGCTAATGATTTCATTAAGGTCTTGGGTATCCATTTTTATGCTTGTTATGAGCCAAATCAATAAAAGAAGTCAGACTTCCCCAAGAAGGTGATCATCTTCATTGGTTAGATGCCCCTTATGTGCAATGGGTGAAGTGCCCAATTCAAGAGTTAGAGTAATATGATTGCATGATTTTTAAATGTTAATTATTTCTAAATGATTATTGGTTATCCCTAGGGATTTAATTTATGTGAAGTTTCAAGTTTTATTTATTTATTTTTGTGTTTGATTTGATTAGATTTAAGTTGGATATAAAATTTTGTTTTCTTTAATAGCCTACATCCAGACATCCATGACAGAAAATATAGCACAGAAAGAAACCTAGAAAGTATGTTAATTATATTATACACCCAAAATAAATAAAGCCAATTTAATTTAAAGAAAGGCCAATGCGGTCAGGTACCATTGTACACCACATATGAAAGAGAAAATGAGCAGCCGAGTTCTCCCTTATATAGCCTGGCTTAGAACTACAATTAAATTTATAAGTTTTCTTTCTAGGATCATCTCCTTCTTCAGGGACCTCCATTAGGCTTCACAGGGGACCTCTGAACCCATATATTGGTAGGCCAACTCTTATTAATCTTAGACCCCATAGTTCCTAACCTAATTCTAAGGTCAAATTTTAAATTTCAAATTCAAAATAAATTTTGAACCCAGTAAAATAGATATCACAAATATACAAACAATACACAATAGTTATATTTTATAAACATACGGGCTTAGCATTAGTTGCTTGCCAAAAGATTATTCAGCCCTACATGCAAATAACATTTAATTCTAAAAAGAACATCCTACCATCTATTGTAATGGGCAAATAATCCTAGACATGCAGTCTAAAACATTACAACATAAGTACATGAAAAGCACTTCACATAAGAACATAGAGTATCACAGATTGACCTAACATAAGTCTACGGTCTGTGATCTAATGATCTAGTGTGTGAAAGAAATAGTCTTGTGTGGAAAGGCATTGCTAGGATTTTTTTAGTTCAAGTTTCAATTTGGATTTTGAATTTTGTTTGATTTACTTCTGAATGATTTTAATGATTTAGGATTTTTTTTTCATTTTCACTTTTATGTTAAAGTGAAGTTTAGGTAGATTCCACTTTTGGGAGGAACCCATTCTATTCAACATTTTAAGTTTTAATAGGATAAAACCTTTATCCTAAGATGAAGATTCATCCTAAAGGCTTAAATAAGATCCTTAAGTATCTTAATTAATCCTTTTAGATTCATTTGGATGATTTAGGTTTGAGTTTAATTTGGATTAATGTTTCAATATTTTCTTTAGAATTTAATTCTTCATTTCATTCCTTTGACTTGATTAAATCTTCTAGATTTAATTTATTTTTAATTTGATTTATTTTATTTAGATTGAATTGATTTAACATTTATTTTCATTAATGTTTTAGTTTGAATCATGTTTATTCTTATTGAATTCATGATCATTTAATTTGAATTATGTTACCTAAGACACTTATGTTAGTGTTTTAATCCATTCTTAAGTTACATTGAAGGTAGATTATGATTTTATCTATTGTTTGATTATGAATTTATTGGCCTTAATATGTAAGTGATTAAGTTCTTTGATTTAAAATGTTGGAGAATTATTCTCAAATATTCTAATATTGGTGAAGGTGTTTTAAATTACTTTTTGAATTTTGTGATTTTTTAATTTTAATTTAATTTATTATTTGATTTATATTGACCTAGAGATTTGGAAATTCAATAATTTTCAATCCAAAGGTCAATTGAGTTTGAAATTTTTATCGAAAGTGGGGTTCCTTGCCAATTTCATATTTCCAAAGTTTCATTTTAATCAGATAAATAATTAAGGCATAATTAAGTTTTTTAATATTATATTTAAAACTTAAATTAAGCTTAATTTAATGAGGATTATTTGAATATTTTATTTTTATTTGATTCCTCTTTGAAAAATGCAACCATAGAGGGTTTGTTCATAATTTTTGAAAAGTTGATTGATTTTTTTATGATTTTCCTAAGTTCTAGTTAATTAATTAAATTAATTACCAAATTAGGTCATTTTGTGATTTATTAAGTTTTAATGAGTTTCATTGGTCTATTTAAGTTCATTAGGCTTTGTTATGTTAATTTAAAGTGACTTGATCAATTTTGATGATTTATTTCTTTAATATTAATTTATTTCATTAAAATTAAAGTTTGGAGTTTGAAATTTAATATCTTTTGAATTACTTAGCAATAATTCATGAAATGTTTTTCTAATGTGCATTATAACCTCAATTTTAGTTCCACAAAGTTTCATTTCAATTGGATTAATGATTTATGATTAATTTGAGTTTAATTAATTTTATTTAAAGTCAAATTAATCTAAAATTATCCAAAATCGATGCCATTTGAATTGGATTAGATGTGTTATCCCAATTTATGCCATTTGGATTCAAAGTGTTTTGTTTTTTTTCTTGATTTAATTCATTTAATTTTGAGTTCAATTATATTTAATTGATGATTTATTAAGTTTTGATTTAATTAATTTTATTAGGATTTGAATTAATTTTATATTTCATTTTATTTTAACCCATTTAAACTTAAAGGGTTAAGCTTGATTTCAATTTTATTCAAACGACCCATCTAGATTAATTGAATTTTGTTTGTACTCCAATCATGCTTGATCACATGTGTGAGCGATTAATTTTATTTGATTTCAATTTGATCCCATTTGACCCAAAGTTAGCTTAGTGAGTTAAGCTTGGGTTCATTTATGTCAAATGACTAATTTGACCAAATTAGACCTAATGATGGGTTGGATTAAGTTTTATTATCATTTTCAAATAATTTTTAGCAATCAAATTGAGTTGATTTTAATTTAATTTGAGTTTGAACCCATTAGGACCCATTTAGGTTCATTTAGATTATGTGGTCTAATTAACCTATGTAAGGCTTAAATAAATTTAAATTTATTTATATTTATGATTAAACATGTTTGTTTTATCAATTGGGATGATTTCAATTGGAAAAATTTTGATGGGTTGACTTTTAACTTAGTGGGACTCATATAAGTCAAATCTATGCCAAAAGGGTTGACTAAAGTTGACTTTGATTTAGATTTGGATTCATTCATTTAATTTAATTTTGATTTATCTGGATTTGTTTTGATTTAATTCAAGTTTTGAATTTGGGTTGAGTCTACCTAAGTCATTAGGTTTGATCAAGCCTAAAAGATGCACTAGGTCACTGGGTATGGTGTCCTAAGCACTTAATTAAAAGATTCCTAATCTAAGATTAGGTGTCATAATTATTAATTTTAGAAGTGATGTTAACCTCATCAAAAAATGAGGTTAACAAATAGAATATATGTGGTATTGGCCAGTACAATGCACATGAATGTTAGTCAACACTATAAGCATAAGCTTGAATGGGTTCAAATTGAAAGTTTTGATTTTTGATTTTGATTCTGATTTTAATTTATGTTTTAAATTTGATTGTAAAAGATAGACATAAACATGTTTAAATTTGTTTTAATTTGGAATGATTCATTCTTAAGAACTTAAATTCACTAAGTTCTGAGAGGAATAGGGATGTCATTAGAAATAGACTCAAAGAAGGGTCTAATCCTAACACAATCACTGTACTCAGTGAAGATGGCTTCAAGGGACTTACTCTTATTTGAGAATAGCAGTTGGAGAGGATGCCAATATAGACTCTTACTCCTGATCCATATTACATGATATTTTAACCTAGGAAAGATACCACTAGGGGATTTACTCATATCTAGTTGATTCCAACCTAAATAGTTAATTTGGGGAGAAGTGGCTTTAATAGCTTAATTCTAAACCTCAATATTTTGACTACTAAGCAGAGGTCAGATGGACTTAATTCCTAGTATGAGTAGTCCATAGAAATGGGACCTTCAATGGCTTAATTCCACTTCTTAATTTCTTTTTATTTTGTATTAGAAAAGGACTTACAATGACTTAAAATCTTATTATGATGAAGTTCAACTAATTGGAAGGGGCCTTCAATGGCTTAATTCTAACATTGGTAGATTGAAAATGGAAGGGTTGTAATGTCTTTATCCTATCCTTATTAGGATGCCTACTAAGGGATTACTCTTTTATGATTGACTATTAAGAAGGGGCCTTCAATGGCTTAATACAACTTGAGTAGCCATAATAAGGAAGAGGAGTCTTAATTCCTTGTTCCTAGACCTCAAATTTTGTCTAATAGACATGGGTCACATGGGCTTATTCTTAGTTTATATAGCCTATTTGATAGGAAATGGGTCTTCATGACTTATTCCTATCCTTATCTTTTAGAAAAAATGCCTATTGAGGGGCTTATTTCTTTCTAGATAGCTATTACGAAGGGGCCTTTAATGGCTTGATCTAACCTAAATATCTTGGGCTGAGAAAAGAGGTCATTGTTGAATCAATCCTAAACCTCACATTTTTTATTTTGACTAATAGGATAGGGGCCTTAATGACTTCATCCTAACCTAAGTCATTTCAAAAGGATGCCTATTATGTGACATATTGCTTTATGATTAGCTATTAAGATGTGGCCTTCAATAACTTAATCCAACTTAGATAGCTAAAGAAGAAGAAAGGAGTCTTAATGACTTAATCCAATCCTCAATATTTTGGCTAATAGAAGAAGGGTCTTCAATGACTTATTCCTATTCTAAATAGGTAGAATGACAGGGAAAGGGGTCATAGTGACTTTATCCTAACATTGTCATTTGAAAGGATGCCTTCTCTAGAACTTACACCTATATATAGCTATTAAGATGGGGCCTTCAATGGATTAATCCAACTTATATAGTTAAGAAAGAGGAAAAGAGTCATAATGACTTGATCCAATCCTCAAAAGTTTGGCTAATAGGAAAGGGGCCTTCATGACTTGTTCTTACCCTAAGTAGCCTACGTGATAAGAAAGATGTCTTCATGACTTAATCCTATCCTATGAATAATAAGAATGGTGTCATGAATGTCTTGCTTTAAACCTATGTGAAGTTATAAGAAGGAAGTTACAATTAGGCTTACTCCCAACTCAAGGAAAGAGAGAGTTATGCCATAAAAGGCTTACTCTAAGCTTATGAGAATGATACACAAAGGCTTACTCCAAACTCATAGGAAAAACATGAGAAATGTGCTTTAGAGGGCTTGCCCCTAACTCAAGGTATATATAGGAAAGGTGCCACAAAGGACTTTCTCTTAACCTATGGATGATATGACTGAGGTAATGGGCTCATAGTGACTTGATTCCTAAGCCTCAAGTCTTTTGACTAATAAGCAAGGTCACTTATTCCTTACTTGATTAGTCTAACGAGTAAGAGGTATTGGAAGGTTTGCTTCTATTTCTTGATTTTACTAATTCTTCTTACACATGAAGAAGTTTAATAAAGAAAGGATTCAAAGAGTTGAAGTATATTTTTGAAAAAGGATTTGGGTTTATTTTGGACCAAATGCTTAATATGCCATATGCATAGAATTTCATCATTTTTTTATCTCAAAGTTACATATGGCCATGTAATATGTTTAATTTACTTTAGGCAAGGCATCATATGTAATTAACATAATAATTTTAGCTTTTGAGCTTGCATGTGACTTTCAATTTGTCAGGCAACAAAAACCAAAGTCAACTAGTGCTTCTCAAATGAAATTTCTTCTTCGTCATGGTATGGATATGTAATTCATTTTTTTAATTTTTTTTATTGTTTCTTTGACATGAATTAACAATTTATAATGCCTTCTCTTAGATTCAATAAAGATCAAGAGATTTCTTCAAAGCTTTCAAAAGTAACTTAGAATCAAGCTATGCAAACTCTTATATTCTCCTTAAGATTTTATTTTTATTCTTTTATCCCTAATCAATAAAAGAATTGAGAGGGTTAGCTTATTAGAGAAATTAAGATTCTCATGATAAGTATGAAATACATTCTCTTGAGTTGAATTATTGTCCTTTAAAGGTTTTATTGAATGATAGTTCATAGATGGTTTTAATTAATTTTTGTTTGTGTATTATTTTCTTTTATCCTTCTAAATTTCACTGCTAGTTCCTTGAAATTACCTTAAAATTATATTTTAGGAACCTGTATGTAGTGATATGATTATTTTCAAATCACAATGAAGTTTCTTTTTTTTTCATCATCATTTTTTGGTAAGATTTTCAATATAACACTTCACTTAATCATAAGTAAAGTTATCAGAAATCTTGATCATGACCCTTTGATAAATCATCCCAATATTGTGAGATTAAATGATATGACCATGTAACAGAACATTCTTGTATATCATATCGAATGCTTTCAATTCTTTAATCTAGAATTATTTTGATTTGACAATATTCATATAAGTTATCCTTAATGTGGATAAACTTATGCAAGAAAGTTTTTTGATTTTGAAATGAAGTATGGGTAATAGGAACCCATCTTCAAAGTAAAGATTTTATCCTAGTCCCAAGATGTGGCACATGCAGATTTGATCTTTTTCTTTTCTTTTTTCTTTCTTTTTTATTCTTGTTCTAATAAATGTTAGCCAACTAAGAAGAATGTTTTCTTCTCATATAAGGTCATCATTGACTAGCTTTTAGTCTAGCAATATTTTTCTTTTCTTTTGAAGTTTGATAGCATTTATTAAGAGGCTTAGCTTATTTAAATGGCATCAAGCCTTAGATTATAGGCTGCTACATCTAAAATAATTTGTTTTATTTCCAAATAAAGTAGTCTTAAGAATAGCTTGATTAAGTCATCAATATCTAACTCATCAAAGAGTTAGATTATTGATATCAATTGTGGATCAACTTCTATTTGTAGACTTATTTCTTTTAGTTTGCCAATTATGGATTTAGATTCCTCTTCAAATTCTAGGGGTGCATCCTGAACTTGAAGGTTATATAGATCTCCAAATAGATCTAAACAATATTCATTTAAAATGTTAGAATGGCTTTGAAGAGAAAGCAAGTACCTTCACTATTTAAGAAAAGTTCATCTTGCAATGGATCTATAATATTGAATTTCAAACCAACTCATGGTTTCAATTTTTTAAATGGTCTATAGCTTCTCTTGCTTATGGATCTTATCTATAGGCTACTTGCAATGGAATCAGATTATATTCAATTGAATCTTTGGCATACAAAGGATAAGGATTCTTGGAAAAGAAGATCCATGATCTCTTTAACCTGCCATGTTAGCACACCCAACAAGCAAAGGCCATGATGACAAAGTATCAAGCATATGATTACTTTTTTTTAAAGTTAGGGGCAATTCTTGACTTCTAACTCTACCATTTTATTTTGATGTGGGGGAGTTTAAAGTCAAAATGCCCACCTACCCATAAATTTCAGACTTCATCCTTTTGCTCTTGTAATTTCATCCCTTTTATTTTCTTTCTTTCTTTCTTTTGTCAACATTTCAATAACATTATAATTCCATATAAAATATTACATTTTACATTTTTCTTAATTATAAGATTTACTAGGATACTGGATGTAATTGATTCTTTGTCCGAATGCAACATTTAATTTGATTCAATTCTTTATTTTGAATGATTGATCATATTACGTGATATGATACTTTGTAATTATTTGATTGAATACAAGACTTAGTGAGGTCATTTAAGACTAGCAAAATGACATTCCTAAAGACTCTACACTCATGAATATAGAATGGATTGTGGTGTTTATTTTTGGATGGTCGTGTAAACACCATGCCATGAGATGAAGTAAAGTATCTTATCTAGAAAGATAAAAATGAATATAAGATAAAAATGATCTTCTACAATTACATGAAAAGTCTAGGGTTCTTAAGTTCCCTATGGAGGCAAGCCTCCATAGTTAATAACATCCCAAGAAATGAAATTTCCTAAAAATACTCTCGATTAAAGTAGACAATTATTGTCTTCAAAGATTTCAAGGCTAGACTAACATTGGATTAGTTATTTTGGAAAGTCAATTAGGAAAGTTTAGTTGGAAGACTTATTTTGAAATCCAAAAGAAAAAAAAGTAAGAAATGCTCTTGATACTAGGAAGCCTAGTAAGCATTTCAATCTACCCTATGGTGGGGGTTTATATATTTGAAAGTGAAGAGATTTGTTTGTTTGAGTTGAATTTTTATTAGATTTCTAGGGCTTATAATCCATCAACACAAAATTATGGAAATGCCTAAGAGATGAGGATTTATGCTTGTAGCCTGAAAGGGAACTAGCAACCTAAGATCCTAAATCTAGGGAGTTTTAGCACAAGCTAAAGCATGACCTAAAGCTAAGAGAAAGGGGACATAAGTGTCTATTCCACAAGAGAAGATAGATCCGTCCGACTATTCTGGACTTACAACCACTTAGAGTGGCCACCAATTAACACCTCTTATACTTTAAATCCTTGTAGGCCGGTCTTATGAAATTGTAAGATGGTTAGGCTTATTATTTAATTTGAAAGAGAATAAAATCCTAAGTCCAGTCCTTAAGAGACTAGTGCATGAGTGGTATGAGCATATGACTTCATCTAAAAGTGCAAATTATTACAATTTTATTTCATTTTGACACATTATTTTTGACAAAGGTTTTATGATTTCTTATGCTTAAATGCATGATGAATTGGTTTGTTGGCTAAATCAGTGAGAAGAGGGTGTTCTCCACCACAAGAGATGCCCTCACAGGTCAAGCATTCCCTCATTATGCAAGGATGGAGATCCCCCATATTCAAGGAAGAAGGAATATGACATGCATGGTGTGAGACATATAACCATATAGCTATAGGGTTGCTAAATCTTTTAATTATCTTATTTAGAGCGTAAGCTTTATGGTGAGGTTATGTATTACTTTAGAATTTGGTTATGAGTTATTAATTAGGTAGAAAAATTAATTTTGTTCTAAGAGACTACCACATCTAGGCCACACATTAAAAATATCAAACTTGAAGAAACTGTGAAAATCATGCGATCCTATTATGTAATCTGAACACAACATCAAACAATTTTATAAACTAACGCAAAAGAATAAAGGCCGATAGGGTTAGGTACCATTGTACACCCTAGAAAAAAGAAAAGATGGGTAGCCGAGCTCTACCCTTATACAAACCAAAATCATAAAATAATATTACAATTAGAAATGAATACATGCTATGGGGGTATTCACTTCTTAATTTCTTCATGTCCTCCTTCTTTAATTTGATTTGCTCCTTTGAATTTGCTTCAAGGCATCACAGGGCACCCGAGACTAAGCCTTTTGGCCACTGCTCATCCTAATCCTCCATAGCACTAATCCTAATTCTTATTGCAAAAATTACATTTTATAGAAAAGTAAATCTAACTACACTTACAAAATAGAGGTTAGCTAAATATATATTCAATCCCAAGCAGTTGTATTTTATAATTTGGACTTAGCACCCCATACATGGGTAACCAAGCCCACCTGCCCTAACTTGGATTATGCTTAGAGGTTTAAACAACCTGCAAGAAAAGCATGTATACTTATTTTTAAGTAACCCCTTTAAGCACAACGACCCACAAAAATAATATTAGGTTAAGAACAGCCTAACATCCAGTCTACGAATCATACACCCTAACATCCATTCTAAAATATTACATCATAAAATAAAATATATATCACATATACACCATCCTAACTTAGGACTAGATGTAGTGGCTTAATTCTACTGTGTGTGCTAAGGCTTTGTGCAGTATGTCTTGACTAAACATTAGAGTTATGATTTTCTAAGTATAGAAGAATTTAATTTAACATAAAGGTTGGTTCCACTTCAAGTTATTTAGTTGATTTGTGAATTTTAGTTTATGTTTTGTTTTGTTTGATTTGGTCCTACATTAGCATCTAAGTCTTACAAAAAGTGAAAAGAAGCTCACCTCTTTCATCCCTACCTTAAGCCAGTTCCTAGAGCACATTTTTATGGTTTAGTTCTCTTTAATGAATGGCTTATTATGTATTTTCTTATTAATCCTAAGTTTTGGTTAACCTTAATAATTTTATTCAATATGAAAGGCATCTTAGGATTAATATAAGTGAATTACTATCACATGACATATATCAAGTCATTCCTTTCCATCACATGTAACATGCACATGATTTAACACCTATCATATCTATACATATAACATATTTTGGCATACTTAAATGATGAAGGATGCATGCATGCTTAGTGGAAAAAAGAAGACTTTCATTCATTAAGCAAGTATACATGCATATGTATAAAAGATATAAATAAGTATGTGCCATTGTTAACCAAGGAAGTGATAATCAAATGACCTCCTTGGGGCTACTTAAAGCTCATATTTCTAGAATGTCCAGATAATATACTTGTTATCTTAAATATATATTAATATATATAATTATAAAGTTGAAAGTCATGCAAGAAGTGATATTTTTCTTAATTAATTATTTGAATATATAGATTAAAGCTCTATCCAAATTCTAATACAAAAATACATAGGAATGAAATTAAATAAGTACATGCCTTTGTTAACCAATGAAGTGAGGTAATCAAATGATCTCCTTGGGGCTACTTAAAGCCTTGTATTACTGGGATATCCAGACTACATATTTATCAACATTCAATCACGTGTAGACTCATATACATGAATAAAGAAAAGAAGCTTTACATCTACATACTACATGTTTTAGTGACTTAGGTTATTATGAATGCATGTATTTTTAGTAGAAAAAAGAGGGTTTTCATTCATTAATCACCTACACATACACATGTATAAAAGATGTAAGAACATATGTATTGTTCTTTACCAGGGAAGTGAGATAATCAAATGACCTCCTTGGGGCTACATACACCCTCATATTCCCGGGATGTCCAAATTATATATTTTCTATCTTAGATACATATTAATGTATACATGAATTAAAAGAATAAATACCATGCAAAGATTGTATTTTTTATTGGTTGAATCATTTATGCACATGAATTAAAGCTTTATCCAAATTCTAATACCAAAATACATATAAATGAAATCAAATGGGTACATGCCTTTGTTAATCAGGGAAGTGAGATAATCAAATGATCTCCTTGGGGCTACTTAAAGCCTCATATTCTTGGGATGTCTAGACTATATACCCATCACCATTCAAACCTATGTAAATCTATATATGAATTCAAGAAAGAGAGCTTCACATTCACATAACTAAGCTATAAGCACTTGGAAGTACTATATGAGTTTATAACTATGATCATTTCATATGTTACTATCAATTTATAAGCTTTGGAAAATAGTTTTGAATTTATTAGTGATAATAGCCACACATATCATTAAGTTAAGGCAACACATGCAAGCTTACATAAATAAAATCTATTTGATTTATTTAGATTTGAAAGACATGAATGCATGGAATCATATGACATATAATATTTAAAGGTGATTGGAATAGAATAACTAAATATAAACACATGGTTCATTCAAATACAATAATTCCTAAGGACAATCACATTAAATAAAACTGTGGAAAGAAAAACAAAGCTTATTATTAATTTGATTTTGGATTTGAGTTGAACTTAAAAAGGAGAGAAATTATTTATTGTTTTAACCCCATTCCCATGTTGGTAACCTTAATTAGTTCAAGGAAAGGTTGTTAAATCAATTTTATGAATTAATTAAGTTGAATCATTAATTAAATCAATTAATTACCCTTTCCTATGCTTCTTTAATTTGATTAATCACTTAATCATGCCCCACAAATGACATGAACAAATGAGAAAATAAAGTTTCAATGCTCCTAAAGTTCTAATGTAATTGGCTCATAATTAGAGATTAATTAAGTTAAAGAATCTAATTAAGTACTTTTAAGATTTTCCCACACTTATGGGATAATCATAATTTTCTTAAAGGATCTTTATGTTATTAAACACATAAAGAGGAAAATACCATTAATTTTATTTTTAATTATTTGATGTGGTTTATATTTTCAATTTGATTTAATTTAACCACTTAATTGATTAACTAGAATTTAATTAATTACCATCTTAATTAATCCTCTTAAAAAATGAATTTGGGAAAGAGACTAGAAAAGAGGTCCTATTCACTCTCCCTCATCCACTTACAATTAATCAATGATTAATAAGCTTTAATTAATTAATTCTTACTATTTGGAATGCTAATTAGTCATTAAATTAATTAAAGAAAGTAATTAAGATTTAAAATATCTATTTACCTAATTACCTAAGAAATAAATTTCAAGAAAATCATGGGAGGTAGAGGTCATCCCACACAATCAATTCTCCAAGTTTGGAATCATTTACCCAAGTGATTAGGGTTAAATAAAGCTAATTAAGTATGCATTCAAAGGCTAATTAAGCCTTAATTATTATGCAAAACCAAATGTAAATATTTTTAATTAAATCTTTTTTATTTTTCCTTTAAAATGAGTATTTATTTGCATTTTTTATTTTTCTATAGTTTGTTATGGTTTTTCAAAGTTTTAATAATTAAAACCCATTATTAAGCCTTAATTAAGCCTAATCCCATTGGTAACATACACATCACTAACATAGCACACTTTCCATATGGCACCGCAAGAATGGTTATTCAAAACTGTCTGACTCATCACTGGCGTGGAGGCGGTGGATGCGCTTTCATCCCCGTAGTTTGATCTAAGATCGGACGGTGCAGATTAATCTCATGATTCCCTTAGGATAAAATAGGAATTAATTTAACTGGAGATCATAATTGTCCATTCTAACACGTGGAATGGATGGTGGATGATTTATCGTCCCCATGAGGGATGGAAGATGGACACTATCCACCTTCCTCTACCTAATTCAAGATTTCCAGAGCCCGGAGAGGCTCGGGATCGATCCCACACTTTCATGGGGTTGATCTACAAGAATCATATGGTTGGATTCACATTTCTTCAAAAAGGCCTAAAAAATTTGGGAAATACTCAGTTTATCGAAAAATACCTTGTCGGAGCTTTAGACAGACATCTAATCGACAGAGGTAGCTTCACCTTGAAGAGGTGAAGCCCTGTTGAGAAGATGGTGCCTTGATTTCTTGCTGGCAACTCTATGGATGAACCATCACTAAAAAACTTACTTGAGTTATGCTTGGAGGGGCTTCGGTGCTCGAATTGCTCGGGAGAAGATTCATTTCTCCTCGTCGGAGCTTGGTGAATGTGTAGGAGAAGTTAATTTGGGATTTGTTGGGGTTTGGTGGAGTTGGATCTTGTCCTATCTTGGGTTGGTGTTTTTGGCAAGGAGGAAGCTCAAGAAGCTTAGGGAAATGCTCTTGCTCGCTCGCTGGGGCTCAGGATGCTTAGTGTCTCTTGAATCCAAATGAAGGGGGGGTACCTCCTCCCTTGGATCAGATGGTGTGGATTTCTTTTACTTGTAGTGGCCATCCGACGACGTATGCCACCATGGGTGGCATGGAATCGATGAGGTGGTTAGGTTTGGTTGGCCAAGTGAGGAGGAGTGGCTGTCATGGGAGAAGTGGGTGTCCTTGGTTTCCAAGGGCTCTAATGTGAGGAGAGGGGTGAACTCACCTACACTTGGATCATGGTTGACCCAATCACCTTTGGGTCAGGTGAGCCAGTGTCCCTTTTGCTTAAGTAGAGGCCTAAGAGGCATCCATGTGGAGGAGAGTGGGTTTGACCATTCAAATGGGGTATTTGTCCCATTTGACAAGCTTTACCCATTGGGTTTTTGGGTGTCAAGCATGGGTTGGGTTAGAATTAGGATGACCAATGGTGACCTAAGGAAGAATTATGCCAAGTTTTATTGGATTTGAGCTTGGTTTGAATGGGTTTGGCTCAATTTGACCCATATAGGTCAAATTGGGCTAGGTTGGGTCAAGTTGACCAATTAGTCAAATTGGGTCAAACCAAAGGTTGAGTCAAGTTCAAATGAGTATTTGGAAGGTTTTGGTTTAATTAGTTTGCTTTAATTTGGCTTGGATTTGATGTTGGCTCATTTGAATTTTTATGGGTCAAATTGGCCAAATTGGCTTGAGTAAGGTATTGATTTAGGTTCAATTGATCATTTGAAGATGACTGTTGGCTTTGATTTCAATCAATTTGGATTTAAGAATGATTTAGGCCAAATTGAACCTTTAGGTCAATTTGGGCTAAATGGGTCAATTGGGTTCAATTGGTCAAATTGGGTTCAATTAAAGCTTTGATCATGTTCACTAATCAATTTGAAATAAACTTGAGCCATTAGTTGCAATCAATTTGGGTTAGATTTTGATTTGATCCAATTTGGCTTTTTTATGTCAAATTGGGTCAAGGGGCCAATTGGGTTTGGTTTGGCTCAAATGATGGTCAAGTCATGTTCAATGATTGATTTTAGGTTGGTATGAATCATTAGTTTCAATTAATATGGCTAATGATCATATTTGGTTCAATTGGCTCATGTAGGTTAAGTGGGTTGATTTGGTCAAATGATCAAATTGACTTGGTTTGACCCAATTGATTGCAATTAATTAATCAATGATGATCAACAATCATCATAAGAGGTTTTGATTAGTTTGGTCCAATCCAATTTGGGTTGGATTGAGATTTGGTTCAAATGGATGTCTAATGGGCCAATTTGATCAATTTTGGGTTGAATTGAGTCTAGTTGAGTTTGGATATTAATTTGGGATTGATTTATAGCTTTGGTTGTAATTGATTTGGGTTCAAATGGATTTTGGCTTATTTAAATATTTGGGTTCAAATGGGATAGGTTAGGTTTGATTAAATTGATTTTTGGCTTGGTTGATTGTAGATTTGATTTGGTTTGAAATGATAATTGAAGGATTAAATTGATCCTTGAGAAAATAAATTGAGTTTGATTTGGATTGAAGGGATTTTGTGCTTAAGTCCATAGGATTTAAATCATGGGCTTAGGTTTGGGTTATGGTGGATTTGATTTTGGCTTGAGGACTTGAATTTGAGTGTAGATTTGATTTTGAATGATGATTGGAGGATTGATTGATTTATGAGGAAATCAATTGTGTTTGATTTGGATTGAGAAATTTGGCTAAGTTGATGGGATTAAATCATGTACTTAGGTTTGGGTTATGGTGGATTTGATTTTGGCTTGAGGACTTGAATTTGAGTGTAGATTTGATTTGGAATGATGATTGGAGGATTGATTGATTTATGAGGAAATGAATAGAGTTTGATTTGGATTGAAAGAAATTTGGCTAAGTCCATAAGATTAAATCATAGACTTATGTTTGGGTTATGATGGATTTGATTTTGGTTTGGAGACTTGAATTTGAGTTGGGATCTAATTGGAATTGGATATATTTGATTGATGTTGGATTTTGGCTAAGGGGATAGGCATATAGTTGGTTAGGCTATAGGGTAGGTAGGTTTCCCTAAGTCCTAAGACATAGCTTAATTCTATGGCTAACCCTTCTAAGCCTCTAGGTTCAGGTTAAGTGTTCACTTAGCCATTAGGAGTGTCTTATGACTAAAGAGCCCTTAGTGTTTAGAAGGCTCCTAGATCTATGATGGAAGTGCCGAATCCTCACTCTAAAAGTGAGGTCAACATGGATATAAACATTCTTTCACAAAAAAAAAAAGAGTATTTTCCTCTCTTTCTTTGATTTTATTTCATTCATTTTTATTTTTATTTGGGTTGGATAGGACCATCCAAGAGGATTTAAGATGTTCTTAAATTTCTAAGATTTTTTTTCAATGTTTGAATTCTCATCTTCAATCATTGAATTGATTGAGATTAAGTTCTTTTTAAATTGAGTTTCAAGATTAAATGTTTTTTAATTGAAAACTCTTTTCTTTACTTGTGAATCCACATGACACCATCTTATCAAAGTTTTATTAGAATTAGGCCTATGTATATCCACTTTCTTGTTTATAATTGATGTTGATCAATCCACCCAGATCAACAAGCATTCTGGAGATTTACTTTTTGAATTTTTCACATTGACTAAGATATTGATGAGTTCTTAATAGTATATCTTCATCATAGAAGATAGCCTTAGAACTTCTTTAGTAGAATGACACATCAAGAGGTTGCTTATAATTAAAGATGGAAAATTATAGAAATATGTAATGCCTTGATTAATGATCATTTCATTTTCTTTTTTTAGTTCATTTCATTTTCCTTCTTTTTTATATAGAGCATTATGATGCATGATTTTGCAAGCAGCTTCTCTATGATGGGCAAAGCATCATATTTTGATGTGAAATTTATTATTATTATTATTATTATTATTATTATTATTTTCTTTTATTTTCTTTTAAGATGACTTATTTATCATTTCTTTTTAAATATCAATTGAGGTGGTATGACTCTACCATTTGAATTTAATTTTAATAATTTTCCTTTAATATGAAGGGAGGATTGGGCTTAACTCTATCCTCAATAGATCAATAGACATCTTGATCTATTCATTTGGAAGACCATTATAAAAAAGGAGACCTCTAGGGTAGAATGTATGTTGTTAATAAATCAGCTATGACTTGACCTTTACAACATGAAGTGGATTCAAGGCAATCTCAAATTGCATTAAATTTTTTGACAAACATTCTAGGCATCAAGACAACATCAGATGGGTCATACGATATTGCAATGGATTCAACGTAGATTCACTTTGTATGAAAGTATATAATGCCTTAGTTTCTGAGAAGAGAAAATTAAGGTTTTCTTCATTAATTTGGATTAACAAAGTCCTAAGTGATTTATCTATCAATCTACTAGAGATAAAAATTTTATATTTTTCACTTTGGGAGATAGAAGTATCACCCTTAGGACCCAATCCTAAGGTCATGTTTTTTAAGAAGGATTGAAATTTGCATTCACTTTCCTTTTTTAATGATTTGCCCTTAAAATTAATTAAGTACATTTATGAAATATCAATAATTCAATGGGAGATGACTCCCATTAAGACAGTTAGATGAAATTTATTAGGTTTAAATTTCATTCATTAAATTTTAATAGGAGAAAAAAGATTCTCTTCCAGTACCCTTTCTTTTCTTTTATCGATTAGGAGCAAAAGTGAAATTTTATCATGCCACTTTTTGTTTACAATATCATGTCATCTTCCTCTTTTGACTCTCTCCTAAACTCTTAATGATTCAAGATTTCTAGAGGGTCTGAAAGAGGGATACCTTTAAGTCACTCCCAAAAATTGGCCAATCAGCTTGAACAACTGATTTTTCAAAGTTCTAGTGGACGTATGAGGATGAATTATGATTAAAGTTGATTTGCATTTATACAAATTTTCTTCTATAAGTATAGAAGACTCACATTTAATTCCTTAATCGACCTTTGCTTAAGGTCTATAAGGCATTCTTTTGGGATTATTCTTCATATTTATCCCTCTTTTTTATAATTTTCATTTGAGTTGATTGCTTTTTATTTTTTTTATAGAATGCAATTCAAGCTTCAATGGTAAGGGAAAATAGGTAAGATAATGACCACTTCCTTTAAATTCTTAGATTTTCTTAAGATTTGAAAGAACTCCTATATTTAAATATACATCCTTAAGTGTTTGCCACCTTGGAATGTATTAGAACAAAGGGTATCAATTCAATGATCTTGTCATGATTCTCAAAGAATAAATAAAAATTAGACGCAAATTTAACTTTGAGATTTACATTTTTTTTGTTTAAATTTGAAATAATTTTCAAAATTTCTTTTCTATAATGGAATGATATTAAATCTATCTTGACTAGACTCAGGTCTAATAGAAATTACTTCATTTTCATTTATTTTAAAGGAGTTGGTTCTATGACCCAATCATTTAATTATGGCAAATGATGAGTTCTAGAACCTTAGTTTTGGATGTTGGATGAGCTCAACGAAGGATGAAATGGAGAGTCATCCAATGGAAAGAAAGATAGTCTTGACCCGCGAGTGGCACAAGTACACTACTGATGTATAGAAATAACAACTTATTTCTGTAGTCTGATAGAGGAATATTCCCCAGCAGTGATGCTAAAAAATATCTCTATAAGAAAAATTTATGACACCACATAGGGTTTAGGAATTTCTTATTTAGATGATCAAATGCGTCATTAAGGAGTAAACATATTATCTCATAAGATAAACATGCTATTCTATAATGGATTTGATCATTTAATAAAAGACTCCTAAGGCTGTACTAGAGAGTTTTCCCTTGAACTACATAGGAAGTAGGGCATGGTTTGTTTTAAACTAGGTTCATGGTTCCCGATAAGGGTAAGCCCCTATAGTTAATTACAACTCATAAAGACTCTCGATTAAAAATAGTTATTATTTATGCAGATTTCTAGGCTCATGTTCAAAGGAATGACATTCAGAATTTCAATTGGGAATAATCCAAAGTGGAAAGAGTTCTTTTAGGAGGTCAAGAGGGATTAAGTAGAAAATGCCTATTGTTACTGTGATGCCTAGTAGGCTTTTCATCTATCCTATCATTGGGTTTTAAATTTTAAAAGTTAATTTAGATTTTGAATTGACATTCTATTAGAAGTCTAGGGCTTAGATTCTAGTAGCTCAAGATTGCATAAATGCTAAGAGTTGAAGACTTACTTTGAGGAGGATGCTTCAAAACCTAATTCTATAATTGCTTCTAACACAAGTCAGATGTTCAACCTAATTTTATTTCTAGGAATTTTTGGCCATTCTTCTCACTTAAGAGAATAAACCTCTTCTAGACTTACAACTTGCTTGGAGGGGCTACCAACTAACACCAGTTAAATGCATTTTAAATCCATAACACTAAGTCTCATGTATGGAAGATGGCTAGGCTATTGCATTTTAAGAAATAATCTAAGAACCTAGACTCACTCCTTAATCTTTAAGATCATGTTGGGTATGAAATGAATCTAACTAATGTATATTTTCAATTGTTTAGATATTTTGACTCATGATTCATTTAAGGTATTGGGTATGCATTTTTATGCCTAAATGCCATGCAATTTGAATTGGTTATGGGCCAAATTAATAAAATAAAAAAAAACTTTCCTAAGAAGGTGGTCATTCTCATAGGTTAGATGCCCCTTATGTGCAATGGGTGAAGTGCCAAATTCAAGAGTTAGAGTAATATGATTGCATGGTTTTTTAATGCTAGTTATTTATAATTGATTTTATCTTATCCTTAGGGCTTTAGTTTATGTGAGGTTTCACGTTTCTTTATTTTTTTATATTTGAGTTGATTAGATTTAAGTTGGGTAGAAAATTTAGTTTTCCCTCAGAGCTTACATCCAGATATCCATCATAGAAAATATAACACATAAAGAAACTTAGAAAAGCAGGTTGACTCAATTGCACACCCAAAAAAAATCAAGCCAATTTAATTTAAAGAAAGGACAATGTGGCTAGTAACTGCTGTACTTCAGGGAAGAAAAAGAAAACATGCAACCGAGCTTTGCCCTTATATAGCCTTGCGTAGGACTATAATTTAGATCTATGGGCTCTATTTTCATGATCATCTCCTTCTTTAGGGACCTCTATTGGGCTTTATATGGGACCTCTACACTCATCTACTGGTAGGGCTAGCTCTTGTTAATCCTAGAACCCATAGATCCTAACTTAATCTAAGCTCAAAATTTACATTTCAAATTCAAAATAAATCCTAAACCCTGCAAAACAAATATTAGGGAAATATAAATGTTATGCAATAGTTATATTTTATAAACATACGAGCTTAACATTAGTTGCTTGCCAAGACACTTATCTTATTGGGCTATACTAAGGGACTATTGAGCACCTACAATAAAATAGAATTTGTAGATTTGTTTATGATGGCAGACTCTTTTCACACAACCCCCTTCAAAAGATAATGTTAATTCTAAAAAGAATGTCCTTTTATCCAATCTAATGTGCAAACAATTCTATACATGCAGTTTAAAACAATATACCACAAAGACAAAAAAAGTACATCACATCACAACACAGAGTATCATAGATTAACCTAACCTAAATCTAGGGTCCATGACCTAATGATCTAGTGTGTGAAAGAAATAGGCTTATATGGAAAGGCTTTGCTAGACTTTTTTAGTTCAAGTTTCAATTTAGATTTTTAAGTTTGTTTGATTTACCTTTAGATGGTTTCAATTTAGGTGATTTACTGATTTGGGATTTTATCTTCATTTTCACTTTTACGTTAAAGTGAAGTTTAGGTTTTTAAGAATGAAGAGTAGAATAGATGGCACTTTTGGGTGGAACCCATTCTATTCAACATCTAAAGTCCTAATAGAATAAAACCTTCATCATAAGATGAAGATTCATCCCAAAGGCCTAACTAAGATCCTTAAGTATCTTAATTAATCATTTTAGATTCATTTAGATGATTTAAGTTTGAGTTCAATTTGGATTAATGTTTTAATGTTGTCTTTAGAATTTAATTCTTCATTTCATTCCTTTGACTTGATTAAATCTTTGTTATTTTATTTATTTTTCATTTGAATTATTTTATTTAGATTGAATTGATTTAACATTTATTTTCATTAATATTTTAGTTTGAATTATGTTTATGCTGATTGATTTTATGATCATTTAATTTAAATTATGTTAACCTAAGGCACTTATGTTAGTATTTTAATCCATTCTTAAGTTACATTGATTGTGTATTAAGATTTTATTGATTGTTTGATTATGAATTTATTAGCCTTAAGGTTTAATTAAACTTAATATTCATTATTATTTTCATTAAACATTAAATATGTATGTGATCAAGTTCTTTTATTTAAATGTTGGAGAATTATTCTCAAATATTTTGATGTTGGTGAAGGTGTTCTAAGTTACTTATTGAATTTTGTGATTTTGTAATTTTAATTTAATTTACTATTGATTTGTATTGACCTAGAGATTTAGAAATTCAATAATTCCAAATCCAAAGGTTAATTGAGTTTGAAATTTTTATGGCAAGTGGGGTTCCATGCCAAATTCATATTTTCAAAGTTTCATTTTAATTAGATAAATAATTAGGGTGTAATTAAGATTTTAATTATAATATTAAAACTTAAATTAAACTTAATTTAATAAGGATTATTTAGGAATTTTATTTTTTTATTCCTCTTTGAAAAATGCATCCATAGAAAGTTTTTTCATAATTTTTAGAAACTTGGTTGATTTATTGTGATTTTTTAAGTTCTAGTTAATTAATTAAATTAATTAATTCAAGTAATTCGTTATTAGGTCATTTTGTGATTTATTAATTTTCAATGAGTTTCATGTGTATTTAAGTTCATTAGGCTTCGTTATGTTAATTTAAAGTGATTTGATCAATTTTGATTATTTATTTCATTTAATATTAATCTATTTGATTAAAATTAAAGTTTGGAGTTTGAAATTTAATATCTTTTGAATTACTTAGCAATAATTCATGAAATTTTTTCCTAAGGTGCATTTTAACATCAATTTTAGTACCCAAAGTTTCACTTCAATTGGATGAATGGTTTTTGATTAATTTGATTTTCAATTAATATCATTTGAAGTCAAATTAATCCAAAAGTCCCTAAATTAATTAAAGATTTTGGGTTTAATGGAGTCTACTCATTGAGATGAATCCATATAGCCTTCATTTGTGTTTTCTTTTAGATTTATTTTTTATTTTTTATAATTCTTTAAATTTTCTTGTATTTTTAATGATTTTTTAATAATTTAAAATGGGAGAAACCTATTTTAAATGGTTGCGCCGACATGGCATTGCACCAATGGGCCACGATGTGGCCACGTCAAAAGCTGTGCCACCCGTGATGGATCCTGATCGGTTGATCGAATATCGGATGGTCCCGATTCCTTCTATGATTTCATATAGGGGTTGAATTAAATCGTGTGGCTAGATGTTGGCCATCCATTCCAAATACAAGGAACGAACGACGGAGGTCATTCCCGATCTCCAACGAGAGATGGACGTCGTCCGTCGAATCCAACAAATTTTCGATGAGCCGAGGCTAAATTTGATGTGATTTTGATTACAAAATGATCAAGGATCAATTTACAATCTATCTATACTATTTGATCATCTTGGGTATCAAATTCCCCTCACAAATGACCAAATTGAGATACTATAGAGGTCGGTTGTGAGGCATACCTCGTCGGCGGTGATCCCCAGTAGTTGTCGTGCTTTGAGCACCTTCGCCTCAATGGAATAAAGTTGTGGATGTAAATTGGTGGCTTACCTTCCAGCTAAAGGCCTTGGAGACCAACTTGCGGCCTTTTCCTGTCGGGTTTGACCATTCTCTGGCTCGCCGGTGACGATGAGCCTCAGTGAAGGTTTGTTTGAGATCGCCTTAACTTTAAAATATGTTGGGATGTTCAATTTGAGGTGAAGCACTCCCCCTCTCTTTAGATTCATGATTACTATTTATTTTATTATTTTGATCCATTGGTCAATTTTGGTGGGTTGACCTTTGACTTTGTGGGACCCACAAAAGTCAAATCTATATCAAAAGGGTTGACTAGATCTGACTTTGATTTAGATTTGGATTCATTCATTTGATTTAGTTATAAATTTATTTTGATTTATTTGGATTTATTTTGAGTTAATTCATGTTTGAAATTTGGGTTGAGTCTACCTAAGCCCATAAGGTTAGATCAAACCCATGGAAGATGCACTAGCTCATTAGGTATGATGTCCTAAGAAGTTAATTAAGAGATTCTTAATCTAAGATTAGGTGTCCTAATTATTAATTTCAGAAGTAATATTAACCTCATCCAAAAATGAGGTCAATAGGAAGATCTTTGTACCCCTTCTACTTTGGTTACTAGAAGATCAGTGGAGCATCTCTTTCTCCACCATCCATTGCATTCTACTCTCTGCAACACATTGTCCATTAATGAGTTTGTTTTGCTCGGTTTATTAATGAAGCTATATGAACTATGCCTCCTCCAAAAGTTCTACTATCTCTCCTTTGGAACAAAATGCCAAGGTGGAGATACCTCCTGCCTTAATGGATAATGTAGATATAATACTCACAGGTACAATTCTTTTTTACAATAATACTATAATAGCCTTAGATGCTTATTTGCTTGAAGTTTACTTTTATACATGCATGTCAAATTAAAAAGGTACTTTAAAACATCTTTCAAAGTATCTATACAAATGATTTCAAGCTTTGAATAATCATACAAAAACATTTTATAAAGAAAGTGATATGATTATCTTGAAATATTATTAGAATGGAAAAGGACTTATGATATCAAATTTATTTTCTAAGATCATTTTAAGTTTGATTTTCAAACCATCTTTATCGTATTTTAGGACAATTGACACTCTATTTTATAAATATTTTCCTAATTTTTATGAGTATTCTATATATGAAAATAGAAAGTTATTTATTTGATCTGAACTTTCAAGGAATTTGTATGAATTGATACAAATAAGTTTTCTAGGGCTATCTAGCATCCGTTTTACAAATCATTTTTTTTTTATCGAAGTATTCTAGACATGTTTTAGTAATTAAGGAGATTTACATGCTTAACAATTAGAACATCCTAATTTACATATGTAACACTCTAAACTTAATATTTACATATCTAACACCTAATGCTTTTAAAACAACAAAAATACCACCCCACTTGACGCCATAACTACGCTTCATCACTCACCATTAAATATTTTCCATTAGATAGTGCCTTTCATTTCTCTTATTTAAAGGTTTTAGCTTAGAAAGAGATCGCCAGGTATCGTTCATCATAGAGGATTGCACCATCACTTTACCTTTGGAAGTTACAAGCCATTCACTTATTTATAGTTAGATATATGCATACAAAGGCATGCAAAACTACACATCTAGAATAATCCACCCTGTCCGCCTTAGAGTTTTGAGGACATAATATGTATTAATTTTTAAGCTTTCAATTGTTGTTTAATAGATCCCTGCATCTAGGATAGCTTCATAGTTTAATTCGATAATTATTTTATTATTTAGCTGCCATTTGATTTATTCTATATTAATATTGTTTTTATTGGAAGGAAAGTAGGCAACAGTTTCTTTTGCAATTTTGCTTTCACCAAGTCGCATGCTTTCATCTAATTAACCGACCTTTAATGCAATATTTGGAGGTGTGTACTTGCACGCATTATCATATTATTAGTTTCATTTCACTTTTTTTTTGTTGGTTATCTTCAATTGTTAGTGATAACTAATTGTTTATTTCAATCATAATAATTTTTTATATGCAAGCTCAAGATAGAATTTGACGAAAAAAATGCTATTATGAGGAAAAGTGCTCTCCACTCTATGAACAAATTTCTACAATTCACATTATTTACTTGGAAAAAAATTAGAGTTAGTTAACTTCTAAATACCGGTATAGTAAAATGGGAAAAATAATTTTGGGTGACATTGAAGGCCACACTTGCCAAAACCAATTTGTGTTTCCACAGTTCGTTCGTTGCAATGAAAAAAAGCAAGAACTAAACATAATATTAGATTGTGGCTTTTCATCAATTTATTTGTGGGCACAAATTGTATTAAAAATAGATTGAGAAATAATAATTTTTCTATCTCAGTCTATCCAATGTAAAATACCCCATTATTAGTTTTTATATAACTTCCATTGATAGATTTGATATTTTTTTTTTTTTGCATTGAATAATTTATGACATTTAAAAGTTACTAATGATTTCAACTAAATTATAATCATAAAGCATAATTTTCAACACTTCTTTTTAAACATTTAGAATGACTAAAAAATATTCATTTAGCTGATAAAACATGATTTAATATGATTTGGTAGTTGGTATGCCAAATAATTTTTAGATTTTAATTATCTCAAAATTTATTTAATTTGAAATTACTATAAACAACTTTGTATAAATAGTAGAAATAAAGGATTAAGGTGGTAACTAGGAATCCATATTATTGAAAAATAAAATAAAAAAATAAGAATGCAAGCAAAATGAAAATAAAAAAAAAAGAAGACGCTACTGATTATAAACTTATCCTCAACAACTGGTGACCTAACCAAAAAATGATATTAAAGAAAATATAAAACCAAAATATACACCAGAAAACCAAGCACTTGATATCCAAAAGTGAATTAGAGGAAAGAAATTGGATAATATCGGAGCAGAGAAAAATACAACATATTGGAAACTCGTAACTGAGCCATTGAGCTAAAAAAATAAAGAAGTGAATGAACTTAAATCTACTTAAAATCATAATCTTTGGTGATCTTTTCTTAAGCTAAGACTTTTGAATAAGAAAAGCTGATGGCACATAATTTCAAAAGGTAAGAAGGATTACGGGAAAAAAAGTCATCATGAGGCATTTTATATCACATGACAGAGCAAGTTATGACGACAACTTGGCGTGGCATTTTTATTGTTCTTGGAAGTTTTAGGTGTTAGATAAGTAAATATTAAGTTCAGGGTGTTAGGTATGCAAATTAATATGTTTTGTGAGTTATGTATGTAAATGTCCCTAGTATTTATTGAATATTTTTTATAATTTTGAAATTATGGATTTCAAGAAAATAAATGAGTTTATATTAAGGCCATAAAAATAAAATAATTCAAATAATTACATTTATATCTCTTTATATATTAAATTTTTTTTATGTAAAGATATATTCCCATTATATGAATTTCTCCTCGTCCCCCTTTTTTGCCTTAGCGGTGCATTTTAATGAGAGAAAGGGAGGGAAAAAGAGAGGGTAGGGAGATAGAAAGCTAGTTTTGTTATCCAATTTTGTCCGTCGAGCCAATTAGGAAAATCAGCCGTTTCAAGGTAGGATATCATTATCCTATTTATATTTTTAAAAATTTTATTTGTTTGTAAAAATTTTGATATTTTATTTGAAATTTTTTTATATAAATTAATATATCTTTGAATCCAGGAAATTTTCATAGCATAAATTTTAGTATATTACTACTCTAGTCATTCTACACATATTTATATAATTATTTTATGTTTTCACTAGATATTTTAGATTTTGAGAGATTTTGGGTATTTTGGAAAACTTTTAAAAATTTATAAGATTTATTTTAATTTGGTCAGACTATCATTCCAGTGTTATAAAGGTTAATTGTAGCAGTCTTTTGTAATTTATGCATTGAATTTAGTATACTGTTAGATCTTGCAAATTTTATTATTATTTAACACTCACAAATTTTTATATACTGTAGCAATTTTATCAAAATATTGATTCATTGGCATTAATGTATTGCATATATTTGTGTAAATAATTATGGCTTGATTTATAAGTTAATTGTAAACTTTATGTGTAAGTTATATTAGGAGGTATAAGGGCCTAAATAAAATGTGTACTTATAGAGAGGTATAAGTGCCTAAATACATAAATTATGCTATGCATAAAGAGGCATATGAGCCTGAATGATTACTTAATTGTAGATATAAATATTAGAGAGGTATAAGTGCCTGAATAAATAAAATATGCTATGCATAAAGAGGCATATGAGCCTGAATGATTACTTAAATGCAGATATAAATATTAGAGAGGTATAAGGGCCTTATGATATAAATACATTTGAGAGGTATATGAGCCTAATGATATATACGCGAGATATATTTGGAATGTATAAGGACCTAATGATATATACATATGGTGTATTTAAGAGGTATAAGAGCTCGAGAGAGAAGTTTATGTGATGTGTTTGAAAATATTATTTGTTTAAGCATTTTACTATGATTCAAATGTCATGTTAAAATATTAATTATATATTGTTTATTTTTGACATATGCTTTCAACATCATATTTGCATAGACTCAATATAAAGTGTAATTGACCTATTAATTCATTGTATTTGATAGTATTACAATATTACAAAGTTTCTTTAATGGTTAAATGGTTTACATAATATGATGTAAACATTGATTTACATAAACACTATTTTACTATTGAATATTAAAAATTTAAGGTAGGATTCGTGTAACCTACTAAGCATTTATACTCATCATTATTTTATCTGTATGTGTAAATTTTAGGGAAGGAAAGTGTAGGGACTAGGTCGATTAGAGAGAGGGATTATAGGTTTCTGTTCGTATGTATGCCTTTTGTTATAATGTAGTTATTTCCTTTGAAATCATTGTGTTAATATTTTGATTGATATAGATGTGTACCATAATTATTGTGTATAAATATTTTGTGATTGTATAGTTTTTGATATAAACTAAATGGAAGTTGATGATCTTTACTTTATTATATTTTGATGATATACTATGTAAAAAAAGAAGGATATAATTCTTTCCAAATAAATCTTAGATAACATTTGTTGCGAATCCAACACCATGTGGCCACCTCAGTTTTTAAAGGTTATATCATTTCATGTTGTAACATGAGAAACTAACATTTCTCCCCTTTTTTCAAGGTAAAAGGATATCACTCATTTTTAATGCATAAAGAAACTTCTCTTAATAAAGTGAAATCTCATATAAGCTCTCTACAAGAACAATCTCTCAAGTTAAAGCTTAACTATCAATGACAAGGTAGATGAGAAAGAGCAAACAAAATAAAATGCAACCTCACTAATAGAAGTCCTCTTAAGAAAAAAGAAGAGAGAATCCTCTCCACTTTTTTTAAGAGAATAACCTTCCCTAAGCCCCCTTTAAGCTCTCTCATGTTCAAATTGAAGGCTCCCCAAAGGGGAATTTAAAGGGAAGAGTCAGAATATAAAATTAAAATTAACATTAATTTTTAGTAAAACTAACCTAATTGTACTATATGATCAACCATCATACTATATGATCAATTCAATTTTCTAAAGAATATTGAACGTTATAATTATCCCATCACCTATCATATTTTGCCATATGACCAAGGGTCATGCTGTATGAACAGTACAAACTAAAAATTTTTTATTTATTCAGCCTATATGATCTCATCATATAGTATGAACTCAATAAGAAATTTTTGTCATCATATCCATGAAAATTTAGATTCAAATCAGGTAATTACCAAATAAGTACATACTATATGATAGACATATGACCATAAGATCATTCAAATTGTAAAAAAAAAATGTAATTAATAGATTTTATCCTAGCAATTATAAATAATTAACAAAAATAAACAATCAAACAATATGATTAGATACCATATAGTACAATTAGTTTAATTTTGATAATTTTAAAGTTAATCAACTCAATTATGATGGATAAAACTATTAACAAAAGATGGAGGATCATTTAGTATGATATAAATTAAACAGTATGATTTCTAAAGAGAATTTTAATTTTAAAATTTAATTTAATATTTTCTTACGGGTGTGTGTGTGTATTTGGTTATTTTTAATTGTTCACACATCAAATATAAGAATGTAAAATAAAATATAAATATTAAAATAATAATACAACTTTGGGCTTGACTTGGGTCTTCTAAAGATAAACCATTCCTCAGTTGTAATCTTCATGTGCCCTTCCTTGATTTAGCTCTTAAAAATAGCCAGTATTCGTGTTCTCTAAGCCAAATTTCATTTAGCTGCTTCTTTATAGTAATTGCATTGAAAGCTTACCACAAATAGCACATACAATTGATTAGTAAATGTAATTGTTCAACCATAAATGTTTGTGATCATCAAAACATATGAAGGGTCATGGGGTTAATAATATCTCCTTTTTGATGGTGGCAAATATTTTTGGTTGAGTTTAAGAGTTTAAAGCGTGACAAAAAAGATATAAATCTCCCTCAATTTATGCCATAAAAATATGAAATGAATGAAGTAATGTTTATATTAAAATGCAAAATGTTTAAAAATATGTAAAAATATATAACCACATATAAAGAAGTGAAAAAATGTGTAACATGCAAGAGTGATTTCAAACAAATAAAAAAAAAATACTTAATCTTCTCCCTCTTTTGACATATCAAACATGCAAACACTAGAGGTGCGAAGACATATCTTGTGAATTAAGTCAAGATAGTTTTTTCAAAAATATTCTTAACAAACATACTTATAAAATAAGTATATTTAGAATACTCAAATAATAATCATATAATATGTTTAACTAATTGTTTTCTATTAACCTTGCGATCATCTACTTATATGCAACACTTTTGTAATCTTATAATTACTTATATAAAATGATATCAATTAATTTGTTGATTTTTCTAAACAAGTCTATACAAAAATAAAGTGTTGATTACATTTTGTTTAGATGATAAGAGAAGTTATTGCATGATTCAAGTAGATGAACAACTATTATGAAGGGCTACCTAATGATAGACTAGGGAGACACAATTTATTCTTATTTTTTATTTTGTTTTCACACTTTCTTTCTTTGAGATTTTTTTTTTTAATTTCAGACTATCCTTATTTGGAAATTTTTTTAATCTAACTTTTATCCCAATCTGTGCATTAATCATACTATTATTGTTACTGGATTCATTATCCAATTTGCAAAATCACATACATCCACACTCATATTTATTCACAAAATAATGTGTTAGGAACATAAAAAAATTAAAGTAAAAGAGAAAGATGTCATTTCCATAAGAAAATTCATACTAAATAGTTATGCGCATAAATAAATTTTAAAGTGTTTGGTTAGGTTAGTGATTCATACTTCTAATACAAAGTTTTTTGTATTTCGAATAATACTCAATCATAAGTATGCAATATAAGCAAGTTAAAAAATATCGCATAAACTTATAATTTATAGAATATGACATAAAAGGGCACCAACTAGAAAAATCATGCAGAACAGTTATGCTAAAAGTGACTAATACAACTAATATAAAAATATAACAAGTAAAATAATATTAGGTACAATAATATAATAATTAATATGTAATAACAAAATACACTATATCAAATGTAGAAAGAAAATTAAAGATTGATAGACTATAATAAAAGTAAAAAAGGAAAAGAGAAAATCTAAAATAATAATAGTACCTTATCTAGTGGTGGTTGTCAGAAGATGCCATGAAGTGAGCCAAATTGAGGTTAAAACCAAGATCTGTTATCTATGTGTTGCCATTGGAAATCCTTCCAATAAGTTTCTTTCTCCTTGATATGCTTGTTGAATATGAGCTCAACATATATGAAATGCTCAGTCTAAGCATCCTAGGGAAGTGGTAATATGCTAATGGCTCTCCTTCTCTAACAGCCTCCTTCTCAGCAACCTTAGTTGTGACTTATGCTAGCCACTACTTCTCACTATAAATGACATGAAAGGAATAATTTGTGAAGTGGGAAGAAGTGTGATCTAGTGCTTTAGGAAAGTGAGGTTATAATTGACATCTAGTAGATAAATAATCATATATTCTAATGGTAGATTGTAGATTTTTTAGATTTGAGTTTTGTAATGATTGTAAGACTTTGAATGTAACAAATCAAATGATCTACAATATTGAGGTATTCATGAAGATGAATGTTTGAGATAGAAATGTTTCAACTACAAACACTAGATTGGAGAAGAGTATGATCAGAGTTGATAAGATTTCCAAAAATTTAAAAGAAGCACAAAGTGAAAGGGATAGGTAAGAGAAATAAAGAAATTAATGGGTTATACTAGCAAAAAGATTGAGTATTTGATAAGATAACTTCATTTTTAAAACTGATTTTGAATCAATGATCCTACACTCCTTATATTTTAGGTATGCAACTTTTTCATCATTAGATATGAAGTAATTGTCACGACTGTCATATAGTCTTTTGCTAGTTATGAAAGTACTTGCACACTAAAAAAAGTTCAAGAAAGTATAAGGGGAGAATAAGAAACTATGAGAAAGAATGAAGAAATCAAGGTCTATTTATAGAGTTTTGGGTCTGTGAGATAATAAAGTATTTACTGGGTTCATACAATACTATTTAGATCACATAATGGTCGTCAAAATGGTTATTTTGATCAAGTCAATCATACAATATGATAAAAACTTGTACAATGAGATTAATAAATATTAATTATCCCAATATTTATTTCACACTAGTTTGACTAGGTCAATCATATCATTGCAAACAAATAATATATTACAATATGAATCTTATGATATGATCTATATTTAACTATTCATCCCAACCTTTTTGACAATCTAAATAGATTTATCATATAACACAGTCATGGATCATATAGTAGGATTATAGTATTTTAATTTCATTCCATAATAAAAAGTGATTAAGATTGGAGGGGTCAACTTGAAAGCAAAAACACAAAATTATAATTTAATAAAATAAAAATGCACAAAAAATAAAACTGGAAATGAGTAAAAGACAATTAGAAAGAAAACAAAAATGAATGAAAAATAAAAGGAGCATAAAATGAAAATATCCTAATCACTAAAATTTATCACTCCTAGGCGTGATCTAAGAGAGCTAAACCTATCAAAATTCAAGGCTTTTGTGAAAATGTTTGCTAACTAATTCTTCATGTCATAGAATCAAATATTGACATTTCCTTTTAGAACATGATCTCTATTCAAATGATGTATGAAATTTATGTCCATGATACATGAGTGCTGAATTAGCTTCTTAGTTTTTTAGATAACACTAGTGTTATGACACATTATTGGAATTATACATACTTCTAGATCAAGATCAATAATTTAATGCTTGAACCATAAGACTTGAGCAACATAACTTCTTGTAGCAATATATTTAGATTCAATAGTAGATAAAAAAAATTAAAAATTATTTTTTTACTAAACCATTAAATTAATGAGTGGCCCATAAATTGACACGAACTAAAGTGTTTTTTTATTAACTTTATAACATATAAAACAAAAATCAAAATATTTAAAAGATCAAAATATGTGATTTCATGAGGTTACCAAATTCCTAAATAAAGTGAGCTAATTAGAAATTAAAAAGATCCTTTTTACAACTTTCAAATGAGACACTTTTGGATTAGCTTGAAATTGTGCACAAAGATAGACACTAA
This sequence comes from Cymbidium sinense, assembly GCA_021442155.1. Lineage (NCBI taxonomy): Eukaryota > Viridiplantae > Streptophyta > Magnoliopsida > Asparagales > Orchidaceae > Cymbidium > Cymbidium sinense. Next base: position 94,898,598 of record CM038225.1, read on the forward strand.
ACATGATATGAGAGGTCTACTAGCAGTCAAATAAAGTTATCCTATCACTCCATGATATTTCTTAGGGTCAACGGACTTACCTACAAGATCATTATTTAACTAAGTGCTAGGGATCATTGGAGTGTTGATGCTTTTACATCTTTCCAATCTAAACTTTTTGATCAGCTCCTTAGTGTACTTAGTTTGACTAAAAAATGTACCTTTTTATCTTTGCTTAACATTGAATCCATTAAGTAAGTGCATCACAAATTCTTTGCTCATTAGTCTTAAAAATCTTCACACAAACATGAGTTAGTAGATCTAAATGTAATGTCATCCACATAAATCTACACACAAAGAATGTTAAAAGTTGTTCTTTTGATAGTAAATGTAGTATCAATAGTTCCTTTAACAAAAAAGTTTATAATAAAAAATTACTAAGCCTTTCATGTTGATCACTTTGGAAAAACACCTTTGCAAATCTCTACGCTATCTTTTTAGGATGTTCGGGGAGTTCATTCTTCATGAGGTAGATTGATGTATATTCAACCAAATTTCTTATAACATTATGTTAGAGTTTATTTAACTTTGGGTTCTACATCTTATGTACACAAGCATTCATATTTAATTATCTCTCTTATTATAGTAGAAGAGCACTCTCAATTAAGATTGGAAATAAACATATCTCTTTGATATGAGTCAGTGTCTAAAGGTGTGATGTGAATGATTGTTTAAGGGAAAATGGATAGTAGTCCTAATCAAGATCCCATGGTTCCATCATTCCAGGACTACTGTTATTCCAATCTATTAACATTAAAGGGATATTAGTTATAATGTCTAGGGAGTTTGATTAGCAATCATGGATTATCTCATCTTAGATATGCCAATTAGACTAGAGGTGTTGTGTAAGTGTTTAGTGAATTAAGACTAAACTTAATTTATAAGTTTATCCAATAATTCAATGAAGTCTACTTTGTAGACATATGTAGGGCTTACATCCATTAGAATGCTTGTAGGGTTTAGAGTTTACATAGTGAACTGATGGATTGGATTTATAACCCTTTGAAATGCTAGTTATGGTTTTAAAGTTTGCATGACAAACATATAAATTGGACTTACATTTCTTTGGGGAAGTTCACATGGAGAACATATGATTGGGAGCTTTCATCCACTAAAATGCCATTAGGTTTTATTTTTTCATGACAAACATATAGATTGAACTTACATCCCTTTGGAATGCAATTAGATGTTTGGAGTTCGCATGGTGAACAAAATGTGTTTGATGATTTTTTTTATTCTTGGGGTTAGCTCGACATTGTAAAAGTAGCACTAGAGCACTATGTGGTCAGCGCCATAGCACTAAAAAGTTGGTGCTTTGGTGCTTGAAGTTCAATGCCTCTATTCTAGTGAGCTAGTGCCCTAGCATCGGTAGGTAGAAACAAAGGTCCCTAGAACCAAAGAGAGAAGTGCTTCAGCACTATAAACGTAGCACTACAGTGCTAAAGTGTCATATGAAATAATAGAAAGCAGGTTAACTAGTTCACTAGTGCATAGACATTGTGAAAAGTTTCACCATGGTGCCAATCAAAAAGCGTTCAAAATACTGATATGCTGGTTGGTGCATTTAATAGAAAAGAATAAAACTTTTGACCAACATGGTGCTCCATAAATTTCTGACATGCTTTCCAGATTTGGTCTGTTATGAAATTAAGAGTAATAAATGTTCATAAATAATTTATTTGACTGGTATAATAATTATCTTGACCGACTAACTAGTGTTTAGGCACTGTATTTGGAGAGTCATGATGCTAGTCTCGTATTTCAAAAATTGAGAGGCTAGTGCCTCAATGTTACAAAACAAATGCCTTGGTACTATAGAAGCAACACCGTGATGCTGGGTCTAACCAATGAAAAGAACCCCTAGGTTGCCAAAGTTTATCATTCTAAATTCTTTGTTCTCTCAAAAGTTCTTGTTGCACATTTTCTCTTAATCTGTTACTCTACTCTAGGATAGTAAATATGTCACTCAAGATCATCTAGAAGGGAAAGAAGAGAGAGTCCTCAAGCAACACTAATATATGTATCAATATAGACATGGAGGGGAGATACTAGCACGCCTTTATCAACAAGTACCTCATTCCGGAGAAGAGCTTCCACAACCTAGCTAGGAGCATGGAGAGGGTTATCAATGAGCAAGGCTGGGAGCATCTCACCTATGACAACACTACTTGGGTTGTTCTTATGGTGCGAGATTTCTTTGCTACAAGGTTGTCCTTATGGTGTGGGAGTTCTTCATTAATGCATATAGATATTTATAACAAAAGTTTATTATATATGAATATGCATTATTATTTTTGATGAAATCCTTCATTATTCAAATGTTTACTATAGAGAAGAATTATTTATAATTTAATTTGTAATATGCTTGGAGGTGATACTTTGAAATTATTCACTTCTCTTATTTATTCTTTATATTTAGGTTATTATTAGGATGAAGAGTCACCATTCAAAGGCTTCACTTAGCTAAAAAAAGAATGTTTGAAGGGTTTGGATGAAAAAATGAAAGTAGGAGATTGCTCACACGCTCTTCAATCAAGATACAATTCTCCAACTTTAAATGAGAAACTCCAAAAAATTATAAGAAAAGCTTAAGAATTGAGAAAAAGGGTGGGCGAAAGCAGCTGGTGGTAACAAGAATTAGAGAAAAAAATTTGATTATCATATGGGTTGGCATTAGCAGCAATTTTCTTACATGAATGAGTTCAACTTAGCAGTCATTCAAATATTTGAAAATTATAACTTTAATGCTAGCCCGAGTAGAGTTCTTTTTCCTATATCTCCTCCTTATCACCCTTATGTTAGCACCCTACCGAAGCCAAAAGAAAAAGAGAAGGAGGACTACAACATCTAGGATATTCTTTTTCCCTTTTTATTTTTTTTATATTTGTATTTATATTTCTTTTATTTTTTATACTATTATAATTTTATTTGGCTCATTTTAGAATAAAATTTTATTTGATTGAATTTTTTTGTTATCTCACTTACCAGTCAGCTATCTCACGAACTTAATTATAGTTTAGATGTATATTATAATTTAAAATTTTAATTGGGTAATAAAAAATTCTAACTTAAAAAACTAGACTAGAAGGTTAGAGACTCGGTGTTGGAAATTCATAGCCTTAGTGTTGGAAGCTCAATGCCTCGATACTTGATGGTGAGACTTGGGCTTAAAATAAGAGAAGGAAGTGCCTAGGGGCAAAGTAGCACTACGGTGCTATTACAACACCTCAGTACTTTCAAAATAGGGCTCTAGTGCTTCTGGTGGACACATTGGCCATATAATTCGAGAAGGCAGTGCTACAGCGCCAAGATTTAGCACCATGATGCTAGTCATAGTGTCTTGGTGCTATGTAATAGTGATATGACACTATAAAGCAGATATTTTGACTTTTAAACTTGAGAAGGCAGTGATGCAGTGTTAAGGTTCAGCTCTACGACACTAGTCATAAGGCCTCAAAGCCATACAATAGTGTTACAGTACTGCAAAGTTGAGCACTAGGGTTCAAAATCCTAAGAGCTCAGCACTACAATGTTACGAGTAAAAAAACTCTATTCCAAAGAGACTTTCTTATGTGATTTGATAATTTCCAAAAATTTTGATAGCATAACGACTTGGCAATGCTAGGTTTTGAAATATTCTAGTGCAAAATGCACTCTTCTTCTTTGTTCTGGATCCGAGATCGGCAGAATGAGGATTTTCACACACTGGAACTAAGTTTGATGGTGGAGGTCTTGAAATTCTTAATTTATACTTTAGTGAATTAAAACTCAATTTAATCATGATTTTGACAATATTTTATCTTAACAATGCTTAAAATTTCATAATTAACATGATTGCATCCTTCTCCCTTACTCTAGATCCAAGATCGATGGAGGGAGAATTTTCATTTCGAACCAGATCTAGGTTTAACAGTGAAATTCTTCAAGATTTTTCTATGGAGCAAGGAAACATAAAAAAGAAGCTTTTTATTTGGAGTTTTACCTAAAATCTTGCCTTATGTAAGAAGGCGGTCATGTAGCGGAGTCTGCATAGAGAGATAAATAGAGAGAGAGAGAGGCCAAAAAAGAAAAGAAGAAGACTAGGGTCAGTCCCTCCCACCTTTTTATAGGAAACTGCTTCTCATAACTATTCTAGCTCTCCTAACAACTCCCTTTCTCCCTCTTTCGGTGATTATTGCTGACCTGAATGGTTGTTGGCAGGAGTGGTTAGTATTTTTTGGATTCTTTAAATTTAGAGATAGCGGAGCCAGTGCTAGGATTGCGATGAAGTGATGCTGGAGTTGAATACTTTATTTTTGGTTATTATTTATTATATATTTTTTCAGTTGCAAACACATACCAAGGACGAGGCTCTTGTTTTAAACCATACAATATTTTTCTTTCTATCTGAGATTTCTATGAAGCACGAATTATATAAAAAGAAGGTGTCGAACCTATAAATCTTTTCCTATTTTTTGTGTAAGAATTGAGTCTTTAGGATATAGAATAGAACATACAATAAAGTCCCTTCTCGAATGAAAAAAGAAGTAAATATTCTTTCCATATTCTAGAGATCGCAATTAGGTAAATTGTAACCGATTTCCCCTTCATTTATTCTTTTCGATGAATACTCCGAAAACCCATATATATTTAATCATGGTATATTAAGCATTCAAATATGAATGGATATTTAACAAAAACATTCTTATCTATTACACCATTGAAAAAATCACTCTTAACATCCATTTAAAAAAGTTGAAATTTTTTAAAACAAGCAAAAGGAAATAATAATTTGTATGTCTTGTAAATGAGTAATATGTGCAAAGATTTCTCAAAATCAATGCCTTAAATTTGATTAAACTTTTACCAATAGGCCTTGCTTTGAATTTAGTAAGTATTATTAATCTTACACCTTCCAAAATAATTTTATTATTTAAATGAACCAAGCATTTATCGTTAAGAAACTTTACAACAAAACCTTTATCATATAGCTCACTAAAATGCTCAATAAATTGTGTTGCAAATCATCAATAAAATGAACCATTTTTGTAGATATAATTTTTTATATGAATGATACCTCACTTGAGTACTTTACAAGTTGTGTTGCCTCACATGACGCACTACAGAAAAACTATAGAATTTTGGTGACATTTCCAATGAACTATTCTATAGGAAATTATTGAGTGATGTATTGAAAAAATTTTCAAATAAAAATATTTTTGATGAAAGTGCCATCTACAAAGGATGTCAAGGAAAAATCACTTAAAGATGACAGATTTTCTAGCGGGAAAATCCATCAAAAAAGTTTTTGATAGAATTTTAATAGAAAATATGTTAGGAACTACTAATAATAGGGTGACAAAATGTGCCCCCCAACCCCATTTCCTTCTGACAACTCTACTTCTCTCTCAGATGGTGACGGAAAATGAGCTAGGGCTCATCGATTTTTGCTCAAAATTTATCTTATTGCTTTAATTTTTTCATAGAATTGAAGGTAAACCTCGATCCCTTGGTTGTATATCTATTGTTTTGAGATTTCATCCGTTCATTTGAAAGAAAAGTGGATTTGATATTTTGAGAAGTTTTTATTATTTTAATGCTATATCTTGTTCAAATTAGTTTGAAATTGATTAATCTTAGTTTAAGATGTTTATTTGGAAGTAGATTTATTAGGTTTTGTATTTTTTATAAACTCTATTTTGGAAAATTTTGGTCATGTATTTTTCAATTAATTTAATGTGTTAAATTGCTAACTATATAATTAATAGTATTTTAATGAATTTATATAATTTACATAATTTATGTTTGATTTAATTTTGTAAAATGAATTAATTTGTTGATTATATGCTAATATAGCTAACATATTAGAAAATGTAAAAATAATAAATTTATATTTTTATATAATTATGATTGTAATGATCATCACAATGTTCCAATATTCCATGAATTGCTTAGAGTTTAGTGAACAAAATGTTATCATGTCTTTTCTTATTCTGCACACCATTCTATTAATCTACATGCCTGCACTATTCCCTCACCTTCTTCATCGATCTCATTGACTAGCTTTAGGATGGGTAGATCGGTAAAGAGTTATTAAAAATTTCAAATAATTTAAGAAGTATGTGAAAACTAATTATGCCCTTTACAATATAAAGTTTGATATTTGAATGATAATCAGTCATTACTAATTATAGATAACTATAGTGAATGACTTAGACACTTAGGGCATTACATTAAATTGAAATTTAATTATACAATTATTACTACTTAAATAACAGAGAAAGAATACTAATTTATTCCTCACACTTTTTAATTTACCCAGCACATGGATATACGTAGCAAATGATTGTAGATGTATAATAGATTTTATCTAGGCAAAAAAGATTAAATGATGAATTTTGGAATGGTGTGGAACACTTTTCGCACGTGGTATCTCAACTCCCATCTTACCTTTCTAAGGGAAAGTTTCGATGTCCATGTGTAAGACACAATAATCATCCCTTCTTAATGTCTGATGAAGTTAGATTAGACCAGTATCACAAGAATTTCTAGCCAAATTATTGGTTATAAACTTCACATGGTGAGTTCGAGCCACATATTGATGTTGACACTAATGCTTCAATGAGTTATGCATGCCATTTAATTCAAGTATACTAAGGTCATTTTTCATACATCTTAACCAAGTCTTTTTAGGTCTACCTCTACCTTTCTTATCATAAGACAAATCTAATGCATCTACTCTTCTAATCAGGTCATTGGACGGTCGGCGCTTTATGTGGCCAAACCATCTAAGGCGACTCCTCTAATTTTATCTGCCACTAGAGGTATTCCAACTTTTTCCTAAATATACTCATTTCACATTCTATCTCTAAGATAAAGCCACTCATCCACTTGAGTGTCCTCATCTCTGTAACACTTAACTTAGTCTTATGCTTCCCTTTTATTGGCCAACATTCTGCACCATAAGTCATTGTAGGTCTTACCACCATCTTATAAAATTTTCTCTTAAGTTTAAGTGGAGCAGTTCTATCACACAACATGCCAAATGCATTCTTGCACTTCAACCATCCAACTTGAATTCTACTAATAACATCTCCATCTATTTCACCATCATTTTGAACAATAGAGCCTAAATATCTGAATCGCTCACTCTTATTAATGACTTGTTCACCTAATGAGCCTTTATTTAATATTCTAAGTTTAGTAGATCACAAACATTTTTGGTTAAATAAATTATTTTTTTGCTGATTAGTTGTGTGTGCAAGCCACGTTTAAATTATAATAAAGCAATAAAAAAAGATTCATTTTAAGAGCACGTGTTATAATTGATTAACAAAATACTTGATTAAAGATTCATGAAGATCATAAATAATGAATGATTGTGGTCAGAAGATCTGAGTTGAGTTCAACATTTGTATTAACATGTCTCATATTTATATTTTAATTTTTTTTGGCATCTGAATGATGAATGCCAATCATGTATACACACTTGAGTGAACATAAAAAAAATAAAATTTTCAAAAGTTAAAATTTTAATGAAATTGTATTGTATGATATCTATTATAGTGTATGATGACCCTATTTTGTTAAATCAGCCAAATCAAAAATTTATCAAAATTGTACTAATCATATTTGAATCATATTATATAATTATCCATTTTTGTTAAATTTTTAGCCAACTTAATTATGCCGGTTATAATCTAAATTTACTAATTTAAGCTAATCATATAAGATGATTAAGTTCACACTGTATGATTTATTTATGTTAAACATCATAGTCATCCACATTAATTTAAGTAATTACAAATCATGCCTAAATTGACTAATCGTATAGTACAATATAAATCATACAATACAATCCTTATTTGTTAACTAGCTTATTTTAATCCTGAATTTGAGGGATTCATTTGTTTGAGTATTTTTCTTAAATTGATTCATACTGTATGATTATATCGTACAGGAAAAATATACAAAGAGCTAATTTTTTTATTTGTACTATTCATATTGTAAGATCTAAAATCATAATGTATAAACTATTATGGTTATTTGGGATGACCTAATTGGCCACATAAATAAACCTAGCAAATTTAACTTATTGTACCATATGATTGAATGGATTTTTTCAAGAAAAAATTCACTAATTTTTTATTCAACCTCCTCCCTATAAATACCCCTTTGGGGGGATTTAACTCGGTAATTTAAATGTTTAAATTTTCAAAGAAGCTTAGGGAAGAATGCTTAGGAGAAGGATGAGGAGATCTCTCTCCCTCTCTCTTCTTTCTTTCTAAGGAATTGTTGTTGGAAAGGTTGCACTTGGTGGTTTATTTTTTTATTTACCATGCCTTGAGTCTTGTATTTTTTAACTTGAGATTGTGTTCTTTAGTATGAGAACTTGTGTAAACTTTATTTCTTTAAGAGATTTTTCCTTGTACTTCTTATGAGGGAGTGATGTAGGTCAGTTGAGGAAACTATTGTAAATCTTATATTCCATTTTTCTTTTTTTTTTTATTTACTGCTCTTTTACTTTGATTGGATTGATGAGTTTTTCTTTTATGTTTAAATTTATTTATTTTTGAAGAATTTTAAAAATCACACTAATTAACGCTCCCCCTTGGTGTGCCAATACTTACAACTAGTATTAGGGTGGGTTGCTTGCTTCACGATCTAATAACCATAAGCAGATCCTTCAATTTCACATCTAAGGAATAAAAACACCATGGAAAGGTACTTTATTATCTAAATGCCATTCTTTGATGATAATCCAATTGATTTCTAAAAAAAATTATATATAAACTTTTATTTAATCAATTGATTTTTGGGTGTGGAATATGATTGAAGTGAGATATTCACCTCCTCATGGGGTTGTTAATGACAAATGAATTGAAACTCCTTTCAACTCATGGTCATTAGAAGAGAGAGAATTAGATCAATTAAATTTAAAATGTTTAAATTGCTTTTTCTATGCTTCAAAATCTAAGGATTACATCCGTGTCTCGACTTATAAAACAAATTTGGCAAAAATTATGTGTTACATATGAAGGAATCGATGAGGTAAAACAATCTCAAATCAATATGCTCTTGCATGATTATGAACTCTTTTGCATGTTACCTTATGAGTCTATTTCAGACATGTACACACGATTCACCAAAATGATTACCTCCTTGCATACTTTGGGTAGAGATTTTACAAATGCTAAATTGTTAACAAAATTCTATGTTGTTTGCCTGAATCTTGGGATTGCAAGGTTACTGCCATTTCTAAATTTAAAGGCTTATCTGCTTACTCTATTGATCACTTACTTGGCACACTTATTGCTCATGAACAAAAAATCTTGCAAAGAAACATTAATATTGGTGATAAGAAAAAGAAGAAGATCATTGCACTTAAAGCAACACTTCTGATTGTACCAAAGAAGACATCAATATTAAGGAGGACGATTTCATGCATCTAACTAGAAAATTCAAAAACTTCATTAAGGATAAGAAGAAGGAATTTGAACTTAAAAAGGCAAAGATAAAATCAATAACTCCTCTAAAGTTGCTGATCTATTTTCTATAAATATTAAAAATTAGCTCATCAAGTGGGAGTGTCCTTCACTTAAGAACAATAATCAGAAGGACAAATAGAAGGAAAAAGAGAATATGAAGAAAAGAGAAAAAGAACATAACAAGACTTTAGGATAAACTCTGATTCAAACTTTTCTGAAGAAGCTTTCAAAAATTTGTTTGATGATAAAGATGACTCCTGCGATACTGTTGATGATCAGGTAAGTAATCTAACTTAAGATAATTTTTTAAATTTTGTAATGCATTACATGCCTCATTCAAATCCTTGAAAATAAAATATTCATCATTAAAGAAGAATTTCATCCTCATAGCACATTTCTTTATGAACATAGAAAATTAAAAAGTGACACAAAGAATTGGAAATTCAAAAGGCCAAAAAGGAACTTCACTTGTTAAAAAAAATTGACCTTCTTACATGTGAAAATGAAACTTTGAAAAAGAATTTGAGATTTATAAAAAGTGTACATCCATTATGAAAAGGAAATTTATTGCTAACAAATTCATGCTCTTTTTTTCCTAACATTTGTTATTCCTTGTGTGGAATGTTTGGACATGTTGCTAATATATGGAAGCATCATTTACATTTAGATTCAAAATATGCATGGATTCCAATAACTCAATCTAAATCTATGGAACCCAATCAAGTCTGGGTTCCCAAATGTCTAACCTAACTCTATTTTGTAGACTAACCTTCACTCAGGGGCCGGTGGAGACTTGTGGTACTTGGACTATAGGTGCTTGAAAGATAATCATTCAAGCGCAATAGCAAAGGAAAGGTCAATCTTTAAAATCTCATAACCCATAAAGTACTCAGATGAGGTACTAATAATAGAAAATTTATTTATGAAAGGTCCTTCATCTGAAATTCATGTTGCATGCTTTTTAGTTTCATATTTTAAGAAAAATGTTTTTTGGAAGTTCATTTTTGTAAAGAAATCTTGATAGAAGAATTTGCATTCACTAATTTTTGATTCATTCTTGTAGATGATGATATCTTTGGATCTAAAAATAAAATCTAAGTTTGGATGAATAATGAGAATATTAGGGAGAAATTTTCTAATGGTTTTGCCAATGCTATAATCTTGAATTGCTTTGGAAGATGAGCTAAAAAATAACCTTAATGTTCATATCTGATGAATTTTGAAGTTAAATCAATAATTTGTAGCTAATCTCAGGGTGATTGAAAATTTCAAAATTAAATCAAATGATTCAGAGGATATTTAAATTGAGACTCTAAATCAAATAATTTTTTTTTGATTTTTCATCTGTTGTTTGGAAGTAAGTACTTCTAGTTGCTTATTTTAATTGTTACTATTTGGATGTTAAAGAATTAGAACAATCACCCAAATTTGAAAGATCATTATAGTTTGATTCTACTAAATTATCTTGGTCTAATAATTTGTTAATGAAGAGTCCCTTATCTAATAAGCAAGAAGTTGGAAGAAAAGAATCAGGGGTGCACTCTTAAATCAATCAAAGATTTGTTGATCATGATACTTGGATTAGAAAGATGTGCAATCATTGTCACCCCCCATGAGGCTTTGTGCTTAGTTGAGTATGAATTCTAATTAGTATGTTGGATTTGATCTTGGAGCTCAGGACATTCTCATCTTTACAACTTTTATTTTTCCATTATATTTTAATATTTTTAATCCATGCATGCATCATTATTTTATTTTATTTTTCTTTTGATGCACGGTTCTTCAATTTTTTTATAATTTTGTTTTCTTTAATCTTACTTCATTTTTTCGACAAAACATTATAATAAAATAATAACATAAAATTGAAGGAATTTTTTTAAATTGTCCTATAGGATACCAATCGTACAAGACGATTGACCTGATTCGATTGTCAAAAAAGCTTGGATGACTGATTGGATGATTTATTGTAAAATAGATTGTACTAGATAATCTCTGATTATACTATATTATATGTTTATAAAAGCATGATTGACCCAGTCAAACTAATCATCATTCTGAACATTGGGATGATTAATGACACCGAATCGTACTAAATGATCTTTAGTCAAATTGTACGATTGACTCAATGAATTTTAGCTATTTCAATGACTATTAGGATGATCTCAATCATATTATATGAACACCCCTTCATACTGTACGAGTGAACAAGGAGTTTATAAATAGCTTTAATTTCTCACTGCTTCTCACCAAACCTCTTGTACTTTTCACTCTAACTTCCTACATAGAGTTTATGTGAGTGCAAAACTAATCCCAATGGCATGTAAGAGAGCTTGAAGTACTAGAACAAAAAATTAGTTCTGTTCTAAGGAAGAAGAAGTGACCTACAGAAAGTATAAGGAATACGGGATCATAGACACTAAACCTCTCTTACAAGATAATTTATCCTTCCCCATTTTTGATGTTTCCATAGGTGCCACTCTCTAATTTTTGATTTCCTTAGCCAACCCCTTCCATTATAATTTTATTTTTTAATTCTTTGCAAACCTTGCCATAAATTTTGGTCAATCTATACTACAATCTTGAGTGTGTGGTAGGGAAATCTATAATATCGATTTTGACCTTCACATCTATCATCATTTTTTAAAAATTGGTCCATTAGCCCATGACATAGCAAATGCAACTTATAATTGGATGACTGTGAATGAAGTCATTAGAAGCTCACCCTTTAGGAAACATTAGCCCTTAGTTAGCAGCCTTATGCTAAATGCCCATGTTATTCAACACATGCTTAGGCACAATGTCATTCCCAAAGCTAGTGATCACATCAACATCACACCTCTTTCCTCTATTGTCACCTATTTTTGTTTGACTCACACTCAATTCAACATGGTAAATCTTTTGATTCATTGCATTGAAAATCTCACCATCATTAAGAACCCAAAATTGAAGCAGAAGTGTAATTTGGCCTTAGAATATATGATTTCTTACCCAATTAGAGGTCAAATATAATATTTCCTATCCTAAGAAGCTAGACCATTTGTCTCCTCACTTCACTGATTACTTCTTTCATACATTATATAGTGAGAAGCAATGGCCAGCTTAGGTCATAGGGAAAGTGGAGGAGGAGGAAGCAGCTGGACAGGGGGAGTCTTTAGCTCACTACCGATACACCTAGGATTCTTGGATAGAGCATTTTGTATGGTTGGAGTTGAAGCTCGACAAACACATTGAGGAGCAAAGAGCTTGTTGGGAAGAATACCATCAACAAAGGGCATAGGAACAAGCTTAGTTTCAAGCTCAATTTGAAGCTTTACATGCCATTTTTTTAGCATATAATGTAATGTTTTATGTAGCTCATGTAAGTTGCATTAGGTAGCATATAATCCATTGTACTTTTTAGCATCTATTATGTAGTTGTTGTCAGTGGATTTAAAATACTTGAGATATTTTCTTTTAATATTTTCACATTTCTTTTACAATCAAGTAGTATTTAGAATTAATGTGGTTAAATTATGCATCATTAATTTAACCTAAACATCCAATTTTTTATGATCATGCATATGTCTATTTATAATATGAATTAGCTTGAGTAAATCACATATTTTTCTTTACTCTATTTTCTTTACAATTTATAATAAAATATTCTGTGTATAAGTATTAGTGTGGATGTATGTGATATTGCCAATTGCAGAATAAATTGAGAAATTACAATCATGTGTTTGGGATGTTCAAATTAGGATAAAAGAAAAAAAATTCTAAAATAGGGAGGTATCAATAAAAAAATTTCTAAAGAAGGGATTGTGGAGAAAATTAATGAAACCACATAGAGTTTAGGATTTCTTATTTAGATGATCAAATGCATCATTAAAGAATAAACATATTATCTTGAAAGATAAACATCTTATCCTATAATGGATTTGATCATTTAATAAAAGACTCCTAAGGCTAATGGACTTTCGTGTACCAGAGATTTTTATCCTAAACTACATGGAAGGTAGATCAAGGTTTAAATTTAAATTGGGTTCATGGTTTTTAATAGAGGCAAGCCCCTATAGTTAATTACAACTTAAGAAGAGTCTCTTCCTAAGAATACTCACGATTAAAGAAATGATGTGATATTTCTAAAGATTTCTAAATTGGTTTTCAAGGGATTGATTTTTGGAATTTTAAATGGTAGCAGTTCAAATTGGAGAGAGTTATTTTGAAAGCCAAACGAGAAAGAGCAAGAAATGCCTATTGATACTTGGAAGCCAAATAGACATTTCAACTATCCTATAATTGGGCTTTAAATTTTAGAATTTAAATTAGATTTTGAGTTGACATTTTCTTAGAAGTCTAGGAATTAGATTCTAGTAGCACAAGATTGCAGAAATACCTGGGGTTAAAGACTTATTCCTGAAAAGGATGCTTTAGAACCTAATCTATAGATGCTTATGACACATGTCAAATGCTAGACCTCATATCATTTTGGCATTTATCGACCATTCCTATCACTTGAGGGAATTCACCTATTCTTGATTCTTCTGGACTTACAACTCGCCTGGAGAGGGCTGCCAGCTAACACCACCTAAGCACATTTTAAATTCATGATGCTTTGAATGCAAGATGGCTGGGCTATTGCATATTTAAGAAAGGAATCTATGAACTTAGACTCACCCATTAATTCCTAGAATCATGCAAGGTATGAAATGCATCTAACTAATGCACATTTTTTAGATTTTTAAATGTTTTGATTCAAGATTTATTTAAGGTCTTGGGTATGCATTTTTTTCTAATGCCATGAAATTAGAAATGGTCATGAGATAAATTAATAATAGTAAGCAAGCTTCCTCTAGAAGGTGATCATCCTCATAGGTCAGATGCCCCTTATGTGCAATGGGAGAAGTTTCCCAATTCAAGGATTAGAGCAATATGATTTCATGATTTCAAAACCTGATTATTTCTAATTGATTTTATGTTTTGCATAAGTCCTTAGTTTATGTGAGGATTCAAATTTCTTCATTTTTGTTTCAATTGTTTAGATTTAAGTTGGTTACATAATTTAGTTTTTCCTATGAGCCTAATCGTCCAGGCATTCATTCACAGGAAAATACAACATAGAAAGAAACCTAGAAAAGTAGGTTGATTCTATTGTGCACCAAAAATAATTCAAGATAATTTAATTTAATAAAAAGGCCAATGTGTACCAGGAAGAAAAAAAAATGGGCGACAAGTTACTTGTAGCCTTATGGCAGACCTACAAGTCTAGATCTATGAGTCTTCTTTCTAGGATAGTCTCCTTCTTCAGGGACATCCATTGGGCTTCATAGGGGACCACTGAACCTATCTTTTAGTATGATTAGCTCTTACTAATCCTAGACCCCATAGAACCTAACCTAATTCTAAGCTCAAATTTATATTTAGATTTTCAATTTAATTCCTAGGCTCTGTAAAATAAATGTTAGGAAATATAAACATCACACAACAGTCATATTTTGCAAATATATGGACTTAACTTTAGTTGCATGCCAATCCCACGTGTCCTATGAGCTATGCTTAAGGATTTAAGCATACCTGCAAGAAATAACTTTTTAAATTATATTTATGATAGCAATCCTTTCTAGAATAACCCCCTACAAAAGATAATGTTGAATCTAGAAATAACATCCTACCATCCAATCTAACGAGCAAACAATCTTAGACATGCAGTCTAAAATAGTACACCACAAAGACATGTGAAGCACATCATATCAAAACACATCATAAGGAATCATTAAGAGTCACAGAATGGCTTAACCTAAGTCTAGGGTCCATGACTTAATGATGTAGTGTGTGAAGAGAATAGGCTTGTGTAGCAAGACTTTACTAGGCCTCTTTAGTTTAAGTTTTAAGTTGGAGTTTGAATTTGTTTGAATTTTACCTTTAGGTAGTTTCAATTCAAATGATTTAATGATTTAGTTTCCATTTTTATTTTTTACTTTATTTGGTTAAAGTGAAGTTCATGGTTTTCAAGAATGAAGAGTAGAATGAATACCACTTTTGGATGGAACTCACCCTATTCTACATCTTAACCCCTAATGAAATGAAATCTTCATCCTATGATGAAAATCCATCCCAAAGGTCTAACTAAAATCCTTAAGTATCTTAATTAATGCATTTGATTTAATTTATTTTGTTTGAATTTGAAATTATGTTTCATTTCTTTTCTTTATAAATATATATTTGATTTGATTGAATTATTTCAGTTGATTTTATTTGGATTGGTTCATTTTACTTAATTTGTTTCATTTGATTTAGTTTGACTTGGTATTTTGACTTTGGTTTGTTTCATTTGATTTGTATTAATGTTTTGGATTAAGTTAAGTTGGTTTCATTTAGTTTGATTCATGTTAAAATAGAGTATTTATGTTAAGGTTTGATTTCATTTGATTTGATTCAGGTTGTTTAATTATGAATTTATTAACTTAAGGTTTAATTACTCTTAATATGATTTATTAATTTCATTAATCCTTAAATATATAATTGATTAAATTCTTTGACTTAGGATGTTGGAAAACCTCCCTAAGTATTTCTGATGTTTGATTGAAATTAGTTCAAGTTGTTTCATGATTTACTAGATTAATGAATTTTCTTATTCATTTTTTGATTATTATCGATCTAAGAATTTGGAAATTCAAGAATTCCTAATCCAAAGATCAATTAGGTTTGAAAGTTTTAGGGAAAGTGGGGTTATATGCCAATTTCATGTTTCCAAAGTTTCATCCTGATTAGATTCATAATTAGGGTGTAATTAAGGTTTTAATCATTTCATTAAAACACACATTAAGCATAATTTAATGGTCATTTAAGGATTTATTTTTTCATTGATTCCTCTCTGAAAGATGTTTCCAAAGAGGGTTCATTCATAATTTTTAGACATTTGGTTGATTTATTATGGTTTAATTAAGTTATAGTTAATTATTTGAATTATTTAATTCATTTAATTACTTAATTAAGCTAATTTGTGATTTATTAAGTTTGGATGAGTTTCGTTAGTGTTTTAATGTTCATTAAGGTTCACTAAGTTAATTTAAGGTTGTTTAATTCATTTTCATTAATTAATTTATTTAATATTAATTTATTTAAAATGGAGGTTTAGGATTTGAAATTTCATTTCTCATGAAATATATTGCAATAATTCATGAAAATTTTTGCTAAGGTGTGTTTTAACATCAATGTTAGTTTCCCAAGGTTTCATCTCAATTAGATTAATGGTTTAAGATTTATTAATGTTTAATTGATTTTAATTAAATTTAAATTAAGACTTAATGACCCAAAATTAATTGGGGATTTTAATATTTATGGATTTTTCTCATAAGATGAATCCATAGAGCCCAAGTTAGCATTTTTTAATTTATATTTATTTTTCTATGAATTTTTTAAG
Organism: Cymbidium sinense; assembly: GCA_021442155.1. NCBI lineage: Eukaryota > Viridiplantae > Streptophyta > Magnoliopsida > Asparagales > Orchidaceae > Cymbidium > Cymbidium sinense. The sequence continues at coordinate 94,915,506 of CM038225.1, forward strand.
TTTTTATGATTTTTAATCAATTGTTAATCAATTTTTAAAGGGGGTTAGCTATTTTCGATGGCGACAACGGCTGGTCCGCTATGTGGTACGCGTCACCACGGATCTGCATGGCATCTATATCAAAAGTGGTGCCACGCGGGATGATCCTCGACTGTCTGATCAAAGATCGGATGGTTTGGATCAATCCATGACATCTTTTAGGGCTTAAATCAAACCGCCCCTCTAAATCAAGGCTGTCCGATCCTAATAGAAGGATCAGATGGAAAGAAATTAATCCCGCAATCCACTGGTGAGAGATGAATGTGGTCTATCTTTTTCACTTAAGCACCGATGAATTGCATCGTGATTTCAATTTCAAATCAATCAGTGATCAATTTTGGACCCATCTATACGGTTTGATCCAATTGGGGATCAAATTCCCTTCAAAAAGGGATAAAATCGATGACCTAGGGAGGTGGTGACGGAACATACCTTGATTTTGGTGATCTCGAGTGATGGGATTGACTCCATTAGCTTCATTTCACATCGACAAAGGTGTGGACAAAGTTTGATAGTTTACCTCCCCATGGATTGATCCCTAGATAAACATTGGTTCAATTTTTTGATGGTGTTGGTCATTTTCTGGCTTGCCGGTGGTGAGGGGCTGGGGTGGCGATTTGTTTGAGGTAACCCTGACCTCTAGAACATGTTGGAAGCTTCAATCTGACGAAAGGACCACTTCCTTGGATTTCATTATTGGAGAGGCTCAGTTTTCGTCTGTTCGTTAGCGTGTCGGTGGTGAGAGGTTGGGGAAAGGGTCCCCTGCTTAATCTCATGTCTTGGTGGACATTTTGGAGTAAAAAGGTGGAGGGAATAGGCTCTCCTTCCTCTCTTTCCATGGATGGCTGAGAGCTTGATTTTCTAGATTCTTGGTGGCTGGAATCCTACCACGAGCGATGGCAAGGCTGACCAATGGTTGGATTCAATCTCCCTTGGCCTTGTGAAAATGCTTGGATAATAATTGAGAAGAGAAGCAATTTCTCTTTCTTTGACATTTGGCTTGGAAGGAGAAAGCAAAGTTTCTGCTTTTGGCTTAATTAGGTGATTAATTAAGATTACTTGGAGTCCATGCAAGGATGAATTTAAATAGGTTCCATAGATTTCATTTCAATTTGAATTCAATTGGTGATTAATCTTGGCATTATAATTAGTTTCAATTTCAAAATGCATTAATAATCATTAATTGGATCATTTATCATGGATTGGACATTTTATTTATTTTTAATGAATTTGAATTTCATTTCATTTTAACTTGGCCTAAATGGATCTCATGTTTGACCAATGCATGAGATGTTTGATTAATTAATTTTATTTAATTTTAATTGGACCTATTAAGAAAAGTATGGTGTTGGGTTGTACTTGCTTGTGAATGAGAGTACAAAATATTTATTGTAATCTCAATTTTGATTTAGTGAATTCCTAGCTTGGGTATCTATGTTTAGCTACGTTTAAGTCTTAATATTAAAATTAAGTTTTCTAAAATTATCTTTAGAAACCAAATTCACGCCACCCCCCTCCCCTCTTAGGTGTCATAGCCTCTTAACACACATTGGATCAAAGCATCTCCTTCAACACATTTTAAATTGACAATTGAATGCAACTCAATAGCCCATTGGGACCAATTTGGCCCATTTTGCTACTTGACCCATGTCGATCCAAATCAGCATGAATGAACCACATTAAACCAAATGTTATCAAACTAAGTCCAAATTCATCTAAACTTTGCATGACTCCTTGGGTCCCCAATGGTCTACTTAAGTTGACTTGACCCAAGGAGAACCTAGAGCATCTCACCTAAAGTGAACCAAGAGTGGAAATGAGAACAAAGTCTTCCCTTCCATTCTCCTTGGATAGTTACTTTAATAGCCCTTAGCCCAACTGACTCAATTTACACTAAAGCTACTTTTCCTAACATTGAACTAAACAAGTTATGGCCATAAGGTGATAAACCTTGGTTCACTCAGCATGCGCTATCCCTCTCATTGCACTTCCCTAAACTTCTCTAACCACTAGAGCATCCCCATCTCATCAGCTCTTAACCATTTTGAGCTCAACCAATTAAGACACCACCTCCTCATGGCTACAAATTAGTGGTTCACATGGGGAGGCTCCATACAATTCAAATAGATAGAGCCTCAAGCACTAAAAAAATTCACCTCATTCCTAATTAGAGTCTCCTAAGCTCCCAAGCTTCCCCCAACACCAGGGCCCTAGCCACCATGAAAGGCAATCAAGGTTGAATGTTTTAAAATCTTCCTCATATTCCAAACCACTAAATCCTTAAATTAATATGCCTCACACCTTCCACAACCTCAATCACTTTGAACAAATCAATCCCATCTTGATTTAAACTCAAGAAGGTTAATGAACAATAACCTCAGGTGACTTACGATGGAGTATTGATCTCAGGAGCAATCAATGATCTCCACCACAAGGCTTCACCTCTTCAAGGTGAAGCTACCTCTAGACACTAGCTTTAGTGAGGTGACCATTCAAAACACTTAGAAAGTCTTAAGATTTTTGTGGTTCATGAAATAAATATGCATTTTGATGGGACTCAAAAATAAGAATGATCGCTTAGAAAATGACAACGTTGAGTAAGCTCTCTGCCATTTTTATTGAGATGTGTAGGAGTATGCTTTTCAATGAGGTAGATTGAGATATATTCATCCAGATTTTTCTTAATATTACATTTGGGTTTATTTAGATCTAAGTTCTACTTACCATAGTTATAAAGCATTCTCGATTAAGGTTGGAAACAATCATATCTTCCTAATATGAATAAATGTCTAATGGTATGCATGACATAACATAGATGACTGTCTAAAGGAAATAAAATAGTCATCATGATCAAGATCCCATGGTTTTGTCATCCTGAGACTACATTATTTTAATCTACCAATACTAGAGGGCTAGTCATAATGTCCATGAAGTCTAATTAGCAGCTATGGTTGCCTGATCTCAAATATTCGAGTAGACTAGAGGTTTAGTATAGAGGTATTTGCATGATGAACGTATAAATTGGAATTATATTCCTTTGCAATGCCATGGAGATTGTTGTGCTTGCATTGTAATAATGGGTTGGACTTACATCAATTAAAAAGCTGGTAGATTGGACTTACATCCCTTTGGAATGCTAGATTTATATAGTGTTCACATGATGAACAAATTATAGGCTGTTCGCATGACAAGCAGATAGAAGATTGGACTTACATCTAATTGAAATGCTAGATTTATGTAGGTGTTCACATGATGAATGAATTACAGAGTGTTCACATGGCAAACATAAATAGACTGCTTTTGGGGGATGAAATCTCACCCTGGAAGTATGGCACCTAGGCACTATGAATGGGAGTGCCTTGGTATTATAGATTATAACACTTGAGCATTATTAGGATGGCACCTCTGCATTGGGAAATTAGCACCATGGTGTTATAGGTGCTATAAAGGGCTTAGGTTGGCAGATTGACCAACACCTCGATGCTGACTATGTAGCACCATAGTTTTAGTGAAAAGATCATTCAAATGAGCTAAAAAGTTGGCAGCCACATTTAATATATAGGATAAACTTTTGACTAGTACTGGCACGCTGCAGAAGTAAGGCACATCAATATTGATGCTTTTCAGTTATAGTTGGTTACAAAATTAATGGAAATAAATGATAATAAGTGCTCTTTTTCATTGATATAGTAACCATTTTGACCAGTTGGTCAACACCTAGGTGTTGCATGTGAGCACTGTATTGCTGATTCATTATTTCAAAATCTAAGAGGTTAGTGCCTCGGTGTAGATATTGTAGCACCGTGGCATGAATTCTTTGTTTTAGAACTTGAGAGGGTAGCATTTGGGCTACAGGCAAGTGCCCTTTCAAAATCAAAGAGGTTGGTGCCTCGGCATTGCTTTCGCAGTGCCATGATGCAATGGCTAGTTTATAAATAGACCCCTTAGGCTACAAATTTTTAATTTCATTCTCTCATTGCTATAAGAATTCTTAGAGTCTTCTTTCCCTTAGCTTTCCATCACACTAAGAAAATAATCATGTCACTCAAAAGGCTCACTAAGATTTATTGAGGTAAGTATTCTAGGTGTTCAAAATCATGAAATAAATGCAGCACTATGGTGCTTGAGGGATAGTGCTGCGATACTATTAAAAGACTTTTTCAACTATTCCTGAGAGCTTAGAACCTTGGCAATGGACCCATAATGCATAGGCGTTGTATTATTAGTGCTTAAAATTTAAGAATTTTTGGAGAAATTTGAAAATTTGGCAGCATAACATCTTAGCAATGCTAGATTTCATGATTTTTAGTGCATTTGCACCATTCTCCCTTATTCTATATCCAAGATCAATGAAGGAAGAATTTCATTTCACACCAAAACCAAGTTTGATGGTAGAAGAAGTAGCATCTTGGCACAAAAAATAGAACTTTGGTGCTGCTTTAAAGTTATGGAACTGAAAAGTTTAGTATTATGGTGATGAATTACATCACCACAATGCTACTAGAATTATACGTAAACCATAGAGCATAGCACCGCACTAAATATCTAGCACCACGGTGCTATGGGATAGACCATCAAAGATTTCATTCCTAAGATTATAGTGCCTCAACACCAGACCTGGGCGCCGTAACACCACGTAGCGGGAACTCCATTTTTAAATCAAATTCTTATAGAATTTGATAATTTTTTATAAAAATTTGATGGCATAATGCTTTAGTAATGCTAGGTTTTTATATATTTAGTGCAAACACACTCTTATCCCTCATTCCATATCCAAGATCAATGAAAGGAGGGTTATTCTTTTCACACAAGAACCAAGTTCAATGGCGAAGGTCTTTCAAATTTCAAGATTCTAAAATTTTTGTTCTAGCACTTTCTTTTTACTCTAAATCTATGATTGATGGAGATGAGCCTACTTATTTTTTATTGTATCTAAGATTAACAGTGGAAATCTTGTTAAACTTAATTTTCAAAAAGAAAAAATGTGTAAAGAAAGCATTTCTAGAAGTGTTTACATGGAATTGATGGGAGTAAACCTCGATCTTATCTCCTGCATGAGAGGATCACTCTCATAGAAGTGAAAGGCATGCTATTGAGAGTACAGACTATCGAGAGCAAGAATGATGCAAGTGGGTTATATTGAGAGTGAGGGAAAAGAAAGATGAAGGGAGATAGGGTCAGTTCTCCCATTTTTATAGGTGATTTATCACTATGAAAGTGATATTTTACTCCAAAACCATTCCCCCTGCTCTCTTTAGGCAGTTATTACTGCTGAGGCGGGAGCAGTAGTTTTTCTTGATTTTAAAATTGAAGGTCATCATGTTAGTGCCTTGACAATTGCATCACAGTGCCGTAGCACTATATTATTTAAGTAGGTTACCGTCGGGGGAGCTTTAAGCTTCTAGATTCTATAAAGTGGTGTCAGCGCCTAGGAACTACAATTGCTACACCGTGGTGCCCCAAGCCAAAATATTCAATTTATTTAATTTTCTAGATGCAAACAAAGAACCCTGAACTTTCTTTCAGTGGCCCATTTTGAATAATTTAATGTGAAAAATATTTGTTTGAATTGATCATAATAAGTGATGAAAGATGGATGGTTTTCATCTTTCATTGAAGGTGAGAGATGAATTATATGACATCCATTCCCCTTGGTTAGAATGGATAATCATTACTTTGTAGCTTGATATATCTTGATTCCCAACTTTAAGAATTGAGGGTTAGAACCATACCATTTGATCAAAGACTAAATCAAAACTATGCCAACTACCATCTACATAATTTCCATGCCGGACAAGCGTTATGATGAATTCCAACACATTACATGTAAACTACACCCTGAGCTAGCCACTACATGTGCAATTTGAATATAAAATGTGTATTAAATAACTATACTTTTAAAAAAGCATAACTATGTGCAGATAATTTATTAAAATATAAATAAATACTCTATGGATTTGGTGAAATGAGTAAAACATTAGAAAAATAAAATCTCTAAATTTTAACAAGTATTTTCAAATTAATTAGGGTTTAATTAAATAGTGTATCTTTGAAATAAACCCTAAAATATTTACATAATGACTTGAAAATTTTAAAGACCTAAAAATTTCATGTGATTTGGGTTTGTAGTTTAAAATTAATGTATTTTTCAAACCCTAAATAATTAAGTCAACTTAATAATTATTTAAGAAAGAATGATAATTATAAAAATTATATTTTCATGTATATATACGCTTATTTAGCATAGAGGCATCTATTAAAAAATTGTACCTTCACATTGTAATTAAAAGTCAAAATCATCAAAATTAGGGTTAATTAGCACTTAATAATTTATTAAATTGCCAAGAACATAGAAAATTCATATTAAATTGCACAACACCCTTAAAAATATGAATAACTATCTTTGTTCTCTGTTAATAGAGAGGTATGTGATGAAATCAAAAGCCCAAATTGGTGATAGGTATTTTAAGAGTAATTAGCTAATCGTTAAAATTTTGATTAATGTATTTAGTTATAAAATATAAGAACAAATAGGGAACCTTTTCTTGTGATCATTTAGCTTTGTAATTTTACTCAATTTTTTTTGAGCTTATGGTTTATGATTTATTAGATTATTAAAGTTAATTTAAGATATAACCTATTTAATCTAACTGAAAAATCATAAATAAAAAATTAAACCTTAAGGGTTATAATCACATAATAAATAGAGAAGACAATAGAGAAAATATTGAACAGTTAAATCATTTTTAGTTGCACTAATAACCTTAATTAAGCCTATATATGCATTCGTCATTAATTAATTCATTAACACATAAAGTTGGGATTTCATTAAGGACATAAGCTTAGTTCAAATGGTTTGATTATTCTATGATTAATCGTAAGATTAATGAAAACCATTCGAAAAATCTTCATGGGATTTTTATATAAAATAACAAAATTTGAAATTATATATATATATATATATATATATATATATATATATATATATATATATATATATATATATATATATATATATATATATATATATATATATATATATATATATATGAATGGTTAGACAATATTTAAAATTTATAAAATTATATAAATTATAAAGAATTATTTTAAAGTCATTTTAAGTATCCCTCTTAACATCTTTAGTAAGAAGAAAAATATTTTGCATAATCTCCAAACTATTTTAACTATAAAGATAATTAATTATTATATATTAAAAAATCCCAAAAATTCTCCAAATCTTTATGAGATGTTTTTGAGGTCCCATATTGACATTAGGAGATGATTTCAAAAGGCTTGGAGTTTATTAACTAAGTTAAACTTAAATTCAAATGAATATATATTAACTTAATTTAGAAATTTGCATTAATTGCCATTAGATTTATAAACTTTATAATAAATAAAATAAAGATAAAAAAATTACCAAATTAACTCAATAGAATAGATATAAAAAATGTACTTATTTTGAATATTGAAGTATTTTTATATAAATTAATTAAATCATTAAAAATCTAATTTGACTAAATAATATAAATTTTCTATAGGAGTATTAGGTCTTCATTCCTAACACCCTTGTGAAGTTTCATCATTTTATGAGTTCTACTTTAATTTAAATATTTTTATATCATATAATAGTACAATAATTAATAATATCTAAATTAATTCAATTTAATCCCATAATTTTATGTGATGATCCTTTGAATTTCCTCAACTTGAAATAATCTCTACATAATTTTGGGAGGTATTTTGACATTGATTTGGTATTTTCTTTCTCATTTAGTAAATAGGTAATATTAAATTTAATAGTAATTCAAAATTAATTAAAATTCCATGAGGTATTCTTTAAGTCATTCACCTAATTCTGAGATAAACTACATAGGATTTTGAAATAATTTGAGCTAAAATGGATCATAACTTAAAGCTTAATTAAAAATACAACATTATGATTCAAATTAAATAAAATTAATAAAATCATATGTTTAGATTCTTTGAGTGAACCTTCACCCTTATTGAGGAGTTCACTCTATTCTTCACACTCTTTAAAAGACTAAACTCAACTCAAACTTAAATTAAATTTAAACTTAAAAATATATCCCTAAGTGAATAATAACATATAATTGAAACTACCCTATGGTGATAAATTGAATATCATTCTAAAATTAAATTATAACCATTAAACCCTACCTTCACATAATATTGATAGGTCATTAATCCTAGAGTTAAGTTATGTTAGTGCTTTGTTGTAGGTATTGATTTTTCTATTTTGTGTTGTATTATTTTAGACTAGATGTTAAGATTACGTACTTATAGATTGGATGTTATAACATTATTTATTAGATAAATATTATCTCTTACTGGGGTTGTGCTTGATGAAAGGGGACTACATAATGAAATTAAAATTAACAAGTTTTCTTAAAGGTGTTATTTGTTAAAGGTCCTAATTATAGCCCATTAGGACTAGTGTTCTTAGTACCTATTAGTGCTATTGTCCACTATATGAAACATAATTGCATGTGTGCATCCATGTTTTAACTAACCTCTATTTTGTAGATTTAGTTAGGATGTTAGCTTTTTACTTGAATTGGGTCAGAATAATGAGATTTAAAATGAATAGCAGCTAGTTTGGAGGTTGACAAAAGCTTGGAATACTTGCACCAAGAAGATGAAGAAATGAAGAACCCCATTGGCTATTATTTAGTTAGTTCTAGACTACCCATCTATTTTTTCTTTTGATAGTGAAACTGAGCTGCACCAGTTTATTTTATATTAATTTGATAATTTAATGTTTATATTGTATTGTGCACTAAATATTATATGCTTCCTTAGGTTTCTTTCTATGTAATGTTTGTTGTTTGTCTGCCTAAGCTTCTAATAAAATATAAATTTTTACCTAACTTAATTAATCAACTCAAATTAAAAAAAATACAATTCATAATCATTATATATAAATATATATATATATATATATATATATATATATATATATATATATATATATATATATATATATATATATATATATATATATATATATATATATATATATATATATATATATATATATGTATATATTAAAAGTAATAAGAAACCTATAGAATTTATGAGCCATGCTACATATTCAACATCCTCCTTGAATTGGGTCCTTTCCTCGTTGCATATGAGGGCCATCTTTGTAGCCATCTTCTTGGTGAAGTTTTCTTCTTTTTTTTTTTAATTTAATTGATAACCATTTTCTAATTACATGCATGTAATAATTGCATACCCAAATCTTGTGAAATAAATTTTATTTCTAAAACACATATGAAAGCTAAAAATTATTACATTAGTTAAAAGAATTTCATACCAATCATGATCTTAAAGTTTAGAGAGTGAGCTTAAGTTCTTTGATTATTTTCCTAGTTAATAACAACTAGTTATTTTACACTTTATAAAATTGGCCATATTATTTTAAAGCGTAGGAACATTTAGCTAGCAACTCATACAAGAAGGCAATAAGTCCAATAGTGAAAGTGAACCAATACATCCTAATCTTCCTTCGACGAGGTCAAGTTTTGGATTTGTGCCAAAGACACCTTTAGTTGTAGGGTCTATGACTACCTATTTCTCTCTACTATGAGTATAAGTCCTCACCTCTTAGGCATTCCTAAAATTTTGTGCTACTATGATATAGGCTCTATCATTCTAATATAATGTAAACTAAAAATAATAATAAATTTTAATTTAAAAATTATAAAGCATAAATCTATAATAGTTTGGAGTACTTACTAGACTTTCTAGTATCTAAGAACTTCCTACTTCTTCCCACTTAAAATAAAAAAATTCTAATTAAGCTTTTATACTTGAATTCCAAAATTTAGCAATCTTTGATCTAAACATTAAAATTTATAGGGACATTATCCAACTTCTTTAATCGAGAGTTCTCTTAAGATATCACATCTTCTAAGATGTAAAACTACAGGGCTTCCCCCATAAAGAATTTACAACCCATATTGAAATAAACCTTGTCTTCCTTCACAACCTTAGGAGTCCTTATTAAGTTATTGAATTTGTCATATATATTTCTACCTTTTGAGGTAGTATAATATTCCTTTATGTTGTGTTTAATAAACTGAATAAAAACCCCATGATATGCATGGTGTCCTTGCACATTTTAAATTACCATAGTATAATAAATTCATTAATTATATAACACTCAATATAATTGGCCTCACAATAGAAAAGGTTAGTTAAAGATCATGTAATCAAGAATACATGTTTATCAATGCATAAGATCTTATCATAGGCACATCTAGATTAGCGTAGTACTATATGTGTTATAAGGCAAATGTTTCAAATGTATTAGGCACAAGCACTAACCACTATAGTTTGCATCACATTAAGAACTTCCAAATTTCATAAAAGTGTTCTAACCACGTAATAATTAAATAGTGATTTCAAATTATATAACCTAATTGACCCATAAACCATAAAAAATAAATAACAATATAATTATTTGTCCTCTAAGTTTTTATAAGCCTGTCATTTGAATGATTTTACTTAAAGCAAATCAAGAGTGGGCTCAGTAAACAAATTGGAAATAATTTTGTGGTATGCATGTATAAGAAATATAATAGGAGATGCAAATTTAGTTATGCTTTTGAATTTTATAATGGAATGATTATTAGATATGCCTTTTGTTAAGAAATAAACTTAGTTTTAAAAATAATATATTGGAGTGAAGTTTGTATCATTATTAGCAATAATGAATCAACTCAAAATATCATGATTTTTCATAATAGTAACATAATAGTTTTGGCCCACTTGGTAAGTATAATCCAAAATAGAATGCTACCACCATTTTTAAAATGAATATTAAGTAAATTAGTAAACCAATAAAATCCATGTTTTTACATTATTTGGGAATCATGTAATTAAAGAGCCTAAATTAAGCATAAAGTGGGCTTTGAATATTTAAGCCTAGCTTCTCAATGAGAGAGTTTTGTTTACCTATCAAATTTTATTTTTAGAAGGAAGATAAATTTTAAAAAATGACACTACCCAAAGATTTTATCTCCATTATTGATAAGTGTTAAAATTATAAAAATTTGATGTGATTATACTGCACTCGAAATGTGTTTTTATGTTAAAATGTATTTATTTTAAATAAATTTTTTATTGTAACAATAAAATTATGAAAAAAATAAAAAAGAAAAAATTTAGGCCTAGAGCCTATGCACTACAAACGCAGCACTATAATGTTGTAATTGGCTTAAATTGGGGCATTTTATAGTAAGGTAGTGCCTAGATATCAACAATGTTGTGGTGCCATATTTAACTCGCTTAGTGAAATTTTACAACAAGCTTGCCTAGGTGCTACATAAGTTGTGCTGCAGAACTGCGCTAGAGGAAAAATATGAGCAAAAATAGCAAGCATAGCAACACGAAGCCGGATCAGCAGCGCACTTCTAGTGCTGCAGTGCTACGGCCTGACATAATAGTTTTGTGATGGTTCAGTGGTATTTTTGAGCAATTTTTGAAGCACTTATGCCAGAAGTGTATGGACAACTGACAAAGGTTGCATCTAGTCTAGAAATAAGGTTCATTTTCAAGGAAAAAGATCTTTTCTAGATTTTTTTTCTTTTCATTGTAAGAAGGTGTGTGTTCTTATGAATAAATTGGAGAGTGACACTCCAAGTACTGTGAGAGTATGTAAGGTTAGTGAGAAAGAGTGTTTTCTTAAATAAAAGGTGGAGAAGGATATCAACAACCAAGGATTTTTCAACCGAGGAGGTTAGATATTTCATGAGAAAGCAGTAGAGGATTAGAAGGGGTGGACTTTGAAGATCTACTCGGTGTGCTTTTTCTTTTCTTCTTTGGTTATCCTACATTTTATTTTTATATGTTAAATATGATTTCCTTCTTTCTCTCTTTTGAGAAGCACAAATTTATAAAGTGCTTTAAATTTATGTGAACTTTTGAGATGTTTGTATTATACTAAACATTGTTTGTGGATTAATATAAGAAAATTTTTTGTCATTTAAATGAAAATATATTTTGATTCTTTGCATGCTTTATTTACTTGTAATCTAGCTAATTACAATGTTAAAAATAATTATGATATGGAGGTATCTATGAAATCTTAGAAAAATAAGTAGGAAAATGGCAAACAAAATACTAAATAATCATTAATTTGCTAGATAGGTTAGGGTTGCTAAATATCTATTAAATATATGATTATTTATAGGATTTTCCATCATTCAAACGAAAATTTAGGTAAAGCAACCAATCAAAATTTACTTGAAATTAGACAAAAGATTAGGTGAAGTGATTGGTTTGGCTATACAATTTTGCTTTTAGTTGACACTATAAATTTTAAATTTATCCACAATATAGTTTAATATAATTCATCATCTAAAAGATTCTATAAATTTAGAGTACTTATTTTGAAATTAAGAAAACATCTACATATTTTCTATAAAAAAATTATCTTTTTATTATTTTGAAAAATAGTAGATAGCAATTTTAATTTAGCACTCACATTTTGTTTGATAAAAACTAGGTTTAAGAAGATTAGTAAATAACTTAATATAAATCGATACTTAATTTTGTTTTAATCCTCGTGGGAATGATACTATACTCATTCTGTATTACTTGATTCAACATGTCCACTTGCATAGAAGGGTAAAAAGTACCGATCAAGTTTTTGGCGATGTTGCTGAGGATTGGAAGTAATAATAATAATTTTTATTAAGTTAATGTTAGTCTTGATGAACTATTTTTAATTCAACTTTGTTGTTACAAATATTTGTGCTTGGTATTAAGTGCAAAAAATCATTGTATTTGTTAGTGTAATATTGTTCTTTCAATTTTTTTAACCAAAGTTGTGATTTCTAAACATTGCATACATAGAGACAAAACTATAGAAATAGTACCATTAAAGTTAGAAATCTAATAACTTTATAGAAAAATTAGAAAAGAGAAGAGAGAATAAGTGTGAAAACTAGCAATGGATAAATCAACTAGTAGGTGAACCTATTGACCTCATTTTTGGATGAGGTTAACATCATTTTTGAAATTTGTAATTAAGTCAGCTAATCCTAGATTAGGAGCCTACTAATTAAGCACTTAGAACATTATACCTAGTGACCTAGTGCATCCTCCTTGGGTTTGATCAAACCTAACGGGTTTAGGTAGACTCAACCCAACTTCCAAACTTGAATCAAATCAAAATAAATCTGAATAAACCAAAATAAATTTAAATTATATCAAATGAATGAATCCAAATTCAAATTAAAGTCAAATATAGTCAACCTTTTTGACATAGATTTGACTTATGTCCCACCAACTCAAACATTGACCCATAAATATTTGACCAAATAAAATCATTTCAAATAATTTAAATGATAGAATAAACAAAAATAAACATGAATCTAAAGAAATTTAAATTTATTAAGGCCTTAAATGGGTTAATTAGACAACTCGGTCTAAATGGGCCTAAATGAGTCATATTGGGTTCAAACCAAAGCAAATTGAAATCAATTGAATTTGATTATTCAAAATCATTTAGAAATGATTATGAAACATAATCCAATCAATCATTGAGTCTAATTTGATCAAATGTGTGACTCAAATGAACCCAAACTTAACCCATTAATCCCAATTTGGATTAAATGGGTCAAAATTAGAAATAACCTCAAATCAATTAAAATCAATCATTCTAAATCACATCATTTATGCAATCAAGCATGATTAGAGTCCAAAAAAAAATCAATTTGGCCAAATGGGTAATTTGAACCCAATTGAAGTTAAGCTTAACCCATTTAAACCTAAATTGGTTAAACTTAACTAAAATGAAAAATAAACTCAAAACCTAAAGGAATTAATCAAATTAAAATTTGATAAATCATCAATTAAATATAATTGAACCTAAATTTAAATATATTAAATAAAAAAACATAATTAAAACACTTTGGATCCAAATGTCATAAATTGGGTTCAAACCTTCAATCCAACTCTAATGGACTTGGATTCAACCATAAATTCACATTAGGTTTGATGTGGGTAGCCAAATATTGGCCTAAGGGTTGTGGTGGTGAGGCCAAAAGCCACAAAAAGAAGAAATCAAAGGGATGTGGTGGAAACCATGTAAAGGAGAAGGAATCAAAAAGCAAGGAAAGAAAATCCTACTTACTCTCCTCCATACCTCATTTACCTCTTGGCTTCAATTAATTTTGGCTTCTTTCTAGTTAATTGATTGCCTCCAAAGAGAAGATCAATGGAAAGGAGACTTGGCTTCCTCCATGGGATAGCAGGAGAGAGCAAGAAAGAACCCAAGAAAGGACTCTCTCGGCCAAGGGGTGTATGGGGGAGGAAAATGTTTCCTCCCCTCAATTTTCCTCCCCTCAAAATTTTCATCCAAACATCTGGCCAAGAGGGACAAAACCCACCCTCTGACCAAGCCTCTAACTACAGGTGGTTGGATTTTATCCACCTAAAGATCTTCTTATATATCTTTCGGCCATGTATAGAAAGAGAGGAGAAAGACCCTCTTCTCTCTATATTTTCATTCCAAAACATCCAAAAGATGAAGAGAAGCCAATTCGAAGCCTTCCCCGAGGCTTTCACCACCAGTAAGACAAAAATTCACCATGGCCACTGGCAAACCTCTCGGCCCCTAATTGAAAAAGAAGAGGGAGATCATTTCAAGCCAAATTGACTCTCCCTACACGTTTTAGGGGTCAAGGCGACCTCAAATGAATCGTACCCCTATCCTTATGCCACCGGTGTGCCAAAGAATGGCTAAATTGATGGTAAACAGCCATGAGGTGGTCTCGATAATGTTTGGTAGGGAGGCAAGCCACCAAATTGAGTCCATGGCTTCATCCCATTAAGGTGAAGGTGCTCGGTGCACGGTGACCGTCGACGAGGTATGCTTCAAAATTGACCACCTTAGCAAATTTTTTGGGTCGTTTGTGAAGAGAATTTGATCTCCAAGGAGATCAAACTATATGGATTGATTGTAAATCTATCCTTGATCATTTTGTAATTGAAATTGCATTCAAATTCTCTTTACATCACTGAAATCTATTAGATTCGATGGACGACGTGTATTTTTTGCAGCCAAGAATGGGGGGTCGCGGTGGGGGGTTGTTTGTGGTCTCCACTGCCCATTCCTTCTGATAGGAATAGATTGCCCTGATCTAGTCACATAATTGATTTAATCTTCTATAGGGACCACGGGAGGGATCGTGACCATCCGATCTTCAATTGGACGATTGTAGATCGTCTTGCATGGCCATTGCTTTTGAAGAGGGATCTGCGTGAGTCCCATAATGCCCAATGGCACCATGCCACATGGAAATTGTGCCATGTTGGCGCCACATCAACGCCACTATCTAAGATGAAAATTTCTCATTTTCTCATTTAAATAAATATTAAAAGGGCTAGAAAATTTAAAAAAAATACAAAATAAAATATAAATCCAAAAAATACAAATGAGGGCTCTATGGATTCATCTGAAAGAGTAGAATCTATAAAACCTAAAATCCGTAATTAATTTTGGGTAATTTTAGATTAATTTAGTTTTAAATGAAATTAATCAAGCTCAAATTAATCATAAACCATTAATTTAATTAAAATGAAACTTTGGGGAACAGAACTTTAGGCTAAAATGTACTTAAAAAATATTTTTATGATTTATTGCATAGTAAATCAAAATGTATTAAATTTCAAACTCCAAACTTCAATTTTAATAAAATATATTAATATTAAATAAAATAAATCATAAAAAATGATCAAATCACTTTAAATTACCATAATAAACCCTAATGAACTTAAACTCAGCAATGAAACTCATTGAAACTTAAAAAAATCATAAAATGGCTTAATTTGGTAATTAATTAAATTAATTAATCAAATTAATCAATGTCAACTTAGAAAAATCATAATAAATTAACCAAAATTCCAAAAATTCTAAAAAAACTCTCTATGGATCCATCTGTCATAGAGGAATCTATGAGAAATAAAAACCCTAAATGAATCATCCTAAATTAAACTTATTTTAGGTTTTAATGTAATTATTAAAACCTTAATTACACCCTAATAATGCATTTGATTTAAGTGAAAGTTTAAGAAATCAAATTGGCAGGGAATCCCACTTGTCAGAAAAATCTCAAGGCTAATTGACCTCTGGATTGGAAGTTATTGAATTTCCAATATCTATGTTGATTTGCATTAAATAATAAATTAAATTTTTATAAATTGACTTGAAACATCTTCATCAACACCAGAACACTTAAGGATAATTTTCCAACATTCAAATGTTAAAGAATTTGGTTAATTTCAAACTAGGGTTTAATAGAAGTTATTAAAAATGCAAAATCTAATTAAACCTTAAAGTAAATAATCCATTAAATTCATAGCCAATCAATTAATGAAATATTAACACATATTGAATACAAGCTAAGAATGAGTTAAAACATTAACCTAATGTATTAGGCTAACATAATTCAAACTAACTAAACAAAAACTAAGTAGACATAAATATTAATAAAATAAATATTAAACTATTTCAAATCAAATAAATCATATCAAATTGCTAATAAATTAAATTAAGAATATTTAATCAAATCAAAGAAATGAAAAGTAGAATTAAATGTAAAAAAAAATTAAAATATTAATCTAAATTAAACTCAAACTCAAATCATCTAAATGAATTAAAAAGAATTTAATTAAGATACTTTAAGGTCTTAATTAGATCTTTAGAATGAACTTTCATCTTATAGTGAAGGTTTTATTCTATTAGGATTTAAGATGTTGAATATAATGAGTTCCACCCAAAGTAGAATATATTCTACTCTTCATTTTTGAGAACCCAGAATTCATAAAAATGAAAATAAAAACAAAAATCTTAAATCATTAAATCATTAGAAAACTATCTAAAGGTAATTCAAAACTTCAATTTGAAACTTGAATTTAAAAAGGCCTAGTAAAGTCTTGCCACACAAGCATATTTCCTTCATGCACTCGATCATTAGGTCACAAACCCTGGACTTAGGTTAGGTTGATTTGTGATATTCTATGATATTTTGTATTGTGATGTGATGTGATGTGATATATGTTTTTATGGTGTACTATTTTAGACTGCATGTATAGGATTATTTCCATGTTAGACTAAATGGTAAGACATTCTTGTTAGATCTAATGATATCTTTCGTAGGGGGCTATGATAAAAAGGACCACTATCATAAATAAGTTAAAATTGTTATTTTCTTGTAGGTATGCTTAAGTCCTTAAGGATAACCCAATAGGGTAGGTGGCTTGGCAAGCAGTTAATGCTAAGACTATATGTTTGTAAAATTTAACTATTGTGTGCTATTTGTATTTTCTTGACTTCTACTTTGCAAGGCTTATAATTTATTTTTGAATTTGAAATGTAAATTTTAGCTTATAATTAGGATCTATGGGGGTATAGGATTAGTAGGAGCTGATCCTACCAACAGATGGGCATGGAGGTCCCCTATGAAGCCCAATGGAGGTCCCTGAAGAAAGAGATGATTCTAGAAGAAAGACCCATAGATCTAAACTTTAGTTTTAGGCTGGGTTGTATAAGGGTAGAGCTCAGCTACCCATTTTCTCTTTCTTTTAGGGTGTATAATGCTACCTAGTCGCATTGACCTTTTTTAATTGAAATTGGCTTGATTTATTTTGGGTATGCAATAGAATCAACATGCCATCAACCATATGCATTTTTGAAGTCTTTTACTACTAAAATCTAAGTCCTAGATTTCTAACAAAATGTCAACTCAAAATCTAAATTAAATTCTAAAAATTAAAGACTAGTTATAGAATAGTTGAAATGCCTAATGGGCATCCCAATATTAATAGAAATTTTCTACTTAATCTCAATTGGCTTCCAAAAATAAATCTTTCCACTTTATAGTATTCCCCACCCTGTGGAAACTAGCTTAGAAATCCATAAAAATAATAACTTATTTCTTTAATTAAGAGTATTTTTAGGAAGAGATCTTTCATTCTTAGTATGTAATTAACTATAAGGGCTAGCCCTTATAGGGAACCATAAACTCAGTTTAAAATAAACCAAACTCTACTTCGCATGTAGTTCAGGGAAAAACCTTTTGGTACATTAAAGACCCATTAGCCTTAGAAGTCCTTTATTAAATTATTAAATCCATTATAGGGTAACATGTTTATCTTTTGAGATACTCCTTAATAATGCTTTTGATCATCCAAATAAAAAATTCTTAAATCCTATGCGGTGTCACAAATTTTCTCCAAAGAGATATTTTTTGGCAACTCCACTAGGGATGGTTCCTCTTTCCATATTTAGAGATAAGCTATTATTTTTATACATTGATTGTGTACTTATGACACTAATGGGCCAAGATTACCTTTCTTTCTATTGCATTCCTCTCCATTTCATTCTTGTTTGAACTCATCCAACAGCTTAAACTAAGGTTCTATAACTCTTTATTTGCACAATTAAATGATTGGGTCCTAGAACCAACCCCCTTTAAAATAAAATAAATGAAAATAAAGTCATTTATGTTAAGCCTGAGTTTAGTCAAAATGGATTTGATATCATTCCATTATGGAAATGAAATCTTATATTCAAAATGTTTAAAAATTACTTTAAAATTTGAAAAGTAAATCTCAAAAGTAAATATCAAATTTAAATTTGTCCTTGATTTTTACTTTTTCTTTGTATTAAAGCTAAAGAGAATCAAAATAAGGTCCTTAAATTGATACTCTTTATTCTAATACATTCAAGGTACTAAACACTTAAGGATGTATGTTAAAATGAAGGAGTTCTTTCAAATCTTAAGAAAATATAAGAAATTATAAGAAGTGGGCATAGTCTTACGTAAGCTTGAATTGCATTCTAAAAAAAAAGGGAGAAAGAATCTACTTGAATGAAAATTTTGAAAGAGGGATAAGTATGAAGAATAATCCCAAAATAATGCTTCATTGACCTTAGGCAGAAGTCAATTAAGGAATTAAATGTGAGCCTTCTATTCTTATAGAAGGAAATTTCCATAAATTCAATTTAGCTTTAATTATTTTATGATTCATCTCCATACATCCACTAGAATTTTGGAAAATTAGTTGTTTGAACTGATTGACCAATTCTAGGAAGTGACTTGGAGGAAACCCTCTTTCAAACCCTTTAGAAATTCTGAATCATTAAGAGTTTTAGAGAAAGTCAAAAGAAGAAGATGATATGATATTGTGAACAAAAATGACATGATAAAATCTCACTTTTGCTCCTAATTAATAAAAGAAAAGAGAGGGTAGCAAAAGAGAATTATGATTCTCCTGATAAAGTTGAAATGAATGAAATTTAAACTTAATAAATTTAAATCAACTTCTTTATTGGGAGTCTTCACCCATTGAATGATTGTTATTTCATAGCTGGCCTTAATTAATTTTAAGGAAAAATTTTAAAAGCTAATAAAAAATTTCAATCCTTCTTAAAATAATCATGACCTTAAATATAATCACTTTTGTGTTTAGACCATTTGAGAGTTGGGGTACCAACATCATAAGGTCTATTGACCTATTTAGGATAGAGTTGGACCTTCCCTCCCTTTATATCATAAGAGAAATTATTAAAATTACATTTAAAATGGTAGAGTCATACCATTTTAAATAACACTGAAAAAATGACTAATAAGTCATCTTAAAAAAAAAGAAAATAATAAAAATATATTCACTTTAAAATATGGCTTTTTTGCCCATCTTAGAAAAGTTGCTTGTAAAATCAAGCATCATAATGCTCTATAAAAAAGGAAAATGAAATGAAATAAATGAAAATAAAATGGTCATTAATCAAGACATAACATAATTCTAAAATTTTCCTTGACATTCCATTATAAAGAGGTTCTAAGATTATCTTCTATGATGAGATATACTACTAAGAACTCATCAACATCATAGTCATATGTGAAAAATTTAAAAAGAAAGCCTCCAGAATGCTTGTTGATCCAAGTGCATCGATCAACATCAATTGTAAATAATTAAGAAATTAAATATACACTGGCCCAATTTTAATCTAGTTTTGATAAGATAGTACCGTGTAGATTCAATCAAGTAAAGAAAGGAGTTTCTAGTTTAATGAAATTTTAATCTTGAAAAGTCAGTTTAAAAGAAGAACTTAATCTCAATAACTTTATTGATTGAAGATGAGAATTCAAACATTGAAAAAGAATCTTAGGAATTTAGGTAAATCTTTAATGCTCTTGGATGGTTCTATTTAGCCCAAATGAAAAGAAAAATAATATAAAATGAAATGAAAGGAAAGAAAAAAAAGTATAATTATTATGAAAGGAAGTTCATATCCACTTTATATTCATAAGTGTAGAGTCTTTGGGAAGGTCATTTTGTCGGCCCAAAGTGGCCTCACTAAATCTTATACTTAATCAAAGAATTAGAAAGTGGCATATCATGCAATATGATTAATTAGTCAAAATAACAAATTTAGTCACATAAAATGTTGTATTCAGACAAAGAGTCGAATGCATTCAGTGTCCTAGTAAATCTTGTATCAAGAAAAATATCAAATGTAATGTTTTATAAAGATCTAAAATATTATTAAAATGTTGACAAAAAAAAATTAAAAGGTTGGAAGGACTATATCCAAGAGCAAAAGGATGAAGTCTAAAATTTATGAGTATGTGGGCATTTTAACTTTAAACTTCTCTATATAAAAATATAGTGGTAGGGTTAGAAGTAATGAAATGCTCCTAGCTTAAAATAAAAAAATTCAGATGTCTTATACTTTGTCATCATGGCTTTTACCATGTTGGGTGCACTTAGATGGTAGGTTAAAGGGATAATGGATCTTCTTTTCCAAGAATCATTATCCTTTGTATGTTAAAGATTAAATTGAGTATAATTTGATTCTATTTCAAGTGGCCTATAGAAAATAGCCATAAGCAAGAAAAGTTATGGAACATTTAAGAAGTTAAAACCCAAAAGTTGGTTTAAAATTCAATATTATGGAGCCAATGCAAGATGAGAATTGTTATATAGTCAGAGTTTTGACTTTCTCTTCAATGGTACTATAACATATTAAATAAATATTGTTTAAATGTGTCTAAAGATTTATATAATCTTCAAGTTTAGGATGCATACCCTAGAAGTTAAAGAGGAATCTAAATTCACAATTGACAAGCTAAACGAAATAAGTCTACAAATAGGAGTTGATCTATAATTAATATCAATAATCTAACTCTTTGATGAGTCAGATATTGATGACTTAATCAAGCAATTCTTAGAGTTTAAATACTACTTTATCTAGAAATAAAATTAAATGATCTCTAGATGTAGTGGTTTATAAGCTCAAGCTTGATGTCATTTCAATAAAGTAAGTCCCTTGAAGAATGCAGATAAACTTCAAAAGAAAAGCAAGATGTTGCTAAGCTAAAAGCTAGTCAATAATGGCTTTACATGGTTGATTAACATCATCATAACAAAAGAGAGAGAGAGAGAGAGAGAGAGAGAGAGAGAGAGAGAGAGAGAGAAAAGAAAAAAAAATCAAATTCGCATGTGCCACATCTTGGGACTATGACAAATCTTTATCTTAAAGATGGGTTCCTATTACACATACTTTATTTTGAAATAAGAAAAAAATGGTTTTCATGATAAGATTATCCTCATTAAGGATAAATTATCTAGATATTGTCAAATCAAGATAATTCTAAAAAAGTGAATTGATAGGATATGATATGACATTCAGAATCCTTACAAGAATGCTCTATTACATAGTTGCATCATTCAGTCTCAAAATATTAAGACAATTTATCAAAGTGTCTTGATCAAGATTTGTGATAACCAAACTTT
This sequence comes from Cymbidium sinense, assembly GCA_021442155.1. Taxonomy (NCBI): domain Eukaryota; kingdom Viridiplantae; phylum Streptophyta; class Magnoliopsida; order Asparagales; family Orchidaceae; genus Cymbidium; species Cymbidium sinense. Next base: position 94,937,382 of record CM038225.1, read on the forward strand.
CGATTAAGTGAAGTGTTATATTAAAAAGCTTGCTAAAAAATGGAATGGATGAAGAAAAGAAAAGAAAAGAAAAAAAAAAGAAAAGAAACTTCATTATGATTTGAAAATAATCATATCACTATATGCGAGTTCCTAAAATACATTTTTGAGGTAATTTCAAGGAACTTATAGTGAAATTTAGAAGGATGAAAAATAAACAAATAAGAATTAATTAAAGCCACTTATAAAATATCATTTAATAAAACCTTTAAAAAATAATAATTCAACTTAAGAAAATTAATTTTAGAATTATCAAGATAATTTAATTTCTTGAACAGGTTAACCCTCTCAATTTTTTTATTGATTAGGGATAAGAGAATAAAATAAAAATATCTTTAGGAGAATCTAAGAGTTTTCTTACCTTTATTGTCATTCCCTTTTGAAAGCTTTAAAGGAATCTCTTGATATTTATTTAATCCAAGAGAAGGCCTTACAAGTTGTAGACTCATGCAAAAAAAATAAAAATAAAAATAAACCAAAACATTTATTGTTTGACATTACCAAAAAAATTTTCAAGAAGGAATTGTCACTAAGACATTTTTTTTTATAGTCATAGCAACATAAAACTCTATATATAACATTAGTGTGAGAATTCTCCTTTTTCTGTCTTAAATTTTGAAATCTTCTTCATAATTTCTTCATATAAGTAAACCAAACATGACTTTTTTTTTCACTTTGATTTGATCAAGTCCATGTGACTTCTTATTATTTCATAGATTTGAGAATTTTCAAAGACCATTCTATTATTGAAAAAGTGGATAAAGCCCTTATGGAACCTTTTATATAATTATGGTACTTAGTGGGATAAGTCCATGAGACTCTTCATTTCCTTGAGGATTGGTTTAAGTCATGAGACCCTTCTCTTCTTTCTATAAGTTTGGAGAAAGCTTTTCAAGGCACCATTACTATTATTGAAAAAGATAGGATAAAGTCACCATGACACCTTTTCATTAAACTTGGGATAAAGTCCTTTTTCATAAGTCATGAAGACCCTCTTCTATTAGCCAAAATATTGAGGATTAGATTAAGTCATGAAGACCACTCTCCTCTTCTTTAGCTATTTAAGTTGGATAAAGCCATTGAAGGCACCATCTTATTAGTTAATCATAAAGGAGTAAGTCCCATCAATGCATCCTTTATAAGATAAGATAGATCAAGTCATGAAGACCCAATCCAAATATGAGGTTTAAGATCATGTCAAGACCCTTTTCTATTTTTCCAAAATTTGAGGTTTAGGTACAAGTCATTAAAGCCCCTCTTCCTAATTATGGCTACTCAAGAAGGAGTTAAGTCATTGAAGGCCCATTCTTAATATGCCAATCATAAAGGAGTTAATTATTAGTAGGCATCATAAGAGCAGGACAAGTTATGACCCTTTCTTTCAAAATTGAGGTTGGAATTAAGTCATTGCCCTTCTTGTTAGCTAAACTTCATTAAAGTAAGATTCAATTTGTGACTCCTTGTTGGCGCAAAATAAAAGAAACTAAGTAGTGGAAACAAGCCATTGAAGGCCCCATTCCTATGAACTATTTATACTAGGAATTAAGTCCATGTGACCCTTGTCTAGTGATCAAAATATTGAAATTTAGGATTAAGCTATTAATGCCCCTTCTCTCCAACTTAGTTATTTTTGGTTGGAATCAAGTCTCCAAAGACCCCTTCTTAATAGCTAACAAGATAAGAGTAAATTACTTGTTAGTATTTTTCTCTGGTTAAAAAATCATGTAGTTTGGATTAGGAGTAGGTGTCCATATTGGCATTCTCTCCAACAACTATTCTAAAGTAAGAATAAGTCCCTTAAAAGCATATTCTCTGAGTATAGTGATTGTATTAGAATTAGACCCTTCTTTTAGTCTACTCCTAATGACATCTCTATTCTTTTTAGATCTTAGTGAATTTAAGTTCTTAAGAATGAATCATTCTAAATTAAAATAAATATAGAAATGTTTATTCCTATCTTTCATAATAAAATCTAAATCAAAATTTGAAATCAAAATTAAAAATCAGAATTCCAAATTGCAAAACAAAATCTAAACTTCTTCAAGTTTATGCTTGTAGTGTTGACTAGTTCGATCAATACCAATATAATCAGTGTACTCATATTGGGGGTCCATTTGTTGACCTCCTATTTGGATGAGGTTAACGTCATTTCTAAAATTTATAATTAGGGCACCTAATCCTAGATTAGGAGCCTCTTAAATAAGCACTTAGAATACTATACCAAAACTCTTTGGTACATTAAAATGATTAGCCTTAGGAGTCTGTTATTAAATGATCGAATCCATCATAGGATAACATGTTTATCTATTGAGATAATATGCTTGCTCATTAATGATGTATTTGATCATTCAAATAAGAAATTTCTAAATCCCCTATGGTGTCATAAATTTTCCCCATGGAACCATCTAGACCTCTTAAGGATTATACCACACTAATTATAGATGGGATACATCAGAGTATAGCTAGAGAAATAATTCAAGCCAATAATTTTGAATTAAAATAATCTATGATTCAAATGGTGAAAAACTCTTAGTTTGGAGGTTCACCTATTGAAGATCCTAATATACATATTGCCAATTTCTTATAAATTTATGGAAGTTTTAAATATAATGGGGTAAGTGATGATGCTATTTGATTAAGATTATATTCTTTCTCACTTAGTGATAAGGATAAAATGTGGCTGAATTCACTACCTCAAGAGTCTATTACAACTTGGAAAGAATTATATTAAAAATATCTAATAAAATATTTTCCATCATCTAAAATAGTTAAGTTAAGAAATGATATCACAACATTTATCCAATTAGATAATGAATCTATATATGATACTTGGGAAAGATATAAGGAATTGTTATGGAAATGTCCTCATCATTTATTACCTGATTGGCTTATAGTCCAATGATGTTATAATGGCTTAGTAGGATCATTAAGGACTATCATAGATGCAAAACTAAGAAAGCTTTTAAGAAAGCTTAATAATGTTTATATAGGAAATGGAAACTAAAACTTTGAATGGCCTTCTGATAGATTACATTCTAAGAAAGTAGCCAATGTTAATAATAATGATATAATTATAATGTTAACTTTCCAGGTAACTTTTCTATTTAAGAAATTAGACAGCTTAAAAATTAATCAAAATATTTATAATACGAATCAAGGTAGAAATACTTAACTAATTAACATTAGTGTATTAAAAGATCAACTTAATCCTTGGGCTAAAAATAGTGCACCAAGTATTGTGAGTCATCATGCAACTCTCCTAGTATTCTTGCATTAAAGGTTTGCTTTGCTCAACACAAGTTTTTCTCGAGCCAATAATGGTGTGCCACATACTTGGATATCCTACTTAGTCTTTGATCGCTCACCAAGTCAGACTTTTCCTTTGGACAAAAGTAGTACACTGAGTATCCTGAGTCATTATGCATCTCTCTGAGTATAAGTTTTACTGTTTTGTATTTGAGTAGGCACCCTTGGAAACTGTCATTATTCTACTAGTTAACTCATATAAGGATTACTCTATTTAAAACTTTTTTTTTGAAATTAGAAAATTACTTGACACATGAAATTAGTAAAAGGAGAATGGATGATGGGAATTTTTCTTAAAGATAAAACTTCTTCAAATCTCTAGCATTCCATGTTCTTGGTATGTCATCACATGAATGAGATTACAATCGATATGCACTAGGATCATGTTCTCATTTGATTATGAAAGGTCCATCCTAAATATTGGTGAGTTTTCCAACAATATTTTATCAAGCAATGGCATCTACTTTTGTCCGCATAAGATCACCACCTTTGAAATACTTCTCTTTCACATAGCAGTTATAATACTTAGCCATCAATCTTTTTGTTTCCTTTTCCCTAGTGATGCCTAAATTCTAAGTCCCATGAGCATATCGAGTGTGTCAGCCATAGCCTCGGAGTTCAACTAAATCCACTCACCATCTCCATCTCACATTCTTTTTATTGTTCAAACTCTTTAACTTTGAACTTCATACTCGACTAGTAGGATGGCTTTTGTGCTTTTGATATTGTAAAGGTTGAGTGTTTGGTGGAATTAGTGGGAGTTGTCTAGAACACTCAGACTACTATGAGAAGTATGCTTACACACTTAGCCTTTGTGCCTTCAACCTTTTTCTTCAATAAGTTGAAATTTCTCTTGTTAGTTAGTGGACTTCACTTGTCTTTACTCAATAGGTGATGTATTGATGTGAATTTTAGCCTAATTTCTTGAGACTCACAAAATTACTTCAGGCCTTTCTCGATGAATTGAGGCCCATTATTAGTGATGATAACCAGTAGAACCCATTTCTACAAATAATGTCGGTCCAAATGAAGTTTCTTTTTTACTTAAGAGCTAATTTTTGTGAGTGGCTTTGCTTTGATCCACATGTTAAAATAATTGATCATGACTAAGATAAACTTTCTTCATCCACTATAGACAAACAATAGACCTATCAAATACATTCCCCAAATAGCCATTGGCCAAGAATTATTGACATGTTACAAAAATTATGACGGATTTTGCTAGAGTGCTATGAATTTTTAGCATTGTATAGATTTTCTCACAAACTCTTTAGCATCCTTTCTCAGTATGGGCCAAAAGTACCCTTGGCTTAAAATTTTATTGGCGAGTGTCCTTTCTCTTTAGTGACTACCACACTCGCTTGAATGGATTTCCTTCAAGTCTTTCTTTGATTCTTCTTCTTTCACACATCTAAGGTTGAGCAAGATCACTGACTTTAAGAATAGCTTGCCTCTTATCAACTGGTATTGGGCTACTCTAATTTTGAACCTCTTGAAGTCCTTTGTCATTTTTTTATTTCATCAATTTATATGTAGTATTTTATGAGATTAGCCTAGCTTAGTGAGTATTCATGATCTATCTATATCAACTCTTCTTCTTTAGTACTTGGCTAGATGAGTTAGATGACTGCATGCTCCTAAAGTTTACTAGCCTTGGATAATAGGAAAAATAAGTTAATTTTTTTCTTAGAGAATTTTCTCGATCTTAAAATATTTTGATGGCCCAACCTCTACTTTCACTTTAAGCAAATATTTTATCACAAACTCATATAAAACTTCATATTCTCTATTCACTTATCTTACCATGAGCTGTGAGTCTGAATAGGTTACCACATGTGTGGCACCAAGTCTTTTAGCAAATCTCAACATAATAAGTAAATCTTTGTGTTTGGCTTGATTGTTTATCACCTTAAAGCAGAATTTAATTGTTTATGTGATGGTGATTCTTACTGGATTCTTTAGTATTATACCCACTCCCATAGTTGGTTCATTGGAAGATCCATCGATATAAAGTCGCCATTAAAGGTCTAGGTTAATGAGGATATTCTACAAGTTGCTAAAGTCAATAAATAAATCCATAAGTGCTTGGGCTTTTATCGTGATTCAAGGTGAGTATGACATGTCAAACTTGCTCAATTATATGGACCATTTGAGCAATCTTCCTAAGTGATCAGGCTTAGCTAGCATAAATTTAAGTGGGTTATTAGTGATGACTTGTATGGACTATGCTTAAAAATATGACAATAGTTGTCTGGCCAAGGTGATTAATTTGAGTGCGAGTTTCTCCATGAGTGTGTAGTTTAACTCAACACCTCATAGAGATTTGCTAACATAGTATATGGGCTATTATTTTTAACCTTCTTCTCTACTTAGGAATGAGCTGATTGGTTCTTCTCCCACTTCTAAGTACAACAATAAGACTTATCTTTTCTTTGGGCTATGTATTAAAGAAGGATATTGAAGTAGAGTCTCCAAATCATTTAAGGCTTTTCCACATCTTAGGGTCCAGTTAAACTTCTTCGCTCCTCTGAGAATCATGAAAAATAATGAGCATCATTCCCCTACTTTACGATGAACTTATTTAGTCCTACTACTAGCTTAGTAAGTTGTTACCCCTCTTTCACATTCTTTGGACAGGCATGTCATATATCACCTTCACTTTATATTGATTTTCTTTTATTCCTTCAAGGGTTGTGAGAAACCCCAAAAATTTTCTTGCACCTGCACCAAAGACACATTTGAGAGGGTTAAGGTGCATGTTGTACCTTTTAAGTGTGGTAAATGTTTCTTGGAGGTCTCAAATATGTTGCATCGATGACTTACTTTTGACGAGAAGGTTGTCAACATAGAATTCCTCATTTCTCCCTTTCTTTTCTTTGAACACTCAATCATTAAGTCTTTGGTTGGTCACCCTTGCATTCTTGAGCTCAAAGGGTAAGACTTTTTAGTAATATAGTCCTTCAATAGTAATGAAAGTTATTTTCTTAGAGTCCATAGAGTGCATTTGAATTTGATGATATTCTAAAAATACATCTAGGAAACTCGTCACTATGATTCCATCAATTGAGACCACTAGCATGTCTATTCATGGTGGAGGATACCCATCTTTCGAATATGCCAATTTTAAGTTTGTGAAGTTGACATACATCATTCATTTACTACCCAACTTTTGCACCATCATGACTTTGGACACCCATTCAGGTTATTAATCTTCTTTAATGAAATTAGCTTTAAGTAGTTTATTGACCTCCTCCTTGATAGGCATGGTAAGTATGGCTTCCATTTTCCTCATTTTATACTTGATGAGTTGTGTGTCTACACTAAAATTCAAGTGATGACAAATGATATTAATATCAATGACTAGTATCTATGTTGTCCAAGAAAACACATCGATATTGTCCATCAGAGTTTGAATGAGGGTTTCTTATGCTTAAGACAAAAAGTTGAGCTGACCCTAATGCTCGACCATTACTTTGCATGATCAAGATTTCTTTTATCTTCTTAAAGGCTTTAATTTATGTTTTTGTTATATCTAGTGGAATCACTCATCTTCTCTGCTTGATCCACCAATGACTTTTAAGTAGCATGTGAGAGATTGGTTGATTTGCACTCTGATGGTAATCTCTTCTTCTATAGTAAAGAATTTGATGACTCCATGGTACGTCAACACCACCACTCTGTATGTGTTGAGTAGTGATCAACCAAATATAACATTATAAGTAGCAGAGGCCTCAACTACGATGAAGTAGACCATGGTTGTGAACTACTTCTTTTCTTCACCCAACTGATAGGGGGAGCAATCATCCCCTTAGTTTTTTTTAAGCTCTACTAAGAAATTGTTTAGTGGTCTTCTAGTAGCCATGAGTTTGGAGTTCACTAGACATAGTTCATCAAAGATTGATTTAAAAATGATATTGACCAATATCTTCATGTCAATTAAAATGCTTCTTACTTGATAGTTAGAGATCAGGGCTTTCACCACGACTGCATCATTGTAGGGATTTCCAATAGTATGTCTATCTCTTTCTTAAAAACTCATTGGCAAGATGACAATAGAGGATGCTTGCATCATGGCTGCTAAGTTCACTTCTCCAAACTATAGTCATTTCATACTTTCCTTCTTAGAGGACCTACTAGCATCATCAAAGATAATGGGTATGACTCTAACAATGTTAATTGTATGCATAGATACAGGCTCAATACCAACTTCGATGACCTCTTTATCTTTTCTTCTTGATGAACACCTTAACGCTTTCCAACTTTTATCAACTCATCCATTAAATTCTTTGTGGGATTTATTTTAGATTCATTAGTGTGTATATATGTATGGGGACACCACACAAATATGAGGATGTACTTATTGAGATGATTGGGTATGACATCAAGGAAAAGTGCGCTATCTTGAAAGATAGAAATCACTACCCCACGATGAATCTAATCACCTAATAAGGACTCTTAAGGCATGATGGGTTTTCGAATATACCAGAGATTTTTTCTCTACTTTACATGGAAAAGTAAAGCAAGGTTTATTTAAATTGGGTTCATTAAGTTCCCTATGGAGGCAAGCCTCCATAGTTAATTATATCTTAAAGAAAGTGAATCCCTTAAGAATACTCTCGATTAAAGTAGGTGATTATTATTTCCAAAGAATTCAAAGATAGGACTATCAATAAATTGGTTGTGTTTTAGAAGATCAATTGGGATGGATCAAAAGAGAAGAATTATTATAGAAACCAAAGGAGATGTGTAGGGAGTGCTCATGACACTAAGAAACCTAGTGAGCACTCCAATCTATCATATGGTTGGGCTTTATATATTTGAAATTGAAAGATTTATTTATTTGATTTGAAATTTTATTAGAAATCTAGGACTTATAATCCACAATACAAGATTGTGAAAATGCCTAAGAGGTGAGGATTTATATTTGTAGCCTGCAAAGAGAAATAATAACCTCAGATCCTAAATTTAGGGAGCTTTGGGAGGGCCAAAGCATGACCTGAATCTAAGAGCAAAGTGGGTATATGGTTTACCTCTATAAGAGAGAGTAAATTGCCTATCTGTTGTACTTATTACCCCTTGGAGTGATAGCTAGCTAACTCCTCTTACACTTTAAATGCATGTAGGCAAGTCATATGCTTTTGCAAGATGGCTAGGTTGTTATTATTTAGAAAAGAGAATAAGTTCTTAAACCCACTCCCTAAAGACTAGAACATGAGGGGTATGAATAATGACTTAAATCTAATGCAAATTCTTATTAAAATTTATTTAATTTAGGACTATTTGTTTTGACAGAGGCTATGAGATTTTGTATGCCTAAATGCATGAGAAGTTGATTATGGGTCAAATCAAAAGGGAAAGAGGTGTTCTTCCATCATAGGCTCTCAAAGGTTAAGCTAGCTCTATCTAGCAGAGATGGAAGACCTCTCTTAACAAGAGTGAAACAAGATGATTATGCATGATATTAAACATACAACATCCAGCTAAGGGGTTGCTAAATATTTTATTATCTTGATTTAATGCCTAGGTTTTTTATATGAGGTTGTGAGTTATTTTAAAAGTTTAGTTATGAGTTATTAATGGGATAGAAAATTTATTTATATCCTAAGAGCCTAATCACATCCAGGCCATACAACAATCACCAACTATAAAGAAATTATAAAAAAAGGCATGCCATTTTGAATGCACAAGCTAAACAAAACATCAAACAATTTTATAAAACTATCACAAAAAAATAAAAGGCCAATGCAGTCGGGCACCATCGTACAACCCAAAAAGAGAAGTGGGTAGCCGAGCTCTACCCTTATACAACCCCGATTATAAAAGAATAATTACAATTAAGAATAATGAATGTTATGGGGGTCTTCATTCTTCATTCTTCATCCTTCATCTCTTCATTTCTTCATTTTTCATCTCTTCATTTTTTCATCTCTTCATTTTGATTTGCATTGTTTTCTTTCTTTCTTTTGGTTTGATTTAGATGTTGCTTGCTCCAAAGGCATCACATCATACATAAGACTTGGTCTTATAACCAATGCTCATCCTAATCTGCCATAACACTCATTTTAATCTTAATGCAAAATTACATTAAAAGAAGGAAAGTAAATCTAGCTACATCTATAAAATAAATGTTAGCTAAACACACCATACAACCCAAGCAGTTATATGAATAGTTTGGACTTAGCACCCCACATATGGGTAACCAAGCCCACTTATCTTAATGTAGATTATGCTTAGGGGTTAAGCAACCAGCACAGCAAAACATTTATATTTATTTTAAGCATCCCTTAAGCATAATATCCTATAGAAAATATGATTAGGCTAATCATGGTCTAACATTAAGTCTATGAAGCATACACCCTAATATCCATTCTAAAATAATACATCACAAACAAAATATACATCAAACCATACACCATCCTAACATAAAGCTAGAAGTGGTGACTTAATCTAATGTGTGTACAATAAAGCTTGGGTGGTATGTCCTAACTAGGCTTTAGAGTTGTAATTTTTTAAGTGTGAGGGATTTAATTTATAAATGGTTGACTTCTTCTTAAGTGATTTTTAAATAATTTGAAGATTTTACTTAGTATTTTCTTTTGTTTCATATAGCCTGCACTTAACAACTAAGTTTTATAAAGAGAAGAAGGAGAGGGGATCTCTCTTTCATCCCCACCTTAAGTCACTTCTAAAGTAAGTTAATTAACCAATTTCCTTTAATGGATGGCTTGTTGTATGTTTTAATCAATCCTAAGTTTAGGTTTACTCTAAATGACCTTATCTAATAAGAAAGACATCTTAAGATTAATTAGAAAGGATTACTATCACATGACACATATTCATTCATTTCTTTCCATCATGTTTATCATGCATAGGAGTAAATCCTAAGCATACCTATACATATAATTTATATTTTGAGCATATGAATGATGAATGAAAAGAAGTGTGTTTAAAATTTAAATATTTCATTTGATTGAATTATGAATGCATGCCTTTTTAATAAAAAAAAGATTGATTTTTTATCCATTAGCTAGATAAACATTCACATGTATAAAAGTTTTAAATGAGTATGTCACCATTATTCTACACCAGGGGCATAAGCTATAAGACCTACTTAGGGCTACTTAAAGCCTCACAGCCCCGAGGTGTCCAGACTAATATACCACTTTTCTTAGATACATATAGATGTACAAATAACTACAAGGATAGGAAAAACCCACGCAAAAGCTATATTTGATTTATTAGATTTATGATTCTTATTCATTGGCCACATCATACATACATATGTATAAGGGTTTTAAGTGAGTACGGTGACATTGTTCTGCATCAGGGGCGTAAGGTACAAGGCCTACTTAGGGCTACTTAAAGCGTCATAGCCCCGAGGTGTCTAGACTAATATGCCACTTTTCTCAAATACATATGAATGTACCAAAATAACCACAAGAATAAGAAGTCATGCAAGAAATCATATTTTATTTGATTATATGATTTACATATGTGATATGAAATTTTTCCTAAGTCTTATCATGGAGATGCATAGAAATAGATTTAGACAAATGTTGTGTTCTTTTCAAATGAACTATACATTTGTAAATCCTATATGAATCCATGTAAGATATGGAAAGAGAACTTCATACTGCATATCTTATATTATCAACACATGCAAACTTATAGCTATTTGTAATTACCATCACTCCATTTATTATAATTGATTTATGAGCTTTTGAAAATAACTTTTGATTTAATAGTAATAATAGCCATACCTATTTTAGTTTATATCAACACATGCAATTAGACATAAAAGAAACCATTTTATTTAATTAGTTTTAAAAGAAATAATTGCATGATTACACATGGAAAGCAACATTTAACATGATTGGAAAGAAATAAAGGAACATAAGCACATGATCTCATTCATTCCAATTAATTCCTAAGGATAATCATACTAAATAAAGCCACTTAAAATAAACCAAAGTTCTTTAATGAGATTTCTTAATTTTGAGTTTGATTTGATTTAGGAAATGAAAGAGATTTGCTGATCCTAATCACATTCCCCATGTGTGAGTTAATTTGATTTAATGAAAAAGTAATTAGGTTAATTTTATTATTTAATTAGGTTAGGGTATGAATTAAGCCAATTAATTAACCCTTACCTATATCACCTTAAGTTAATTAACTAATTAATAATGAGCCAATATGATATGAAACCACATAGAAAGTAAATGTGTAATGCTCCTAAGAAATGAAAGGGGCCTAATGCAATTGGCTCATGATTAATAGTTAATTAAGCTTAAGGGATCTCACTTAACTACTTTTATGGTTTTCTTGCACATGCGAGCTAACCACAATTTTATTATCTGCCCCTTTGGGTTATTGAACACCCAAAGAGCTACCCAAGATTAAATTAGAGAAATAGATTCAATTGAATTAATTAACTAATTAAACCTTAATTAACCTTAACTAATCAAAATGAGATGGGCATAGAGAAAGAGACAAAGAAGGGAGCCTAAGTCATAATATCTAAATCCTTTCAATTAGTTGATTAAAGTTCATGTATGATTTGTGTTTTTGATTAATCTTGTTAATTAATTAATTAAGGGGTGTTAATTAATTATTTACTTAAGAGGGATTGGAGATGACTTAAAGAAAAGATTGGAAGAGAGAGTCCCAATCCATTTCCCTAGACTTCATCATCATTAATAAAGGTTAATAAGCTTAATTGATTGATTAATTTACTGTTCATTTGCTTAATTATCACTAATTATATTAAGAAAGTGATTCAGGCTTAATCAATTAGTTTTCTTAATTAAGCAACTAATTAAATCCCAGAAAAATAGAGGAGGCAGAGGTCATCCCCCTAAACATGCATAGATTGTTTGAGGTTAATTGGATGATTAATTGGGGAGAAATTAGGCTAATTACATTTCTAATTAAACTTCAATTAAGTCAAATCCATTATTCAAAATCAATGAATAATAATGTTCCTAGATTCTATTATGAAATATCTTTAAAATGAGCTTAAGTTTGTATTTTTGGAATTTTCTAGAATTAGTTATGAATTTAGGAAATTTCAGGATTAAAAACTAAGTAATTAGCCCTAATTAAAGCCTTAATCCCGTCTGGCCACATGGAAGTTGATGTGGTGCGCTTTCCACGTGGTACGATGGGATTCGTTATTTAAGTTATGACATTTAAGTGCTGACTTGGATGGTGGCGCACATGGTAACTTCGTGGACTGTCCAATCTAAGATCGGATGGCCATAATTAAATTCATGGTTTTGAGGGATTAATTGGTGGTTCTAAGTGTGATTAGATCAGGACCATCCATCCCGATCACGTAGGATGGATGGTCCATGATTTTTCTCTTATCGAGAGATGAACAATGGCTATCATCTATCGATCACCGATCGATCCGAGCTCACCCTAGATCGGATGGAGATGAAAATGATTCCACACCTTTGGGGAAGCACAATAATCAAATCTAATGGTGGAAATCACATGACATGAAAATTTTTTCACAAAAGACCAACCTATTTTCATTCATGGATCGGTATCAATAGCATACCTCACTGGAGTTTATGACAATTGGTTTCAATGATTGAGGAGGCTTCATTTGGTAGAAATGAAGCTCCGTTGGGCCGTACAAGCTCTGATTTGGTGTAGTTTGCTCGAAAGACCAATCCACTAGGCGTAGGTGATCGAGCTTGAACAAACTCCACCCTCTAGCCATCAGGAACCTTGAGAAATAATTCATTCTCACTCGTTTAGCTCCAAGGAAGGTGTGTGCAAAGTTAATTATATTTTGGTGGAGATTTGAATAAATGGGAATCGAGGTGGCCTCCCCTATTTCGATTTTGAGTAAAATCGAGAATGGGGATTTTGGAAAACTTGGGAAGGCTTGGAAATCACTCTGGGAACCCTCTCCTTGGCTGCTAGGGTTGAATCAAGTATGTGTATTTCAGTTTGAGTGAGAATGAGAGGGGTATACCCTCTCATTCTTTGGATTGGATGGCCACAACTTGTTTGGATTCTTCTTGATTAATTGGTCAAATCAGAGGGTGGTGGAGGTCCTTGGGTGCATGATGTAGCTTGATTTGGTTTGGTGAAAATGTGGAGGTGGCCAAAGGAGGAATTTCTTGTACTTAGACGTTTGAAAAGCTCCAATGGGGATAGGGAGGTGATTTCACCTCCCAATGGATCATGGCCGACCCAATCACCTTTGTGTCAGGTCAGCCATGGTCCTCAGTGCTTGAGTGGACCTATGAATGGGTGCCAAGTGTCTAGGGGGTAGAAAATGACCCAATGAGCATGTGTCTTATCTCATGGGATGCCCTAAACCTAAGGGCAAAATTGTCATTTGGCTATGGGTTTGGTCTGGGCAGATTTGGGATGGGTCAAAAGTGGGTTAGCCCAAATTTCAAGTGGTTTGGAGTTTATTTGATTTGACTTGGCTTTATTTGACCTATTTAGGTCAAACAGGGTTTGGTTAGGTCAAGTTGATAAATTGGTCAAATTGGGTCAAACTAAGGTTTGGGACAAGTTTACATAACCAATTGGAGTGTATTGGTGCCATTGGTTTGATTCAATTTTCTTTGGATTTGGTTATGGCTCATTTGGCTTCATATAGGTCAAATGGGCCAAGTTGACCAATTTGACTAATTTGACCAAATTAGGTTAGGTTAGGTGTTGGGCCATTCAATTGGTTAATTGAAAATGATTGTAGGCTTTGGTTTGGTTTAATTTAGAATTAATTTAAATTTTGGCTAATTTGACCTTTTAGGTCAATTTGGGCTATGTTAGGTCAAGTTGACCAATTGATCAAATTGGCTCAATCATGACTTTAGTCAAGTTCAATCTTTGATTTGGAATGAAATTAAGCCATTGGTTACAATCAATTTGGGTTGGGTTGTGATTTGACCTATTTTGGATTTTTAGGCCAATTTAGGTCAACATTGGTCAAATGGCCAATTAGGGTTGGATTGGCTCAATTGAGGGTTTGGTCATGTTCAATCATTAATTATGAATGGGTTTGAATCAATGATTTTAATAAATTTGGAATATGATGGATTTTGGCTAGTTTGGATTTCATTTGGGATAAATGTTGACTTGGTCAATGAGCTAGGTTGACTTGGTTTGCCCCTATTTAAGATAATTGATTAACATAGGATGATTGATGATATTGTGAGGTTTGGATGGGCTTAGGTCAATCCAATTTGGATTGAATTAGAACTAGGCTCAAGAAGGTTCTTTAGGTAACTTTGGGTCAAGTGAGCCTAAATGGGTCAATTGGCTTGATCATGGCTTGATTCAAGTTTAGTTGAACTCACACATGAGCCTATGATTGAAATATAAATCCAATTGCAATTAGTCTGGTGCCAAATGGGTTTTAGTTCATATGATAATTTCAAGTCAAAAGGGCTAACTTGGGTTTGATTTGGTTTAGCTTGGATTTGGTTTGATAATGGTGGTTTATGTTTATATTTGGGACAATGATTGAAGGAATGATTGAATCATAAATAAATCCATGAGTTTTGAGTTGATTTGGGTATCATTTAGCCAAGTTCAAGAATTTGGCTAAAAGGGTTAAAATTAGGAATTTGATTTGATTTGGGTTTCAATCATTTGGAGTTTGGAATTGATTTATGATTTAGAAATTGATTTGAGATTGAATTTAAAAATTGAGAAAATCAATTTAATTGGGGTTGATTTGAATTTAGTTAAGGCTAAGTCCATAAGATGAAATCAAAGGGCTTAGGAAAGATTTCAGAATTTGAGTTCAATCATGGGTTTCAATCATTTGATAGTTAAATTTGATTTTAGAATTCTGATTTGAATTTGAGATTTGATTTGGAAGAAGGAAGCAAGGATTTGGTTTGGGCTATAGGGTAGGAAAGTCTTCCTAAATCCTTAATGCACAACCTATACCTATGGAGAACTTTTCTAAGTCTCTAGGGTTAGGTTAAGTGTTCATCTAATCACTAAAAGTGTCTTAAGATTAAAGAACTCTTAGTGTCTATGAGAGTCCTAGATCTATGATAAGAAAGTTAAGAGCTCACTCCAAAAGTGAGGTCAACACTCTTCAAATGGTGGTATTCCACAAAATTATGGCCATGATCACGATGATTAGCTCATACCTTGATTGATCATGCACTCCATCAGCCTTCATGGGTGGTAGTCGCATAAAATAATCTTTATTCTAGATCATTTTTACAAGCTCTACTATGGACACTCTCAGAGGAGTCACTGGAGTGAGATGGATAGTTAGTTATTAAATAGCGAGTAGTTGGGTATCTGAAACCTCGCACTGGTACTTCTGGTTCCCTTCTTTTATCTATTATCTTTCTTAAATATCCTTCTTTAGGTAGTCGCTTTGAATGCCTCTTCAATGAGTCTTTTGTCTTAGCCAATGAAACTGATTGGACCACTTCATTATACTCTTCAGCATTAACATTATTATTTGCCAATTCTAGCAGTTTGGTGAGTGTCTTAGGTTGTTGGAGCCCCAAGGCATCCTTAAAGGGCCCTTACTTTAAACCCTGGGTGAGTGTTGCTTAAACAATTATGGGCTCTAGATCTTTAACTGCAAGCATTACTCACTATAAATGAGTGATGAACTTCCTTAAAGACTTGCTAGGCTCCTTCCTTATGTAATCACTCTGAATGCCTCTTTAGTGAATCTTTTATTCTAGCCAGCGATACCGGTTGGACCACTTAATTTTACTCTTCGGTATTTACATGATTGTTCGCCAACTCTAATTATTTACTGAGTACCTTAAGTTGTTGGAGCCCCAAGGCATACTTGAAGGACCTATACTTTAAACCATAGGCGATTTTTTCTTGAGTGATTATGGGTACTAGATCTTTGACTTCTTGCATCTCTCATTAGAAATTAGTGATAAACTTCCTTAGGGACTCATTAGGCTTCTACCTCATTTGTAAGAGAGATTGAGAACTTTTTCGTGGCTTCTAAGTTCTAGAAAATTATGTGGCGAACATCTTTTGAAGTTGGAGAATGATGTAATGACTCATAAATAAAGGTACGAGAACCACCTAAGGAAGGGCTGACACTTTGAAAGTGGTGAAGAAGAGTCACCACCTCATTACATCATCTAAATCTAGTAGTGATGTGTTTTGTGAGAAAAATTTATGACACCACATAGAGTTTAAGAATTTATTATTTCGATGATCAAATGCTTCATTAAGGAGTAAACATATTATCTCAAAAGATAAACATGTTATCTTATAATGGATTCAATCATTTAATAAAATGCTCGTAAGGCTAATGGATCTTTAATGTACCAGAGAGTTTTCCCCTGAACTACATGGAAAGTAGAACATGGTTTATTTTAAACTGAGTTTATGGTTCCCTATAAGGGAAATCCCCTATTGTTAATTACATCTTAGGAAGAAGAGTCTCTTTCTAAGAATACTCTCGATTAAAAAAATAAGTTATTATTTCTATGAATTTCTGAGATGGTTTTCAAAGGAATGATATTTGGAATTTTATTTGGGAATGATCCAAAGTGAACATATTCTTTTTAGGAGGCTAAACGGGATGAAATAGAAAATGTCTATTGATACTGGGATGCCCAATAGGAATTTCAACTATTCTGTAATTGGATTTTAAATTTTAGGATTTAATTTAGATTTTGAGTTAATATTTTCTTAGAAATCTAGGGCATAGATTCTAGCAGCACAAGACTGCAGAAATGCCTATAGTTGAACACTTACTCTAGGGAGGATGCTTTAGAGCCTAAGCTATAATTTGCATCTTACACAAATCAAATGGTTGATCTAATTTTATTTTAGGAATTATCGATTATTCCTCTCACTTAAGGGAAAAATCTATCCCTGACTCTTATGGACTTACAGCCTATCTAAAATGGCTATCAGCTAACACCACCTAAGCTCATTTTAAATCCATGACGCTAAGTCTCATGTATGCAAGATGTCTAGGCTGTTGTATTTTTAGGAAAGGAATCTATGAACACAGACTCACTCCCTAATCCTTAAGATTATGTAGAGCATGAAATGCAGTAACTGATGTATATTTTTTAGATTTTTAGATATTTACTCAAGATTCTTTTAAGGTCTTGGGTATGCATTTTTATGCCTAAATGCCATGCAATTAGAATTGGTTATGGCCAAATCAATAAAAGAAAGACAAAATTCTCTAAGAAAGTAGTCATACTAATTTTTGAAAAGTTTATTTTAATTTTTATTTCAATTGATTGTATTTAAGTTAGATAAAAATTTTAGTTTTCCTTATGAGCATATGTCCAAGCATTCATCACATAAAGCACAACATAAAATACAACATAAAAAAGCAGGTTGATTTTATTGCACTACCAAGATAAATCAAGCCAATTTAATTTAAAGAAAGGACAATGCGGCCAGGTAGCATTGTACACCCTAAAAGAAAGAGCAAATAGGAAGCTGAGCTCTTCCCTTATACAGCCCAACCTAGAACTATAAGTTTAGATCTATGGGTCTTCTTTCAGAATAATCTTCTTCTTTGGGACCTCCATTAGGCTTCACAAGGGACCTCGACACCCATTTTCTGGTAAGGTCAGCTTCTGCTAATCCTAGACTCCATAGATCTTAACCTAAATATAAGCTCAAATTCACATTTTAAATTTAAAAATAAATCCTAAGCTCTATAAAACATATGTTAGGAAAATACAAACAACACACAACAATTATATTTCACAAACATACAGGCTTAGCATTAGTTTCTTGTCAAGCCTACTTGTCTTATTGGGCTATGCTTAAAAACTTAAGCATACCTACAAGAATACAACTTTTTAAATTTATTTTTGTTGGCAATCCTTTCTACCTTAGCCCTTTGTAAAAATAATGTTAATTCTAAAAAGAATGTCCTATTATCCAGTCTAATGGGAAAATAATCCTAGACATGCACATGGAGAAAATTTGTGACACCACATAGAGTTTTGGGAATTTATTATTTGGATGATCAAATGAGTCATTAAAGAATAAGCATATTATATTAAAAGATAAACATGTAATCCTATAATGGATTTAATCATTTAATAAAAGACTCCTAAGGCTAATTATTCTTTCGTGTACCAAAGATTTTTCCCCTAAACTACATAGAGAGGTAGAATAGGGTTTAATTTAAACTGGGTTCATGGTTCCATATAGTGGCAAGCCCCTATAGTTAATTATATTTTAAGAAGGGTCTCTTCTATGAATACTCTCGATTAAAAAAATAAGTTGTTATTTTTGAGGATTTCAAAGTTGGTTTTTAAAAGATTGATTTTTGGAATTTTCAATTGGGAATGATACAAATTAGAGAGAGTTATTTTAGAGACTAAACGAAATAAAGTAGGAAATGCCTATTGAAATTGGGATGCCTAGTAGACATTTCAATTATCCTATAATTGGGCTATAAATTTTGGAATTTAATTTAGATTTTGAGTTGGCATTTACTTAGAAGTCTTGGACTTAGATTCTAGCAGCATAAGACTGCAAAATGCCTAGGGTTGAAGACTTATTTCTGAAAGGATGCTTTAGAACCTAGTCTACAGGTGCTTCTGACACATGTCAGATGCTCGACCTAGTTCTATTTTGGGAATTATCAGCCATTCCTCTCAGTTGAGGGAACTAACTTATCCCTGACTCTTCTAGACTTACAACTCACCTGCAGAGGGCTTCCAGCTAACACCACATAAGCACATTTTGAATTCATGACATTAAGTCTCATGAATGCAAGATGGCTGGGCTATTGCATTTTTAAGAAATAAATCTATGAACCTAGACTCACTCCTTAATCCCTAGAATCATGTAGGGTATTAAATGCATCTCACTTAAGCTCATTTGTTAGATTTTTAAATATTTTGATTTAAGATTTATTTGAGGTCTTAGGTATGCATGTTTATAATTCCATGAAATTATAAATGGTTATGGGACAAATCAATAATAGAAGACATGCTTCCCCAATAAGGTGGTCATCCTTACAGGTCAGACGCCCTTATGCATAATGGGAGAAGTTGCCGAGCAATATGATTTCATGGTTTCAAAACCTGATTATTTCTAATTGATTTTAAGTTTTGCATAAGGCTTTTATTTAAATGAAGTTTCAAATTTTCTCTTATTTTGTTTCAATTATTTAGAGTTAAGTTTGGTATAAAATTTAGTTTTTCCTATGAGCCTAATCGTTTGGGCATTCAATCATAGGAAAGCACAATAAAGAAAGAAACATAGAAAAGCAGGTTGATTCTATTACACACCCAAAATAAATTAAGCCAATTTAATTTAAGAAAAGACCAATGCAGCCGGGTACTACTGTACAACTCGAAAGAAAAGCCAAATAGGCAGCTTTGCCCTTATGCAGCTCGACCTAGAACTTTAAGTCTAGATCTATGGGTCTTTTTTCTAGGATAGTATCTTTCTTCAGGGACATCCATTGGGCTTCACAAGGGACCACAACACCTATCTTCTAGTATGGTCAGCTCCTGCTAATCCTAGACCTCATAGATCTTAATCTAATTCTAAGCTCAAAGTTACATTTTGATTTCAAAGTTAATTCTAAGCCCTGCAAAATAAATATCAACAAAATATAAATAATGCACAACAATTATATTTCATAAACATACAAGCTTAGCATTAGTTGCTTGCCAAGCCCACTCATCCTATGGGCTATGCTTTGGATATAAGCATACCAACAAGAAATATAATTTTTAATTTTATTTATGATAGAAATCCTTTTTAGCATAGCCCCTGCAGAAGACAATATTAGATATAAAAAGAATATCCTATCATCTAGTCTAACAGACAAACAATGCTAGACATACAGTCTAAAATAGTACACCACAAAGACATGTGAAGCACATCATATCACAACACATCATAAGAAATCATAAAAGAATCACAGAGCGGCCTAACCTATGTCTAAGGTCCATGACCTAATGATCTAGTGTGTGAAGAAAATAGGTTTGTGCAACAAGACTTTGCTAGGCCTCTTTAGTTTAAGTTTAATTTGAAGTTTGAGTTTGTTTAAATTTTACCTTTGGGTGGTTTCAATTCAAATGATTTAGTAATTTTTTTTTATTTTCAGGTTCATTTTATTTGGTTAAAGTGAAGTTTAAGTTTTCAAGAATGAAGAGTATAATGAATTTCACTTTTGGATGGAATTTATTCTACTCTACATCCTAACTCCTAATGAAATGAAATCTTCATTCTAAGATGAAGATCCATCCCAATGGTCTAACTAAGATCCTTAAGTATCTTAATTAATCATTTTGATTTCATTTAGTTTATATTTTGGATTGATTTGATTTTTTTCTTAGAAATTTAATTTTATTTTCATTCTTGGTTTAGTTTTCAATTAAGTTTAGTTTGAATTATATCATTTGATTTTTTTGAATTGGTTCATTTGATTTAATTTGTTTATTTCATTTGTTTCATTTGGTTTTTGTTTGAATTAGTTCATTTGGTTTACATTAATGTTTTGGATTAAGTTATGTTAATTTAATTTAGGTTAACCTAAGGTGCTTGGGTTAAGGTTGCATTCATTCTTAGATTGGTGTTTATTTGTATGTTTAAGTTTCATTATGTGTTTGTGATTATGATTTTATTAGCTTAAGGTTTAATTAAGCTTAACATGCATTATTGATTTCATTAACCATTAAGCATGAAAATGATTAGGTTCTTTGACTTAGGATGTTTAAAAACCTTCCTAAGAGTTTTTTATGTTTGATTGAGATTAGTTCAAGTTGTTTCATGATTTAATGGATTTATGAATTTTGTTAATTCATTATTTAATATGTGTTGACCTAAAGATTTAGAAATTCAAGTATTCCCAATGCGAAGATCAATTAGATTTCAATTTTTTTATGGAAAGTGGTTTACATGCCAATTTCATGCTTCCAAAGTTTCATCTTGATTAGATTCACAATTAGGGTGTAATTAAGTTTTTAATTTTTTCATTAAAACCCAATTTAGTCCTAATTTATCATAAATAGTTTAGGGGTTTCATTTTACATTGATTCTTCTCTAAAAGATGTTTCCAAAGAGGGTTCATTCATAATTTTTGGACATTTGACTGATTTATTGTGATTTAATTAAGTTTTAGTTAATTATTTAATTCATTTAATTGCTTAATTAAGTCAATTTGTGATTTATTAAGTTCCAATGAGTTTCATTAGTGTTTTTATGTTTATTAAAGTTCATTAATTTGATTTAAGGTTATTTAGATCATTTTCATTAGTTATTTCATTTAATATTAATTTATTTAATTAAAATTAAGGTTTAGGATTTGGTATTTAATTTCTCATGAATTATATTGCAATAATTCATAAAAAGTTTTCTTGAGGTGTGTTTTAACATCAATTTTAGTTCCCCAAAGTTTCATTTAAATTTAATTAATGGTTTGTGATTAGCTAAGGATTAATTGATTTCATTTAAACCTAATTTATGGCTAATTTACCCAAAATAAATTAGGGATTTTAATTTTTATGGATTCCTCTCATTAAGATGAATCCATATAGCCTAAGTTTGCATTTTTTTGGATTATAGTTATTTTTTATGAATTTTTATAAGTTTGTGATTTTAATTTATTTTTAAAAGGAATTAGCCATTTTCTAATGGCGGGCTAACGTGACAGCTACCGTGGCACCGCTACCACGTGGAGCGGCGCGAGTGGACCACACAGATCTCGCGTGGCATCCGCGTCAAAAGTGGCATCACGTAGGATGATCCTCGGCCGTTCAGTCAAAGATCATAGGTACATTCCATTCAGTCCCGATCAATTCTATAGTTTCCTTAAGGGATTAAATCGAATTGTCTAACTAAATCATGACCGTTCGTTCCTAATAGAAGGATCAGACAATGGGGATTAGATCCCACAATCCACTGGCGAGAGACAAACATCGTCCACCATTTTTGCTGAATTTTTGGTGATTGCCACCAAATTTCATCATGATTTTAATTGTAAAATGATTAGTGATTGATTTGTAACCCATCCATATAGTTTGATCCACTTAGGGATCAAATTTATTTCAAAACAGACCAAAATCGATGGCTAGGGAGGAGAATGAGGGAGGGTGCCTCAATTCTGATGATCAATGATGGCAAGATCAACTCCATTTGCTTCATTTTGACTCGATGAAGGTGTGGGTGAAGTTTGATGGCTTGCCTCCCAGTGGATTGCTCCCTAGAACAACACTAATTCAATTTTTTGACAATCTCGACCATTTTTAGGATTGCTGGTGGTGAGGGGTCAAAGTGGTGATTCGCTTGAGGTCACCTCGACCTCTAAAATGTGTTGGAACCTTTAATTTGATGAGAAAACCTCTTCCATAGATTTCACCATGAATGGAGCTTGGTTTCCATCCGTTCACTGTCATGTCAGTGATGAGAGGTTAGACGAAGGGTTCCCTCCTTCATCTCTTGCTTTGGTGGACATTTTGATATGAAAAGGGGGAGGGAATTAGCTCTCCCTCCCATCTTTCCATAGTTGGCTGAGAGCCTTATTTATGGGATTTTAGGTGGCCAGAATCCAGCCACCGACAATGGCAAGGCAAGCCAAAGGTTGGATTCAATGCCCCTTGGCCTTGTGAGCAAGATTGGATGAGGATTGGGAAGAGAGGAATGCAAATGGTTTGCTTTCTTCCTTGATTGATCTTCTTCCTTCTTCTTTTTCTTTTCTTCTCTTTGGCTTCTTCCCTTAGAGAAAACAAAGTCATCATTTTCTTTTGGATTTAGTGGTCTTCAATTGATGGAAGCCATCTCTTATAATTAAGAGATGGAATGAGATAAGAAGAGGGGAATTGGAAATTTTCTTCTTTTTTTAATGAATTTTTAAATCCTCTTCTTTATTCCATTTATTTTCTATTTTTCTTTATTGTTTTATGGTTTATTACCTCACCATCAAAGTCTTTGGACTAATAGGTGGCTGCCCATATCAAACTCAAATGGATTTGAGTTCAAGTTAAACTCAATTTAACTTGAATTGGAAAATTGAATCCAAACAAAGTACTTTGATTCAAAGTGTTTGGATTTTAATTTAATTCTTGTAATTTTGGATTCAATCATCTTTAATTGATAATCAAATGAGTTTTGATTGAATTAATTTATTTAATTTTGAATTTAATTTCTTTTCAACCCATTAAACATAAATAGGTTAAATTTGGTTCTAATTGGGTTCAAATGACTAATTTGACTAAATTCAATTTGGTTTGGACTCCAATCATGCTTGATCACATGTACGAGATGATTTAGAGTAATAAATTTTATTTAATTTCAATTAGATTTCAATTTGAATCCATTTGATCTAAAGTGGGCTCAATGGGTTAAGCTTGGGTTTACTTTTGGTGAAATGACCAATTTGGCCAAATTAAACCCAATAGTGGGTTGAATTGTGTTTGATTATCATTTCCAAATGATTTGAATAATCAAATTAAATTAATTTTAATTTGATTTGGGTTTGAACCCAATAGGACCCATTTAGGTTCATTTAGACTAAGTGGGCTAATTAATCCAATTAAGGCCTAAATGAATTTGAATTTCATTATATTCATGATCAAACATGTTTATTGGTTTTTGGAACATTTGGAATGAATTAATCTAGTCAAATTCTTGGTGAGACCCACTGAAGTCAAACTTATGTTAAGTGAGTTGACTTGATTTGACTTTGGTTTAGTTTTAGATTTATTCATTCATTTTAATTTGATTTCAATTTGATTTATTTTGGTTTAATCCAAATTGGAATATTAGGTTGATTCCACCTAAGCCAATTACATTAGATCAAACCTTAGGAAGATTCCCTAGGTCACTAGGTATAGTGTCCTATGCATTAAACTAGGATGTTCCTATTTAACATTAGGTCATCCTAATTATTGGTTTCTGAATGATATTAACTTGATCTAAATATGAGGTTAACAATGCAGTCTAAAATAGTACATCACAAAGATATGAAAAGTACATCGCATGATAACACAGAGTACCACAAAAAATCACGGAATAACTTAACCAAAGTCTAGAGTTTGTGACCTAATGATTTTGTGTGTGAAGGGAGTGGGCTTGCATGGCAAGACTTTGCTAGGCCTTTTTAGTTCAAGTTTCAATTTGGAGTTTTGAGTTTTTTTGATTTACCTCTAAATGGTTCCAATTTAATAATTTAATGATTTTTATTTTCTTTTAGGTTCACTTTTATTTTGAAGTGAAATTTAGGTTTTCAAGAATGAAAAGTAGAATAGATTCTACTTTTGGGTGAAACTCATTCTATTCAACATCTTAAACCCTAATGGAATAAAACCTTCATCCTAAGAAGAAGATCCATCCCAAAGGCCTAACTAAGATCCTTAAGTATCTTAATTAATCCTTTGAGATTCATTTAGATGATTTGTGTTTGAATTTAGTTTAGATTTTGGATTAATGTTTTAATTCTTTTGAAATTTAATTCTTCATTTCATTCTTTTTATTTGATTAAATCTTTTTGATTAATTGATTTTTAATTTGATTATTTTTTCATTTGACTTGGTTTGAATTGGTTTAACATTTGTTTTCATTAATGTTTAGTTTGAATTATGTTTATATTTATTGAATTTAAATTCATTTCATTTGGTTTGAATTATGTTAACCTAAGACACATAGATTAGTATTTTAATCTATTCTTAAGTTACATTATTTTTGGATTTGTATTTCATTAATTATTGATTATGAATTCATTAACCTTGAGATTTATATAACCTCAATGTTAATTATTAGTTTTTTTATTAACACTTAGGTGTGAAAGTGATCAAATTCTTTGATTTCAAGATGCTGGAGAATTATCCTTAAGTGTTTTGATGTTGGTGAAGGTTATTTCAAACCAATTTTATGAATTTGTGATTTATGATTTTTTTTATTTATTATTTGATTTGTATTGAACTAGAGACTTGAAAATTCAACAATTTTCAATCCATAGGTTAACTGGGTTTGAAATTTATATGGCAAGTGGGGTTACTTCCCAATTTTATATTTCCAAAGTTTCATTTTAATCAGATGCATAATTAAGGTTTATTTAAGGTTTTACTTTTTTCATTAAAATCTAAACTAAGCCTAATTTGATGAGGATTATTTGGGAATCTTTTGTCCTTGATTCCTCTCTAAAAGATGCTTCCAAAGAGGGTTCATAAATAATTTTTGAAGTTTTGCTTGATTTATTATGATTTTCAAAGTTATGATTAATTATTTGAATTAATTAATTAACTTAATTACATAATTAGGGCATTTTGTGGTTTACTATGTTTTAGTGGGTTTCGTTGATATATTTAAGTTTATTAATGTTTATTATGTCAATTTAAAGTGATTTTATTCATTTTTATGAATTATTTTTCATTTAATTTTAATTTATTTAATTAAATTTAAAGTTTTAAGTTTTAAATTTGATATCTCTTGAATTACTTAGCAATAATTCATGAAGAGTTTCTCTAGGGTACATTTTAACCTCAATTTTAGTTCCCCAAAGTTTAATTTCAATTAGATTAATAGTTTATGATTAATTTGATTTTAATTCATTTTATTTAAAGTTAAATTAAGCAAAATTTACCCAAAAAATAATTGGATATTTTGAGTTTAATGGATTCTACTCATTGAAATGAATCCGTAGTGCCCTCATTTATATTTTTTCAATTTATATTTAATTTATTATGACCTTTTGAAGTTTCTGATATTTTTTAATAATTTCTTAATTATTTAAATTTGAAATTATTATTTTAAATGACGGTGCTAAGATGGCGCATTTGCCATGTGGCACAGCACCACTGGGCCACGTCAAAAGCAATGCCACGTGGGTTGAATCCACCTTCTGATTGAAGATCAAACTATCTTGATTCGTTCTGTAGTTTATTATAAGGATATAATTGAATCTTGTGGCTAGATCTCGATTGTCCATTCCAAATAGAAGAAATAGACAATAAAGATCATTTCTTAAGCATCTCTGATAAGAGACGAACGCTGTCCATCTAATCTGATGAATTTTTGGTGATCTAAGGGGAATTCAATGTGATTTTTATTGCAAAATAATAAATAATTGCTTTGCAATCGATCTATGTGATTTGATCCTCATAGGAATCAAGTTTCCTTTACAAGAGACCAACAAATTTTGCTAAAGATGTCGGTTAAGAGGCATACCTTTTGGTGGCGATCCTCGGCCATCACCATCTTCGAGCACATTCACCTCAATAGGAAGAAGTAGTGGATGTGATTTGGTGGCTTGCCTCCCACCAAATGCCTTGGAGACCAATGTATAATAATTTTCCATCGAGTTTAGGGTTTGACAATTCTCTAGCTCACCGATGACGGCGAGCCTTGGTGAGGATTCATTTGAGGTTGCTTCGAACTCTAGAGCATGTGGTACATTCCAATTAAAATGAAACATATTCCTCATCATTTTTCTATTGGAGGCTGAACGTTTGGCTGTCAGATTTAGCCAAACTCTGGCTTATCTGTGGCGAGAGGTCGAGGGAATGGTCTCCCTTTCACTTTGTGGATGTTTAGGATGGAAAGAGGGAGAGAAAATGGCCTCTCTCTCCTCTTTCCATACATGGCTGAGAGCCATGTATTTGGGCTTTTAGATGGTCGAATTCTGGCCATCAGTGGTAAGAAGCTCAGCTAGAGGGTGAGTTTAGTCCCCCTTGGCCTTGTGAGCATCTTGTGATAAGAAGTTTTAGGGGAGGAGTTCATTTCCTCCCCTTTACTCTTTTGGCTGAGAGCTAGATCTTCCTTGCCCATCTCTTTCTCTTGTTTTCTCTCATGAAGGAAACCAAATCCTCTTTTGAGGGCTATCCATTTAATTCAAAACTTTGGAACCATCCTCAAAGAGGTGGACAAAGGTGACTTGGATAAAATCCAAAAGATTTTGGATGAAGGGAGGGGGAAGGATCCACCAAGCATATTTACTTGGTTAAAACTTCAACCCATCTCCCCTTTGGCTCCATTTATGAATTTTGGCAACACCACCACAACCCTTAGGCTAATGTGTGATTGCCCAAATCAAACCCAATGTAAGTATGAGGTTAAATCCAAACCCATTTGAATTGGATTGGACATTTGAACCCAATTCAAGCATTTAGATTCAAAGTGTTTGATTTTGATTTAATTCATTTGATTTTTGGTTCAATCATCTTTAATTGATGATTTATTAAGTTTTGGTTTAATTAATTCATTTAAAATTTGAATTAATTATGTATTTTATTCCATTTTAGCCTTCTAGGCTTAAATGGGTTAAACTTGATTTCAGTTGGGTTCAAATGATCTATTTGACTCAATTGATTTTTGTTTGGACTCCAATCATGTCCAATCACATGTGTGAGATTAATTGGAGTGGTTAATTTCATTTGATTTTAATTTGATTTCAATTTAAACCATTTGACCCAAATTAGGCTTAATGGGTTAGGTTTGGGTTCATTTAGGTCAAATGACCAATTTGACCAAATTAGACCCAATGACGGGATGAATTTTGAGCAATTAAATTGATTGATTTCAATTTGATTTGGGTTTGAACCTAATAGGACTCATTTAGGTTCATTTAGACTAAGTGATCAAATTAACCTAAGGCCTAAAAATTATTTTTTTAGATTCATGATTGTTTGTTTATTTTATCATTTGGATTATTTAGAATGATTTCATTTGGTCAAATTTTGGTGGGTTGACCATTGACTTGGTGGGACCCACCTAAAGTCAAACCCATGTCAAAAAGGGTTGACCATTTTGACCTTGATTTGAATTTATATTTATTTATTTGATTTAACTTAAATTTATTTTGTTTTATTTGGATTTCTTTTGATTTAATCAAATTTGGAATTTAGGTTGATTCTCCTTAAGCCCATTAGGTTAAATCAAACCCAAGGAAGATGCACTAGGTCACTAGGTATAGTGTCCTAAGTGCTTAATTAAGAGATTCCTATCTAGGTTTAGTTATCCTTATTATTAATTTTGGAAGTGATATTAACTTCATCCAAAAATTAGTTCAATATGTTAGACTCAAAGTAGGCTATATGGGCAATGGGATTAGTCTGACCTTCATAAGATTCAAGATTTAGGATCTTGAACCTATGAGGTGGGGAAGATTTTATATTCTTCACATAGAGAGCATTAGTTGGCTGTAACTGCTTCTTTGAACCCTATTTTTTAGAATCAAAGAATTTGGGTGGTTGGGAATGGGGACCCTAGATGGGTGTCTTCTTTCTTATCGAGCTTAGTAAGTAATTGATCCTGTGAATCCTTCAATTTCCTTTTTTTTGGGCTCCTCATGGTATGGTTTCTTGATAGCCATCTACACAAGGCAAGTGATCCTTTCCACCATGTCCCACAAATCTTGTTGAGTTGTTAATTTTTGGACTTTTTGCTCCATGCTTGTTGAGTGATCTCACATCAAAGATTCTGCTTCACTTTATATCTGGCTTCGGTTTTCACCCTCATCCATGCTCATCATCCTTTAAAGGATGTTGAATCTAAAACTATCTATGGATGGAAGAAGAAAGTTCTAAGATACTTAAGAAACTGAGTTAAGTAGAAAGATTGCTAACAAGAAGACAAGAAAGTGGAAAAGGACATTAATAATAATCTTTATTACCTAGAATGTAAGTAAAGAATATAGAGGTCTAGAGTGAGAGCCAAAAAATCCCCCCATATGAAAGAAGCTCTCCTTTTATAATATCAAGGGGTGGCCATACATAGAAAGATTTATAAGATAAAATTAATACAAATAAATTCCCACCTATGCTAATGGTAGTGAGTGAGAATATGTCCATTGACTAATGGGGAGAGTAGCCCATTATCTTGTGAGTGTGTGAGTAAGGTTAGATAGAGGAGAATATTCACATTCTTCCTTTACATAGTCACAAGATGTTGAAGAGTTATATTATGCTTTACCAATGGGTTAGTGTTCTCTAAATCCTTCGACTCACTGGGTTAAATCTTTCTTCTCTTGTTGGACTCTTCTTTTGATGAGTATACTCATTCTGGGTGGTCATTGGGTACCCATTATGCGAGAAAACTTGTCTTGACATATTGGATTTCTTGGGCCTATTCGCTACATTGGAGTTTTTTATTTAAGAGATCAAAGTATGGCATTAAAATTGTACATCATCTCAAGATATGGAAATATCACTTTATAATGGATTTGATTAATTAATAAAAGGCTTCTAAAATAGATTAGTTTGTAATGTTTTGGAGATCCTTTCCTTGAATTATATGGTAATATGAAAAAGTGTTTATTTTATTGCAAGGTTCCTACTTCCTAATAAGGGCAAGCTCATATAATTAATTACATATTAAAAGGTAAAATTTTCTTAAGAAAACCCTTAATTAAAGGAATTATCTTTTTACCTCTATATGGATTTTAATGCTAGGATTCAAAGAAAGTTATTTAGGAGATTCAAAAGAGAATGCTTCAAGGGGAGCAGGTCTATTCAAATTATAAATGGGATTGAGTTGGAAATGCCTTAAATATTAGGAATACCATTAAGCAATTCAAGTTATCTAACAATTAGGAATTAGATTTTTGAAATTGAATTTCTTTGTATTTCAATTGATATTTTATTAGAAATTTAAGACTTAGATTCTCACAGCATAAACTATAAAAATGCCTAATAAGTGAAGACTTATTCCAATAAGATGCTTCAAGCCCTAATTCTAAAAGTGCTTCTTATATAATTCAAAAGCTCGACTAAATTTAATCTTTAAGAATTATAGACCTTTATCTCAATTGAGAATGAAAACATATCCTTGACTCTTTGGGACTTATTTCTGACAAGGAAAGGTTACTAGAAAACACCTCCTAAATAATTTTAAATTCATGAGTCTGGTCTTATGAATGTAAGATAGCTATTGTATTTCAAGAAAAGGAAGTTAAGAACCTAAACTTACTCTATAACCATAAGATCATGATTGACATGTTATTCTTTTAGTTAATGAAAGTATTTTTTTATATATTTTGACTCATAATTTCGTTTAAAAGGTTTTGGGTATTCAAATCATGTTTAAAATGAGATGTAGTTTGAAACAAGTCATTGGAAAAATTTAAAAAGAATGTAAACTTCTCCCAGAGGGGTAGTTATCCTTACAGGTTAGATACCCCTTTATGTGCAATGGAAGAAGGGCCTAATTCAAAGATTCGAGAAAAAAATATGCAATCATGGTTCACATTTCTAGGGTTTTAGTTGCATTTAATTTTTTTATCTAAGGCTTTAATTAATGAAGTTATGAGTTGATTATTCTTATGTTTGAGTTTAAATAATTTAATTTGTTAGAATATTTTTTTAAGTAGGAGTCTAATGTATCCAGGTTTCATCACAACATGTCAAAACACATAAATAAACCTACGAAAAGCATGATGTTTCTATTGTGCACCTCAACATAAATTTTGCCAAATAAATTACATTTTAAAATTTTAAAATAAAATCTTAATCCCTGCAAAATAGATGTTAGGAAAAACATACAATATGCTAGTAGTTATAATGCGAACATAAGGGATTAACACTAATGATTACCAAGCCCACTTAATCTATTGGGCTATGCTTAGGGACTTAACAAATCTCCTGTAAGCAAATAATATTTATTATATTTTATTATAGAGATCCCTTTAAGAACAACCCTTATAGAAAATAATAATAATATAGAAAGAGCGTCCTAATATCTAGACTAGAAAATAAATAATTTCTAACCATCTAGTCGAAATAATACATTACAACATAAAAAAAACATTATATCACATCATAACTTAGAAATCATCGTCCTAACCCAAGTCTAGGGTTGGCAACTTAGCAATCTAGTATGTGAAAGGAAGGGTTTGTGTGGTAAGACTTAAGTAGGTCATTTAAATTAAAGTTTTGTTTCGAGTGTAAACTTTATTTAATCGACCAATGGGTGGTTTCAATTTAAGTGATTTAATTTATTTTTGAACTTTTCAAATTTTAGTTTATTTTTAAAACTAAAGTTGATTTGAAGTTTTAAAGGGTGAAAATGAGATTAAGTCTAGCTTTTGGCAAGACTTTATCTACTTACACCCTAATCTTAATAAAGTAAATCTTTAATTGAATGGCATAAAGTCACTCTAAGAGCTAAATTCTACAAACCTAATGAATTTGTTTAATGAATTTTGATTAAATTTATTTTGATTTATTTTATTTATTTTACTTTCATAGGTACCTTCCATTGTTAAACTAGTGGTTTAAGATATCAAGACCTCCATCAAGCCAATAGCTTTGTGATATAGGGTGACTAGACAAAATAACTTATGATTGCTTATTATTGAAAAGTTTTGATTTAATTTAGATGTTTAACTAATGATTCAAGATAAGTTTATTATAATTTTTTAATTTGAACTTAACTCAAAGTTCATTAAAATTTATTTTTTAATTTTAGTTTGATTATTAGATTTAGCTTGCTTAGTTCCATTTAATGTAAAGTTTAATCAATGTTTAATTCTCTTTATTTTTATTTGAGTCTTTTTAATGATTTATTAAATCAATTGAATTTTAATAATTTATATTATTTATGTTCATTAAATTAGTTTTATTATTATTTGAATTTATTGGTTTCATGTTTTGATTAGATTTAAACTGATTAATACTTCCCTAAATGACTTATGATTTAATTAATATTTAATTTGAAATTCAAGATTTTATTTTTGATTCAGTTATATTGAGTTTTAGTGAATAGGGTATTTTTATAGCTTTAAATTAATAGTTTAATAAGATTTCTTATGATTAAGTTTATATATTTTATTTGTTTAAGTTTCTTAACTTAGAAAACTTATAAAATGAGTTATGTAAATTATCAAACCTAGAATGAGACATATTATGTTCCTAAGACATGATGAATTTGCATATTAAGGTGAATTTTTTAATTGTCCATTTATTCAATTTAATTTATTTAATCATTTATTAATCCTTAATTATGTAAATTCAAGTTATATAAACTCCAGAGGCCTGAAACAACTTTCCTGAATCCTCATATGTTAATAGAAATGTTTCAAAGTACTTTGTGCATTTTTATAATTCTTATGAATTTTAATTTATTGTTTAATTTAAATTACCCTAAAACTTTATAAATTTATAACTTCTAATCAAGAAGCTATTTTAATCTAAAGTTTTTATGATAAGTGTGATTTCATGTCAATTTTAATTGTCTAAAATTTCATTTCAATCAAAGTGTATTTTTGGAAATAATTAAAGTTTAATTATTTTAAATAAGTCTTAAATTAAGCCAAAAATATCTAATAGCATGTGGGCATTTAATTTTTTTTAAAATTCACCTCTCAATTATGAATCTAGAGAGGGTTTATTTGAAAATTTTGAATCATTCATTAAATAATTTAGATTTATCGAAGTTTAGCTTTATTAAATGAATTAATTAAT
This sequence comes from Cymbidium sinense, assembly GCA_021442155.1. Taxonomy (NCBI): domain Eukaryota; kingdom Viridiplantae; phylum Streptophyta; class Magnoliopsida; order Asparagales; family Orchidaceae; genus Cymbidium; species Cymbidium sinense. The sequence goes on from CM038225.1 coordinate 94,970,090, forward strand.
CGAATTAATCCCTAATTAAATTATCTTTTAAATTTTTTTTAGTAGAGTTTGAATTTTTCCTTAGGTTCATTAATATCATTGAAGATGCTTTGAATCATTTCAATATTTTTTCATAATTTTCCTAATTTTTAAATCAATTATTTTAATTATATTAGGAGTTTAGACTTAGAGATTTCATATTTATTGATTTAGTGAACTCTCGCCCTTGGAATTTTTATCTAAATTTTGCTTTAGCTTCAATTTCATTCTACAAAAACAATTCAAATCAATTGGATTATTATTTTTAGTGTAATTGATGTTTGATTATTTTTATTAAACTTTAAATTAGGACAAAATTATACATAATATTTTAAGGCTTTTATTTTTCTTTGATTGCTCTCTAAAATATGAATCCAAAGAGGGATTATTTATATTTTTAGGTTTTTGGTTGATGTATTACAATTATTTATATTTTTGAACTTTTATTTAAATTATTTAATTACATTTAATCTTAATTTAAGGATTTTTAGTTTTATTGGGTTCCAGAATGGTTTAAGAATTTTGTAAGGTTCTTTGATATATAAGGTGAGATTTTAAAATGATTCTAATGAATTTCATTAATTTTCTTAATTTATCAATTTTTTATTTTCTAAAATTAAGACCTAAAGTAGCCTTGAGGAAAATAGAGGCTGGCCTAAGGCATTTTTGTTGCATTATTGAGGTGGCTCGATTTGAGATCTCCCACAATCTTCACCTTGCCTCCTTATGGCAGCTTACTCCTTGGGCGTGCTAGTTGAGCACCTAAGCTATGCCAAGGTGGATTATACGCTGTGCTCAAGCTAATTTAGTTTGAACTTGAGTTAAATGTTAAGTTTGATGCACTTGGGTTCAACTAGATTTAGATTGATTCAATTAATCAATTACTTTAGATTTGAAATTCAATAATGTTTAATTATTCATTAAGAGTCGTAAAGATCATTTGATTAAAATTTCTTATGTAAAATAGATGCAATTTAGGTTAGGTTTAAGGTTTGAGTTTAAATGCTTTAATTTGATTCATTTAAGTTTAATTTTAGTTACTTTATTATATTTATTTAATTTAGATTTAGATTTAGGTTTCAATTATTGCTAATTGTCCATTAAATGATTTATGGATCAATTTATTTAGTGCTTATGGAGTTTAACTTTAATTTGGTCTAGATTTAACATATTTGACTTAAAGAAGTTAATTTTATTTTATTAACATAATTAACCTTTTTGGATATTAGGTTTTGATTCAATTATGCATAATTGATCATCCTTGATGTTCAAGAATGATTAATTTTAATTATTTTTAATTAATTCAATTTCAATTTTGATTAAAACTCATTTTGACCCTTTTTAACCTAAATTGTTTAAGGTAAATTCATTTGAGTAAAATGATTAATTTGAATCAAATCATAGGGTGTTTGAGTTTTAATTATGTTTGAGTGAGTGTTTGAATTGGATTATGTTCAATTATAATTTTGAAGTGTTTTGGAGTGTTTAATTTAGATATGAGTTCAATAGAGTGCATTTGGTTTTACTTGGGTCAAGTGGCTCAATTTACTTATTTGAAACTTAATTGAATTTATGTTTATTTAGATTTGTGTTTAGACATGTTCCTTTGATGATTTTTATGCTTTATGAGGGCTGTTTGGTTGAAAGACTTTTTTGCTTGGTGAGTGTTGACCTCACTTTTGGAGTGAGCTCTTAACCTCCTCTTATTAGACTTAGGACTCTTCGACACTAAGATTTCCTTAGTCATAAGACACATCTAGTGATTAGGTGAGCACCTAACCTAAGCCTAGAGACTTAAAAGTGTTAATCATAACATTAGGCTATGCCTTAGGGTTTAAAGAAATTACCTATCCCATAGCCTAAACCCAATCTAGATACACTTTCTCAAATCAAACTCAGACTCAATTCTCAAACCAAATCTCAAATTCAAATTCAAATTCCAAATCTAATTTCAAAATTTGACTCCAAATGTTCGAAACCCAAAATCAAATTCCAGATTCAAGCCATATGAACCACATTCATAAGTTTAGCCAAAACTCCCCTTAAATCAAATCAAAATCAATTGATCTCTTTATGAATCAATTATTCCTTCATTTATATTCACAAATATAAATGAAATCCAAATTCGCCATATGAACCACATTCATAATCTTAGCCAAAACTCCCCTTAAATCAAATCAAACTCAATTGATCTCTTTATGAATCAATTATTCCTTCATTTATATTAACAAATATAAATGAAATCCAAATTCAAATGCCCAAAACTATATCGAAAATCAAATCCAAACTCAATCTAAACCCTTTAAGCCAATTCTTTGGACTTAGCCAAATTCTATCCAGATCAAGTCAAAATTAATGAATTTTCTCTTGAATCAATCATTTATTCAATTATCTACCCAAATATAAATGAAATCTACAATCATCAAATGAAATGAAACTAACCCAAGTCAAACCCAACCTAACCCTTTTGACTTGAAAATTTCAAATGAGCCAAAAGCCCTTAGACTCCAAATTGATTGCCATTGAATTTATATTCCAATCTAGGGCTCATATATAAGTTCAACTAAACTCGAATCAAACCAAAACCAAACTAATTGACCCACTTAGGTCCACTTGACCCAAAGTGACCTAAAGGACCCATTTGAGCCAACTTCTAATCCAACCCAAATTGGATTGAACCTTAGCTCACCAAAATCTTCCACCATGATTGTTGATCACCCTAGGATGATCAATTGCAATCAATTGGGCCAAACCAAGCCCAATTGTCCATTTGATCCAAATTGACCCAAGTTGGCCTAAAGGACCAAATCCAGTCAAATCATGATCTAACCCAAATTGATTACAACCAATGGCTCAAGTTCATTCCAAATTGATTATTGAACTTGGCCAAAGCCATAATTAAACCTAATTTGATCAATCGAGCCAAATTGTTCAACTTGACCCAACCTAGCCTAAATTAGCCTAAAGGGTCAATTTGGCCTAAACCCAAATTAAATCCAAATTAATTCAAACCAAAGACCACATTCATCTTCAATTATCCAATTGAACATGAATCAAACCATAACCTAAGCTAATTTGGCCAATTTTTGTCAAATGGGTCAATTTGACCCAAAATGACCCACATGACCCAAATTGGGCCAAATTCCTTGAAACCAAGTCAAAACCCATTGGGGGCTGATCAAACCCAACCCAAACCCATTTGGGATCAGCCTAAAATAAACCCAACCCATTTAAACCTCTCATGAATCCTCCCGCACATAAGATTCTACCCAACTTCATTTAATTCCCCCCATCACATGCACTTAACTCATCCCCAACATTTGCATTGAATAAATATGATCATATGGCAGCAAGAGAGGACTTTGGTGCAAAAATCCAAAGTTGTCAATCAATCTAGCATCCATCCCAACCACCCCAACAAGATGGCAATCAATTTGGAGCCAAAAAATTTAAAAAATATTGAATTTTTAGCCATTATAAAAGGAGTGGGAGATGAGGCTTTAGATCTCTTCCTCCCACCACCATTCAGCCCCTAAAAGCTCCCCAAAGAAAAAAGGAACCCATCCCCCACTTCTTTGAGCCATTTTGAGCTCAAAAACAAAAGTAATTGCTCTTGCGGCGAGGTGACGGTAGACATTGGAGAAGGCAAAAATTTTGAAGGGAGGCAAGGGCTAAAGATCACTCCAAAGATTCCTCACATACCTAGGAGTTTGCACGAATCTTCACCTTCACCAAAAATAATCCCCGGTGAGGTAAATTTCATTAAACCGTAGATGGCCATAGGATTTTGCATATTTTGTATTAATTTTCTCGCAATTTTAGGAATTTTCCTTAGATAATCCAGCATTATTATTTTAAATCATCCCTTTTAGGAAATAGAATTTTTTCAAATTAGTGTGAAAATGGGTCCATTTGGACAAGTTTTGGCTTGGAAACTCTCATTTTTTTCCCAAAAATACCCCTGAAAATACTATTCACCACCAACGGCTCAGCCCACCGTTGATCCTGATCGGACGACTTGGATCGCGATTGCATGATCCGCCTTCGACGGGTGATGCTATCTCGACCGTCCGATCTCACGCTCATGACGGATGACTGACCACGTGATCCGCTTCGAGATAGCGGAATGATCGATCGTCCGACGGTTCACATGATCGGATCGAGACGCACGCCGATCGTGATCTCGCCTGGATCATGATCCGATAGACCGTCCATCGATGACGGGCCGAGAAAGCCGCGTCGCGTCTCTTCCCACCCAAATCGTGCATATTTCTTTTTTTATAAAAAATAGTAATAATAAAATTTAAATCACCTAAAACTTCAAAAATTCATAGAAAATAAAATATTTAACCAAAAATTGCAAACAAAGGCTCGTTGGATTCATATTTTTGAGTGGAATCTAACAGAATCAAAATCCCCAAATTTCTTTGAGCATTGTCAGCTTAATTTAAGTTTTAGTGAAAATAATATTCCATTAATTAAATCAAAATATAAGTCAGATTAAGTTGAAATTTTTAGAGATTAAAATTAAAGTTAAAAAACTCCTACCATAAAAAAGTTCAAGTTAAAAGGACTCTTGGGTTGGGAGAAATTTAATTTTGAAGTTGAGATTGTCCATTTTAATAAAATAAATTAAATTAAAAAAATTCAAAAATTTACAAAAATCTTCAAAATGGCTTAAATCACTTCAATTGATATCTAGGGCTTTTAAGAAAATAATGTGATCTTTTGAATCTTAATGAACCCCAAATAAACACTTAAGATTAGAGGTTAATTAATTAAGGGGTTAATTAAAATATAATCTAAAAATAATTTAAATATTAAATCAAAATCAAATGAAATAACACTTAAGCAATCATTAATCAAACCTCAAATCAAAAATATCATCTACAAGGAGATTAAATTAAATATGATTAAACTTGTTTAGTTAATAAAACTCAAAAAGATTAAATCTTAAATCAAACTAATCCAACAAATTTGGGAAACTTTTATCATTTGATACTAATCAAATTAAACCAAATAAAATTTAAGTAAACTTAGTTAACATATGTTTAAATCACATCCATTTGGAATAAGATAATTAATTAACCAATAAATATTTCAACCTAATAACTAAATCAAACATGTTAATGAAATCAAACAAACATAACAACAAATGAATCAAATCAAATAAAACTAATCATAAATAATCAAACTTAATTGAAATTAAACAATCAATTAAAATATGATGGTAATAACAATAATCCTTTCATCAAATCAAACTTAAAGAAAATACTTAACTAAACCAAATCACTACATGGAAATTATTAATCTCTAATTAAACAAACCCTAATTAATCTAATGATTTAAAAATTTAATTACCCTTAATCAAACTTAATTAGTCAAACATAATTAATGCAAATAAATTAATCCATCACCTTAATTAATCAAATTAAATAAGTTACAAAAGCTAACTCTAAAATTAAGCTTAAATCAAACCCCTAATTAAATTTAATAATCACACCCCTCAAGTAAACTAATTAAGTTAATCAAATTAATCAAACAAATTAATAATCAAACATAATAAGATTAAACACTAATCAAAACCTAAATTAAACATAAATCATTAATTCTAATTAAAATAAACTCTAATTAATCTAATAATTTTAATTACCCTTAATCAAACTTAATTAATCAAACATCTAATTAATGCAAACTTAATAAATTAACCATCATCTTAATAAATTAAATTAATTTTATAAATCACATTAAAATTAATCAAATCAAAAACTTAATTAATACCAATTAATTTAATCACACCTATTAAATAATTAATTAAGTCAATTAAATTAATCATATTAAACTTAAGCTTACTAAAAACATAAAATACAATTAAATGCTAATCAAATCCAAATTTAAACTTAAATCATTAACTCACTTACATCATTAACCCAAATAAATATGAAATCAAATTAAAATTAAACAAATCTTTATTTAATTTAATAATCATACCTCTTAAACAAACTAATAAAGTTAATCAAATTAATCACATTAAACTTAAGTTTAATCAATAAAAATGCAATTAAATACTAACCAAAACTTAAATTAAACCTAAACCATTAATTCATTAATTACATCATTAGTCTAAACAAATATGAAACCAAATTGAAAATTAAACAAACCTTTATAATAAATATAAATACACTTAATTAATCACACATAATCACATTGAACCTAAGAAAACCCATAGACCAATAAAGCTAATCAAATCAAATTAAATCAGATTAAACTAAATTAAGAAAGACTCTCATCAATTTAATATACAATCAAATCAAATCTCATTCAACCTACTTAAATAAGATAAACTAATCAACTATCCAACAATGTATGAAATCAAAATACAAACCAAACTTTGATGAACATGAAAATGGATGATTAAAAATAAAATCCCAATTATAAAGAATCAAACCCAATTAAAATCAAAATAAAATATCAATTAATCTAATCAAACTACAAATAAATGAACCATAATCAATTAAATAAACATAAAGTTAAATCACATAACCATGATCAAAGAAAAGAATTAAATATTAATTTAAAAGGATATTGAATTATCAAGATTCAATTAAATCAAACATCTAATCTAAAATTAATCAACCAAAACACATGAATTTAAACAAACTTAAACTTCACTAGATATTAAGGATATTGAATTATCAAGATTAAATTAAACTAAAACATCTAATCCAAAATCAAAATCAAAAATAAACAAACTCAAAATTCTAAATCAAATCAAATAAATCAAATAAAATAAATAAATTTAAATGGGCTAATTAAGATACTTAAGGACCTTAGTTAGATTATTTAGGAATTAGGATGTAAAATAGGGTGAGTTCTATCTACAGATGGAATTCATCCTACTCTACATTCTTAAGAACCTAAACAACATTTCAACCAAACAAACTTGACATAAAAATGAAAAGTAGATCATTAAATCATTTAAATTGAAATCACCCAAAGGTAAAATTTAAATTCAAACTCTAAATTGAAACTTAAACTAAAGAAGCCTAGTAAAGTCTTTTGCCTTAAGCACAACACATTAAAACTAAGTCACCACTTCTAGTGCTAAGTTAGGGTGTTGTATGTATGATGTTGTGTTTTGTTTTGTGATGTAATATTTTAGACTGGATGTTAGGGTGTATGTTTCATAGAATGGATGTTATGCCGTTATTAGCCTAATCATATTTTCTGCAGGGGGTTGAGCTTAAGGGGACGCTGTAATAAAAATATAAATGCTTTTGTTGCAACCCCTGTGTAACCCAAGGATAGGTTGGTTACCCATGTGAGTGCTAAGTCCAAATTATTCATATAATTGCTTTTGTATGGTGTAGGTTGTATGGTGTGTTTAGCTAACATTTATTTCATGTGTGTAGCTAGATTTACTTTTCCTATTTTTGATGTAATTTTGCATTAGAATTAGGATTAGTGCTATGGGGATTAAGATGAGTAAGGCTTAGTCCCTGATGCCCTGTGATGCCTTTGGAGCAAATCAAATCAAAAGAAAGAGAATGAAGAAATGAAGAAAAGAAGACCCCATAGCATATATATTATTTTGTAATCCGGTTGTATAAGGGTAGAGCTTACCCACCCTTCTTTCTCTTTTTTTTCGGTGTATGCGAACCCAATTGCACTGGCCTTTTATTCTTTTATGGTAGTCTATAAATTATTTGATGTTGTGTTTAGATTGAGCATTAGAACAACATGCTTTTCATAGTTTCTTATGATATTGTTTGAATGTGTCTGGATGGTAGCTCTTAGGATAAAATTAATTTTTCTATCCCAATTAACAACTCATAACTAAAATTTTAAAATAACTCATAACCTCACATAAAAGCCTAGAATTAAATCAAGATAATAAAATTTTTAGCAACCCTTATGGATGAATGTATAATATCATGCATGTCATATTCTTCCACTCTAAGAGGGGGCTTCCATCTTGTGAGAATCAAGGCTTAACCTATGAGAGCCTTTGGTGGAAGACACACCTTTCTCTCTTGATTTGGCCCATAATCAAATTCTCATGCATTTAGGCATACAAAATCCCATAGCCTGTGTCAAAACAAAAAGTCCAAAAGAATCAAATAAATTTGATAAAATTTGTATTAGATTAAGTCATGGATTCATACCACTCATGCTCTAGTCTCTTAGGGAGTGAGTCTAAAGACTTAGTTTCCTTTCTAAATGAACAATAGCCTAGCCATCTTGTAAAGCATAAGACTTTTCTACATGGATTTAAAGCGTAGGAGGAGTTAGTCGCCACCAAAGTGTAATAAGTCCAGAAATGTGGTTTATTCTCTATGAGGTAAAAACCATATACCCATTTTTCCTTAGATTTAGGTCGTGCATTTTTTTGTACCAAGGCTCCTTAGATTAGAATGAGGTTCTTTGTTTCCTTCGGCTACAAGCATAAATCCTCACCTCTTAGGCATTTCCACAATCTTATGTTGTGGAATTATAAGCCCTAGTAATCTAATAAAATGTCAACTCAAATAATTAACTCTCTTCAATTTCAAAAATATAAAGCCCAATTATAGGATAGATTATAATGCTCACTAGGCTTCCTAGTATCATGAGCATTTCCTACTTTCTCCTTTGGATTCCAAAATAAGTCTTCTCCTTGATCTATCCCATTTGATTTTCTAAAATAGCAATCATTTGATAGTCTTAACCAAATCTTTGGAGACCCTAATTATCTACTTTAATCGAGTATTCTTAAGGAATTCTCATTCCTTAGATATGTAATTGGGGCTTGCCTCCATAGGGAACTTAATGAACCCGACTTAAAATAAACCCTACTTTACTTTTCCATGTAAAGTAGGGAAAAGATCTCTAGTATATTCGAAGACCCATCATGCCTTAAGAGTCCTTATTAGGTGATTAGGTCCATTATAGGGTGGTGATTTCTATCTTTCAAGAGAGTACATCATTCCTTAATATTGTACCTGATCACTTCAATAAGTACCACCTAAGATCTGCGTGGTGTCCCATATCTTGAAAATAAACACCACAGATTTTTCTAGCGACTCCATTGGGGATGGTTCCTCTCTCCATCTTTAGTAGAAAATTATTGTCTCCAAGCATCGATAGTGGACTTATATTTTATATAGGCCCGAGACTATCATTCTTTCCGTTGGCACTTAGCTTATTTCATCCTTAAGCAAAGCTTGCCAACATCCTTTAGATTTTAGGACCTCACTCCATGTAGGTCTTAAAATCCTTATTAGGTTCCCCTAATAGGTGAAAATTAAAATTAATCAAACAGGAGATGACCAAAATTAAGAATCTCTTCACCATTCTGATGGTGAGGCAAGGTTCATCCCATGAACAATAAGAGAATAAAACTCTTCTACAAAGAAAAAACATGTCTTTCCAAAAGCACTTTTTCAAAATCCACATAATAAAGGATCTATACACAAAAGTTTATAAGAAATTTTCACAAAATACATATATCCAAACCTCGTTTAACAAATCCTATGATTGTTACATGGAGGTTCTTTTTAAAAATCAAAATCAACCATTTTTAATGTCTTTTTAAAAAAACACATTTTCTTTGGAAATAGCTATCCCCATCCCACACACTCAAATTCGTTGGATGGAGATTTTATTTTCAAATAAAACCATGATATAAAATTGAAACTCCACTTAGCATACTTCACATGTGCTAGAGTTAAGTTTCCTCTTTTGAAAAGCAATAAAACCATACACACACAAAAGAGAAGTCAAGACTTATTTGAACCCCCCACTTGACATAACCAAATTTGTCAAATGGCCCTTCCCTTGGAGAAGGTAGAAAAAATTGAATTCTATTTTCATTTGTCTAATAGAATTCCTTCGTGCCAAAGTCTTGAACTTCAAAACACATTGGGAGCTCATTTGACATGTCCAAGTATATCGAATGAGAACTCCTTTTTTGAAAATCATAAGAACAAAGTGAACTCCATTTAACATACCTAAGTATGTTAAATAAGTTCATTTTCTTTCAAAAAAATCATAAACACATTTGACTTTCACTTAACATACCAAATTTGTTAAGTGAGAGTTTCATTTTCAAAAAAATCATAAACACATTTGACTTTCACTTAACATACCAAATTTGTTAAGTGAGAGTTTCATTTTCAAAATCACAATCACATTTGACTTTCACTTAACATACCAAATTTGTTAAGTGAGGGTTTCATTTTCAAAAATTATAAACACATTTTACTTTCACTTAACATACCAAATTTGTTAAGTGAGAGTTTCATTTTCAAAATCATAATCACATTTGACTTTCTTAACATACCAAATTTGTTAAGTGAGAGTTTCATCTTCAAAAAAATCATAAACACATTTGATTTTCACTTAACATATCAAATTAGTTAAGCAAGAGTTCCATTTTCAAAATCATAATCACATTGGACTTTCACTTAGCATACCAAATTTGTTAAGTAAGAGTTTCATTTTGAAAAATCATAAACACATTGGACTTTCACTTAACATACCAAATTTGTTAAGTGAGAGTTTAATCTTAAAAAAAAATCATGAACACATTTTGACTTTCACTTAACAAACCAAATTTATTAAGTGGGAGTTTCATTTTCAAAAATCAGAAACACACAGGACTTTCACTTAGCATACCAAATTTGGTAAGTGAGAGTTTCATTTTCAAAAATCATAACATATTTGACTTTTCTTAACATACCAAATTTATTAAGTGAAGTTTCTTTCAAAATCATAAACACATTTGACTTTCTCTTAACATACCAAATTTGTTAAGTGAGGGTCTCTTTCAATCACATTTGACTATTTTAACATACCAAATTTGTTAAGTAAGGATCTAATTTTTCATGTCAAAATACTTGAGCTTTTAACATACCAAATTTGTTAAGTGAGTCTCATCCTCAAGAAAAATAAATTTATCTCAAAACTTTCATAACATACCAAATTTGTTAAGTGGGACTCATCTTCAAAAGTAAATTTATCTCACAATCATTTAACTTTCACTTAACATACCAAATTTGTTAAGTGAAAGTCATCATCAAACACAATCAAACACATGTGACATCTTCTCAACATACCAAATTTGTTAAGTAAGAAGCCCCATTTTCAAAATATCACACAATCAAATCTTCACAAGAAAAAATATTTCAAACACACAATCACAACCTCTTCTTAGCATACCCGAATTTGCTAAGTAGAGATCTTTTGAACTATCAATATTTTCAAATAAGAAGCACAAAACATAAATATCTCAAAGAAAATCTCTCCTCAAATTTTAGAACCCCACCAACTTACCTAAATCGATTGAGTATGGGTTCTAAATCAAAATCAAATGGCAAAGACTCTCCTCAATATCCAAAATCTCTTTAAAATGAGAACTTAACATCCTTAAGATTGTTCAATGTGGGTTAAAATTCAAAATCAAATCTTGAAATCAATGATAGAAGGTGAATATCAAGACAAGTGTCTGACTTAGCTACATTTCAACAATGCGGATTTCAGTGCAATCAATTCTTCTAGTCTTTAATCAACATTTATGGCTCCCAACAAGCTTGTGTTTTCCTTCCCCACTAGCCTAAACTTAGCCCTGGATCAGGCTAGTCTCTCTACCATTGGCTCCACTAGGTCATCTACTTTGGCCATGGTTTTGAGGGGTGATTTCTTGAGGACATCCCTTACATTAGCAGGAGGAGGTGGCAGGCACGCCACTTATCTGATATGCCATCGATTAGTTTCCTCACTAAAGAGAAGGCCATTGTTTTCTACCTCGTCTTTTTATGCAGTTGCCACCTGGTGGTTAGTTACTCCCGATGCAGTACTATCCCCTCCTTGGACTCCCAAAGGGGAAGACTGTCTTGCTTTCTGAGATAGTCTCCTCCATGTTCAAGGTGGGTGCTAGCTCGCATACCTACCGCAGACCGCGAATCAGCGACATCAAAGAGGGTGGAGAGAGAGATGGAGCTTCCCATGTGGCTGAGGAGGGATCTCCTTGTGAGACCTCTCCATATTTGAGTGGTAGTAGGTTTCACCCCTCTCTGGAGATGGAGAGGAGGACTAGGAGGACTACCTCCACCAACATATTTTTTAACACGATAGGAGCAGGAAGCCCTATGTAGGGTTAGATAGTCTTACGCCCGGGTTGGGCGAGCCTTCTGATGTCGAGTCAATTATTTTGATCGATAGTTATCCCTAGGAGAGTCAATTCGATCAGAGGAGAGAGCCTTGAGGCTCAAGCATCATGAGGAGTAGAGATGTGAGGTTTGTCAAGCGTCGGCCTCGCTCTAATGGATTTTCTTGATCGTCACCCTACCGCATCGTTCGGACATCATCATTCGGTGCTACTCATCATAGGAGGGGCCTATAGTCGAGGAGTCGATGCTACCTCACGCGCTCCACTCACGCCACCATCCTATCCGACTCACGGCATCCCCATTCCAACCAAGATCCGAAGCCCCATCGGGAAGACCCACCATTGGTGATCGGCTACATGAGGATCCCTCCATCTACTCCATCTATTGAGGTGAGTTCGGGCTCTCCTATTCGACCTCCCGCCTAAGCTATGGAGAAGAAGGAATGGTAACCCAAGGCCATCGTGGTCGAGTCACCACGACAGTCACAGCAGTTACAGTCACATCAGCCCTTGTAGTCTCCACCTACAGTAACATCAATGGCAGAAGGGGTAGATGATATAAATGTAATATCCATGGCAGTAGATCCTCCCATAGTGCAGCCAGTAATGATTAACATATCCTTAGTGAGCACAGTCCCTTAGAGATGGTAGTACAAGATGCCGATGTATTTATCGTGAGTATAGCCTCCACTGTCCGATGAGTGTTTGTCCAGCGACTAGACGCTCTTGAGATAAGATCGCTTTCTTTTGAAGAGAACTCTAGGGGGATGATTTCTTTGATAAAGAGGATGTTAGGGTCAGTTTTGATGCAGATGGGGATGATCTCTTGGAGGACTCAGAAGTCCATATGGTGACTAGGTTCCCTCCTTAGGGATCACACAAGAGGGTGTTGTAGTTGAGAAGAAGACATAGCTCATTCAACCCAACACCTTCATGAACTAGGTAGAGATGAGCATATTAGAAGATGGAGAAAGAGTTGAAGACTTGTTAGTAGTCCTAGCACTTCAAGCCAAGCTCCATCGATATACTCCTTAGAGGCCACCACAGGTTGTTGCATGTTCTGGATTAGCCCAAGAGTACATCTCCGATAGACCATGATAGTGGTAGCATGCATAGGAAGGTGGTGGACAACACCTCCATGCAAGAAAAATATATCAAGAAAAAGATATCAAGCGATGTGGCTCATCTGTTCCAAAGGGTAGACCCTACCCAGAGGAATTTGATGGTGTCCAATATCCTAAGGGTTTTGTGCCTCCTTCCTTCAAAACTTTTGATGGCAGTGGGAACCCCTGATAGTACATAGCATATTTTAGGACTAGATGTTGTAATGCCAGTAGCAATGATGCACTTCTATTCCGTCTCTTCGTCAGTAGTTTGACAGGCATCGCATTTGATTGGTACGCCAAACTACCCAATGGTTCAATGAAGACTTTTGTTGAGTTGGAGCACCTCTTCATCAAGAGGTTTGCTGGAGCCCAACAAAGGGCAACTGTGGGTGACCTCGTTGTGGTGCAACAAAATCCCAATGAGTCCCTTGTTGATTATATTCTCGTGTGAAACCTAAGTATGAAATATGAACCATAGCTGTCCGAACAACATGCTATATAAATTCTTCTCAAGAATATTAATGGCCCGGTTGCTTTCATGCTCAAGGGATTTACAATCAAAACCTTTGAGAAGTTAATCAACAAGGTGGCTAGCCTATAAGGGGAAGCCAAATAGTTACCTTTTCAAGACCAATCATTCAAGCCCAAGCTACAGAAAGCATTCAAGAAGAAGCCAGGGGTAGTAGTGTCAGTAGATAAAGGGAAGCGACCGAGCTCATATGAGAGACCTTACACCGACCTCCATTGCCACCTCCTCTACCACCACCTCGACATCAGATCGCATTACAACGCCGCCCTCCATAATATACTGCGGACTCATATCCACGCTAGGTAGCTATTACCTACTCTTCTTGATAAATTGAATAAGCCATATTCATTCAAGAGGGAGGTAGTTAGGAAGATCTTTAAGAATCTCTTAAAGAAACCCCTTTGTTACCGAGCCCAAGAGGCGGGAAGATGTGGGCAAGTGATGATCTAACTATTGCCCCTACCATTATGGTCATGTCTTGGAGGATTGTGTCACCTTTAAGGGGAGCTTGAGTGCAAGTCGAGCTATTGTTATCCTCAAGGAATACTTGTTAGAACAACCCTTGAGTTCTATCAGAGTAATTCTTGGAGATACTTACGATCCTCTTAAGATAAAAGAAGGTTGAGATATTATCTTATCCCGAACCTCTAAAAAAGTGATCTCTAAGATCAAGCTTTCTTCACAGGTGCTTAAAGCAACTCAAACCCCCAACACTAAGGAAGGTTTGCAAGTTGCTAAAGATAACTTGAAGAAGGTGTCATCCAAGCGGACCTACCTTACTTGCAGGGATAGCATAGTAGCACAACCACCATCAAGCCCGACTCCATCCATTGCCTTACTTTCCTACACTAGCTCCTCTTCTGCCAATAGGAGCATTGTATCAGCGGACAAGGGCACTATACCCCTTTCCCCACTTACTTTATTAGATTTCTATTATGTACCCTAAGAAGAAATCAATGAAGAAAGTTTTCACTTACATCTTGTCCACTTCTGATACTCTAGATTTTATTTCTCAAAAACTCTTCAAGTCTACAAAATAATAATGACTCTAGTTTGATCATTCCTTTTTGATTTAGAAATGGATTTTCCATTCTAAATCATTCAGTTCACCCATTGAGATTGATTTGGAGTCATCTGACTCTGATGATCCCATAGGAGAAGTCGTAGGTACACCTGATGAGAAGGTTGAACTTCCTACAAATTCATCATTCTAAGAGGTCACTGAAGTAAACCTTCGCAGTGGCAAAGTTCTACCACTTAGGGTGGCACCTTGGGATAAGGGTAAGTAAATCATTGGTTCTAAAGAGCAGATAACCCCTCCACAAGATGCTCCACCCATGGATATGCTTGTGGAGGATCAAGCCAAGGTTGACTACAATGTCCTAGCACATCTTAGAAAGTTGCCAGCTAAGTTAAGCATATATGACACCCTTATCTTATCCAAAGAGATGAGGTAATCTCTAATCAAGGCCTTTCTTGATCCAGAGATATGCTTAGCCCAGCTGATCGTTACTAAAGAGGAGGCTTGTAGTTCAGAGGACACTCCAGGAGTTACATTCAATGATGAAGACTTGCTTTTAGGAATGACCAAGCACAACCGTCCTCTTTATAATACAGTGGATATTGGAAGATACATAATATCCAGAGTACTTTTTGACTAGGGTGCATCAGTGAATATTATGAGTCTAAAAACCCTCGCTTACTTGAGGATTGACATCTCCAAACTTTCAAAAGAGAGGATGATATTGAGAGGATTCAATGAACAAGGCGAGAGGGCATTAGGCTCTATAGTATTGCCTTTAAAAGTAGATGATTGGAAGACTACCACAAAGTTTCATATTATAGAATTAGATACTTCTTTCAATACTTTGCTTGAGAGACCGTGGATACATGAGAACAACATGGTTCCATCCTCTCTACACCAGTGCATGAAGTTCATGAGGGGTGGGATTGAATATTGTGTTAAAGGAGATCTTAAGCCATTCATAGTTCATGAGGTCAGAATATATGAGGATGCAACCTACTATCTCTCTCAAAATCAACAAGTCTATTCTCGTGAACTTGGTGAAAGTTCAAAAATAAAAGAAAAGAAAAGAAAAAAAAAGAAAAGAAAAAAAGAAAAGAAAAAAGAAAAAAAGAAAGAAAAAAGGAAATGAGAAAGAAAATAAAGGCGAGAAATAGACTTGGAGGAGAAAGTAGAGCGACATTAGATTCCACCCATGTTCATTTCCATTCAAACATATGGGTAGAATGACTCGACCTCCACAGAGGAAGAGGCATATACAGAGACATGCCCAGGGACGGAAGACCTCCTTATTTTCCATCCAATATAAGTTATGTCCCTGCTATCAGGACTACACCTACTATCTATAAAAACTTAGAATCTAGTTCAGATGATGAGTCATGTATGATTAGTACACTAACTAACACTTCCAGATAGTAGATCCCCATGCAAGTGACAGTTGATCCAGACAAAGATGAAGATGGGATCCTAAGCAAAACATAAGTGTATCCGAGTCTATATGTGAAGCATTGAAGCATCAGTTGAAAACTTTAGCTCTAACCCTACTTTCCTCATAAAAAGTTAAGGGTTTGGTAGTTAAGGAAGCCCCTAAGTCTTCCACAAATATAAAGGTGCAGAAGTTCTTTCTTGGAGCATCATCCTCAAGTCAAGAAGGCGATGTAGAAGAGGATGATTCATATAAAGATTTAATAGAATTACCTTTTGATTGGTATTCACCTTGTGTTCTTAATTTAGCAAAGAAAGGATTAATTCCACATGCTTGGTCTAAACATAGGTTGGATTACTTTGAAAGGTTATGGGACAACAAATGCGCATTCATCAAATCAAGGGATTGGTATGGTGGTCAATTGATGATGATGTGATTACGCTTAGTCATCACCAATCATTTGAATCGATAGGTTCTTTTCAAATCATGCTAACTCATATGAGGAGGTGTGCTTAGAAACTTGATGATCCAAATGACTTTGAAGTCAAGGATGCACCGCCCGAGTTCAAAGAGATCGATCAACTATTGAGCTCAAAGAAATCAACTTAAGGAAGAAGATCCAACATATCAGTTCTCTATTGAATGAAAAAGAAACCAATGATTTAGTGAAGCTATTGATTGAGTTTAAGGATTACTTTGCATGGAGTTATGAAGAGATGCCATATCTCGACATAGCGGTCCATAAACTAGCAATAGAACCTAATGCTAACCTATCAAAGCAGCTCCTAGAAACATGCGATTAGACATTGAACAACGGTCACACGAAATCAAGAAAATCGATCTTTGGCTTTATTAGGGAAGAAAAATATCTACGGTTGGCCGGTGTCATCCCGATTAAGAAAAGAATGGTAAAATTCACATATGCATTGATTTTAGGGATCTAAATAAGGCATGTCCAAAGGATGAATTCCCACTTTCTATACAAGAATTAATGGTGGACATTGCCTCATCTCATTTAGTATTCTCCTTTATGGATGGGTCATCTGGCTATAACCAAATTAAGATGGCCCTAAAGGATAAAAGAAACACTGCCTTTCGAACCCTGATTGGAATATATTATTATAACGTCATGCCTTTCAGCAAAAATGTCGGTGCCACATTACTAGCAGGCCATGACTTGAATCTTTGATGAACTCATTCATCATCAAGTTGAATGCTACATCGATGATCTCATTATCAAAAGCAAAGAAAAGGAAGACCATCTCTTTGACTTGAGAGTAGTTTTGAGCGGTTAAGACAATACAACCTCAAAATGAACCCCTGTGCATTTGAGTAAGAAAATTCCTTGGGTTTGTTGTCACCGGAGAATTGAAATCGATCCAAAAAGATCAAAGCAATATTAGAAATGCCACCCAAAGCCTAACACAACTCAGGTCATTCAAGGTTGGCATATCTAAGATGCTTCATTCCAACTTATCAGGAAGATGCCAACCATTCTCAGTACTTATCAAAAGGATGTCAAGTTCAAATGGGATGATAAGTGCCGGCATGCTTTCGAAGACATCAAGCAATATCTGATGACACCACCAGTCCTAGCGACTATCCGGGCAAGCCTCATATTATATACTCATTAGATGACTCCCTTGGTGCTTTGTTGGCTCAAACTAATGATGAAGGGAAGGAGAACGCTCTCTATTATCTCAATCATTACCTAATTTTTGTTGAGGCAAACTATCAACCTAATGAAAAACACTGCCTAGCTTTAATCATTGCATCCCAAAAGCTACGCCACTACATGCTTTCTCATAAGATGAACTTGATCTTTAGAGTCAATCCACTACAATATCTCATGACACGACTGACCTTATCTAGATGGTTAGCACATTGGTCCATGATTTTGTCTTAGTTTGACATAACATTCGTACCCCTCCATGCCGTAAAAGAACAAGCACTTACAGATTTCTTAGCAGCACATCCACTTCCAGTTGATTCTCTGCTTAAAGATGATCTCCTTGATGAACAAATCATGAACTTAGGGGATACTAGTGCTTGCTGCTGAGAGATGTACTTTGATGGTGTAGCTTCTTCTCAAAGAGGAGAAGAACCAAACTACTATCCCAGGGAAGGCAGGAGTAGGAATAATTCTCCTAACTCTGGACCATGATGTGTTGAGATTCTCATATCATCTGTCCAATCCATGAACCAACAATGAAGCTGAATATGAGGCTCTGATTGTCAGTCTAGAGTTAGTCATTATACTATGTGTCCAGAGTATCAACATCTTTGGAGATTCTCAGTTAGTCATCAACCAAATGGGTCTACAAAGTTCTAAAGCTAAGCTCCATCATTACCATGAGTGCACAATGGAGTTGTTGGCCCAAATTAGAGGTTACCATCTACAAGATTTCTTGAGGAGAGAAGATGTAGCATTGGCTTTGCCAAAGAGTTGGCATGTCCAGAAGATGAGTCCATTCCAATAAGTTTCCAAAATAGATAACTCTTATCCCTTATTGATGCTGAACTCATCGAGAGATTCTCTCTTGAAGGGGAGGTTGCCATTACGAATAAGGACGAAGAGCCAGATTGGTGGCAACCATTCATAGATTATTTAAATGCAAGCAAACTACCTCAAGAGAAATCACTAGTACACCATGTGAAGCAGAGAGCCCTTTCCTATACCCTTATAGGGAGCACCTTGTACCAGAAGTCCTTTGATCATATGTGGTTACATTGTCTGGACAAATACGAAGCCCATATGATCATGACCTAGGTACACTCAGGGTTATGTGGGGCACATCAATCCAGTCCGAAGATGAAAGCCAAGATCAAGAGACTAGGATACAACTGGCCTTCAATGATCATGAGATCATAGCAAGTGAGATGCCATCAATGTCGTACACTGTGGTCCTACATCAACCTCCCAACATTCTACATCTTATTGGCCTCATGGCCATTTGAGTGTTAATGACATTGTGGGTCATCGATCCTCCTTTTCCAAAGGTCATCGATTCATTCTAACGCATCTTACTTTTCCAAGTGGGTGGAGGCAATCCCACTTAGAGAGGTCATAGCTCAACATGTGCTCCAATTTTTCAGGAACCATATCGTATATAAGTTCAGAATGCCTCGATGAATTATATCCGATAATGGTACTGCATTCAGCACCAAAAAATCACTTTGCTCGATACACAACATATATTGGAAATATTCTACAATCTACTACCCAAGGGAAAATGGGTTAGCAAAAGCCTTCAACAAAACCCTCATTCAAATACTGAAGAAGACACTAGATGACAATAAATGATGATGGCATGAATAGTTGGTTGAAGCTTTATGGGCTTACCGTACCACATATAGAACTCCAACTCAATATACCCCATTCTCTTTAGTGTATGGGTCCAAAGTCGTTCTATCATTAGAAGTATAACTCCCATCACTAAGGATAGCCATGGGTAGAAAAATCACAATGGAATAGAATGCCAAGTTATGGTTGGAAGAGCTCGAAGGTTTGGAGGAGAGATGCCTATGGGCATGGCAAAATCTCAAGTTATACAAATCCAAGATGATTCAAGCTCATAACAAGTTGGCCCATCCTAGACCTTTTCAAGTAGGAGAGCTTGATTTAGTTCTAAGGAGACCAATTATTTCTCATCAAAAGATAGGAAGCAAGTTTGAACCCACTTGGGAAGGCCCTTATGCCATAGAGAAGGCCTACCAAAGAGGGTCTTACCAACTCATAAATTGTAAAGGAGAGCACCCGATGCTTCCAATCAATGGGCTCTACTTAAAGAAATACTATCCATAAATCTTGTTTGAAAATAATTATCAATAAGATTTCTTTTCATCTCAAATTTTATTTCTTCTGTGTTAGAAATATCTTTTTCTTGCGAATCCACCATGATATACTTAGGGTAGGTGTAAGAGTCCCCAAATGGCATCCTATTCCTTCATATCAAGCATAAACATACATATCTTTCTTTTGAGCTATTTTGATGTGAGAGCAAGCCCCCTATGGCACTCACTCATTAGCTGCTTTAGGTCAGGTTCAATTTGTTGCCTAAAGAAATCGATCACCCCAGTGGTCATTTGTTGGAGGATGTGAGTCCCCACGCTTTCTTCTAATTTGACCATTGCACACCTATGAGCTTGTAGTCTTCATCGCCTACCGGAACTACCTTATATTGGCTTTGTCTAAGAAGATGTGAGCCCAACGTTTTCTTCTTGAACTAGCCACCATACTCTGACTAGGTCAAGTTTCACCGAGGTTTAGGTGTAAGAGTCCCCAGTGGCATCCTATTCCTTCATGTCAAGCACAAACACACATATCTTTCTTTTGGGCTATTTTGATGTGAGCGAAAGCCCCCTGTGGCACTCACTCATTAGATGCTCTAGGTTGGGTTTGATTTGTTGACCAAAGCAACCAATCACCCCAGTGGTAATTTGTTGGAGGATGAGTCTCGCTTTCTAATTTGACCATTGCAAACCGATGAGCACCTTATTAGTTTCATAGTCTTCGCTACCTAGCTACTAAGCTACCTCATGGTTGATCCTATTTAAGAAGATGTGAGTCCCCGCACTTTCTTCTTGAACTAATCATCATGATCTAACTAGGTTGAATATATTTGAGATTTAGGGTAAGTCCCCCAGAGGCTTCTTTCCTCTTGACTACATTTGAGTTGATATAAGTCCTAGTGGCATTCACTCAAGAACAGGTCGAATGCTGTCGATAAGACTATCGAAATCCCACTTTAGAGAGATGTAAGCATACACCTTCTTTCTAGACTAATTATAAACTGGGCACCGTAGTTGGTTGATGTTCATTATGTGAGGACTCACCCGGGGTACACCACTCTTGCATGTAAGTCTCCCACTTTCTCCATGAGTTGCCATAATACTTATGTGATATATGACTAGCCATGTCATTTTCTTTTTGGATCAAGCCCCTTTGTGCTTCCCTCATGGGCATTTTATTTGGATCACATCCTTTGAGACCCCATTTAAACACCAGTTACTTTGGATTGATAGTCCCCTTTCCGGTAGCCACCCATGTGGTTGGAGAATTTGTTCTGGATGAGCGATTCTCGCTTGGTTCAAGAATATGAGATGTCTAGTGATATAAGCTCCTTCTCAGTTTGATCTCTCACAAGCTAACAGGGTCCATGATAAAACAAACTAAAATAAATAAACAAATAAAACATTTGCTTGTGGATTAGAATTCAAAGGGCCCCTCCAAGCCAAGCCCCTTCTCTGTCTTGAAAACTCCCCATGAAATTGCATTATCGAGTTGAGATAAATCCTCAGGTCGGTACTAATTCAGTAGTCACCCTTAGGTCAGGTTCAACTTGTTGTACCATTAACGATTTACCCTAGCAGTCATCTTTGCTTTGAATGATATAAGTCTATTATGCATTCTTTCCGACGATCATCAAGTGATGGCACAGTTGGTCCCATTTGTTGTGCAAGTGGTCATCAATGGTTCCTTGTTTAGGAAGATGTGAGTCCCTGCGCTTTCTTCCTAACTTGACAATTGTAAACCGAAATGCACCCCTTAGGTTGGTTAGCACTACGTAAGGGCTGGTAGGCTATCCTTTTGGATTTGTAAACCTAAGATGGTCAGAGATATTCTTCTTAGATCCATTGCACACCTCTGGTCCATCTAAAATTAAAGTAATTCTGACTATTCTTGAGTCAATATGAGTCCATAGTGGCATTCGCTCAAATAGTCACCCTAGGTCAGGATTGATCTATTGTGCCATCAACAGATAACCCCAATGGCTGATCCCTACTTTGGAAGATGTAAGTCTGCTATGCTTTCTTTCTAGTACAGTTGTTGCACACCAAAAGGCAACTCTTAAGCTGGATAGTCTTACCTTGTGGCTGGTAGACTACCCCTTTAGACTTATAAATCTGTGATAGGTCAAGGCCAACATAACTCCTTCTTAGTGGGTCCATCGCACGCCAAGAGGGTCTACAATATAACACATAAAAATAAATTAAATTAAATCTAATCAAATTAATCATCAGGACTACTCTTGAGTTGAGGTAAGACCCCTAGCGGTGCTCACTCAGTAGTCGCCCTTAGGTCGGGTTCAACTTGTTATGCCACCAACGAGTTACCCCAACGGTCATCTTTGCTTTGAAAGATATATGTCTGTTACGCATTCTTTCTAACACAGTCATTGCAAACTGATGGGCAGCCTTAAGTCAGGCCTAATTTCTTGCACAAGAGGTCGATCACCCAATGGTTCCTTGTTTAGGAAGATGTGAGTCCTCGCACTTTCTTCCTAACTTGACCATTATAAACTGAAAGGCACCCCTCAGGTTGGTTATCTCTACCTAACGATTGGTAGGCTATCCCTTTGGATTTGTAAACCTACGATAGGTCTAGGCTGATATTAGCTCTTTCTTAGTTGATCCATTGCACACCGACAGGTCCATCTAAAATTAAAGTAATTATGACTATTCTTTAGTTGATATGAGTCCATAGCGCCATTCACTCAAATAGTCTTAGGTCGATTGATCCATCAGTGCATCAGATCACCCCAACGGCTGATCCCTACTTTGGAAGATGTAAGTCTGCTACGCTTTCTTCCTAGTATCATCGTTGCACACCGAAAGGCAACCCTTAGGCCGGATAGTCCTACCTTGTGGCTAGTAGACTACCCTTTTGGACTTGTAAATCTGAGATAGGTCAAGGACGACATAACTCCTTCTCAATGGTTCCATCGCACGCCAAGTGGGTCCACAATATAACACATAAAATTAAATTAAATTAAATAAAATCAAATTAATCATCAGGACTACTCTTGAGTTGAGGTAAGACTCTAGCGGTGCTCACTCAGTAGTCGCCTTTAGGTCGGGTTCAACTTGTTGTGCTGCTAACGAGTTACCCCAATGATCGTCTTTGCTTTGAAAGATATAAGTCTATTACGCATTCTTTCCAACACGATCATTGCAAACCGACGGGCAGCCTTAAGTTGGGTTTGATTTGTTGCGCAAGTAGTCGATCACCCTAGTGGTTCCTTATTTAGGAAGATTTGAGTCCCCACACTTTCTTCCTAACTTGACCATTGCAAACCGAAAGGCACCCCTTAGGTTGGTTAGCTCTACCTAATGATTAGTAGGCTATCCCTTTGGATTTGTAAACTTAAGATAGGTCTAGGATGATATTAGCTCCTTAGAATCCATTAATGGTCCATCTAAAATTAAAGTAATTTTGACTATTCTTGAGTTGATATGAGTCCACAATGGCATTTGCTCAAATAGTCGCCCTAGGTCAGGATTGATCTATTGTGCCATTAACAGATCACCCCAATGATTGATCCCTACATTAGAAGATGTAATTCTACTATGCTTTCTTCCTAGTACCGTTGTTGCACATTGAAAGGCAACCATTAGGCTGGATAGTCCTACCTAATGGCTGGTAGACTACCCCTTTGGATTTATAAATATGAGATAGGCCAAGGCCAACATAGCCCCTTCTCAGTGGATCCATCGTAGGCCGATAAGGTCCATAACATAACACAAATTAAATCAATTCAAATCAAATCAATATAAATAAAATTAATCATCAAGACTACTCTTAAATTGAGGTAAGATCCCCAGCGATGCTCACTCAATTTTCGCCTTAGGTAGGGTTCGATATGTTGCTCATCCAATAGATCACCCCAGTGGCTTTTCCTTACTTTGGAAGATGTAAGTCTGCTACACTTTCATCCTAGCATAATCGTTGCACACCAAAAGGCAACCCCTTAGGTTGGATAGTCCTACCTTATGGCAAGTAGACTACCCCTTTAGATTTATAAATCTAAGATAAGATAAGGCCCCCGTGGATCCTTCTTAGTGTAGTCCATCGCACACCGACAGGGTCCATAACAAAATAAATTTGAAACTAACCTCCCGAATGGAGTCAAATTAAACATATCAAACTAACCAAATTTCTCCCGGTGAAATGAAATTAAATTGCCTCTAGTGGAGCTTAGATCTAAATCAAATAAATTCAATCAAGTGCACATCCCCGATGGATATGCCCTCAATCTAGAACCCTTCTCCCCAGTGGAGCCATAATAAATTAAACCAACCTCCCTAGTGGAGCCTAATCATACAAATTAAAGAAATCCAATCAAATTCTTATCCCTAGCAGATACACACCCAGATAAATCATATTCATAATCAAACTCAGATCCGTATCCCCAACAGATAATTTGAACCTATTTTTCTAGAGGAAGGTTCATGTACTCAATCCCTAGCAGATTCCATCTTGCTCTCTTATGCCCTTGGCATAAAGAGAGCTGCATTGAACTAAGATCTTGATTTTATCTACCTTCTGGGTATAGGTATAGATCACTTCCATTATTTGTTGCAATCTTCTGGATGTTGTTGATCATTTTGGTCAATGTCAATACGTGAGGTGTGCCTTGTCAGTTACACCACACCTATTAGGGGTCCTTTTATTGACCTCACTTTTGGAGTGAGCTCTTAACCTCCTCATCTTAGACTTAGGACTCTTCTAGACACTAAGATTTTCTTAGTCGTAAGACACATCTAGTGATTAGGTGAACACCTAATTAAAGCCTAGAGACTTAGAAGTGTTAATGATAAGATTAGACTATGCCTTAGGATTTTAGGAAATTACCTATCCTATAGCCTAAACCCAATCTAGATACACTTTCTCAAATCAAACATAGACTCAATTCTCAAACCAAATCTCAAATTCAAATTCAAATTCCAAATCTAATTCAAAATTTGACACCAAATGTTTGAACCCCAAATTCAAATTAAAACCCTTCCTAAGCCATATGAACCACATTCATAAGCTTAGCAAAACTCCTTAAATCAAATCAAACTTAATTGATCTCTTTATAAATCAATTATTCCTTCATTTATATTCACAAATATAAATGAAATCCAAATTCAAATGACCAAAACTATATCGAAAATCAAATCCAAACTCAATCTAAACCCTTTAAGCCAATTCTTTGGACTTAGCCAAATTCTATCCAGATCAAGTCAAAACTAATGAATTTTTTCTTGAATCAATTATTCATTCAATTATCTACCCAAATATAAATGAAACCTATGATCATCAAATCAAATCAAAACCAACCCAAGTCAAACCCAATCTAGCCCTTTTGACTTAAAAATTTTAAATGAGTAAAAATCCTTTAAACTCTAAATTGATTATCATTGAATTTATATTCCAATCTAGGGCTCATATATAAGTTTAACTAAACTTGAATCAAAACAAAACCAAACCAATTGACCCACTTAGGTCCACTTGACCCAAAGTGACCTAAAGGACCAATTTGAGCCAACTTCTAATCCAACCTAAATTTGATTGAACTAAGCTCACCAAAATCTTCCACCATGATTGTTGATCACCCTAAGATGATCAATTGCAATCAATTGGACCAAACCAAGCCCAATTGGCCATTTGATCCAAATTGACCCGATTTGGTCTAAAGGACCAAATCGGGTCAAATCATGATCTAACCTTAATTGATTGCAACCAATGGCTCAAGTTCATTACAAATTGATTATTGAACTTGGCCAAAGCCATAATTAAACCTAATTTGATCAATCGAGCCCAATTGGTCAACTTGACCCAACCTAGCCCAAATTGGCCTAAAGGGTCAATAAAATCAAAATTAAATCCAAATTAATTCAAACCAAAGACCACATTCATCTTCAATTAGCCAATTGAACATGAATCAGCCCATAACCCGAGCTAATTTGTCCAATTTTGGTCAAATGAGTCAATTTGACCCAAAATGACCCATATAACTCAAATTGGGCCAAATCCCTTGAAACCAAGCCAAAACCCATTGGGGGTTGCTCAAACCTGACCCAAACCCGTTTGGGATCAGCCCAAAACAAACCCAACCCATTTAATCCCCTCATGAATCCTCCCCCACATAAGATTCCACCCAACCTCATTTAATTCCCCCCATCACATGCACTTAACTCATCCCCAACATTTGCATTGAATAAATCAGATCATATGATAGCAAGAGAGAATTTTGGAGCAAAAATCCAAAAGTCCTCAATCAATCTAGCTTCCATCCCAACCACCCCAACAAGATGGCAATCAATTTGGAGCCAAAAAATTTAAAAAATATTGAATTTTTGGTCACTATAAATGGAGGGGGAGATGAGGCTTGAGATCTCTTCCTCCCACCACCATTCAACCCCCAAAAGTTCCCCAAAGCAAAAAGGAACCCATCCCCCACTTCTTTGAGCCATTTTGAGCTCAAAAACACAAGTAATTGCTCTTCCAATGAGGTGACGGTAGACATCGGAGAAGGTGATTTGAAGGGAGGAAAGGGCTAAAGATCACTCCAAAGCTTCCTCACATACCTAGGAGTTTGCTCGGATCTTCACCGCCGTCAAAAATCATCCCCGGTGAGGTAAATTTCATCAAACCGTAGATGGCCTTAGGATTTTGCATATTTTGTATTAATTTTCTCGCAATTTTAGAATTTCCTTAGATAATCCAGCATTTTTATTTTAAATCATCCCAATTAGAAATAGAATTTTTTTGGTGCAAATCGGTGCAAAAATGGGTCCATTTGGACAAGTTTTAGCTTAGAAACCCTCATTTTTTTTCCAAAAATACCACTGAAAATACTATTCACCACCTCATATACCGTCCCATCCCATGGTTCGGATTGGATTTCGGATCTCACGTGGATCACGAGCCTTTCGATGCGTGTGATGCGTATAACCATCCACCGCGTTCACATGATCGCACTCAAATCGCGTGATCCGAAGCTTTGATCGCGATCCGAGCTTTGATCGATGACCTCGATAGAAATGATCCGGATCATCCCATCTGTGGTTCGCGAATCGACGACTCGTTGTCGATCGTGCGATCTAGCCTGGATCATGTGATCGATGGGATGTGATCAATAGCAGAGAGTGTTGTGTTTTTCCCTTAAAGCAAGTATTTCTTTTTATAAAAAAATATATAATAATTTAAATCACCTGAAACTTCAAAAATTCACAGAAAATAAAATTTTTAACCAAAAATTGCAAACAAGAGCTCGTTGGATCCATCTTTCCGAGTGGAATATAACAGACCCAAAATCCCCCAAATTTCCTTGAGTATTGTGAGCTGAATTTAAGTTTCAGTGAAAATCATATTACATTAATTAAACCTAAAATATAAGTTAGATTAAGTTGAAATTTTCAGAGATTGAAATTAAAGTTAAGGCACACCTACTAAAAAAAGTTCAAGTTAAAAGGACATGAGTTGGGAGAAATTAAAAATTGAAGTTTAGATTGTCCATTTTAATAAAATAAATTAAATAAAAAATTCAGTAATTTACAATAATTTTCAAAATGGCTTTAATCACTTCAATTGATATTTAGGACTCTTAAGAAAATAATGTGATCTTCTTAATCTTAATTAACCCCAAATAAACACTTAAGATTAGAGTTTAATCAATTAAGGAGTTAATTAAAATATAATCTAAAAATAATTTAAATATTAAATCAAAATCAGAAATGAAATAACACTTAAGCAAACATTAATCAAACCTCAAATCAAAAAAATTTCATCTATAAAGGATATTAAATTAAATATGATTAAACCTATTTATGTTAATAAAACTCAATTAAAAGATTAAATCTTAAATCAAACCTAAAATCCAACAAATTTAGGAAACCTTAATCATTTGATACTAATCGAATTAAACCAAATAAAATTAAAGTAAACTTAATTAACATATGATTAAATCACATCCATTTGAATAAGATAATTAATTAACTAATAAGTATTTCAACCTAATAACTAAATTAAACATGTTAAGGAAATCAAACAAACATAACAAATGAATCAAATCAAATAAAACTCTAATCATAAATAATTGAACTTAATTGAAATGAAATAAACAATCAATTTACTTAATAACAATGATGGTAATAACAATAATCCTTTCATCAAATCAAACTTAAAGAAAATACTTAACTAAACCAAATCACTCACATGAAAATTAAGTCATTAATCTCTAATTAAACAAACCCTTAATTAATCTAATGATTTAAAAATTTAATTACCCTTAATCAAACTTAATTAGTCAAACATCTAATTAATGCAAACTTAATAAATTAATCCATCACCTTAATTAATCAAATTAATATAGATAAGTTACATTAAAGCTAGCCCTAAAATTAAGTTACATTAAAGTTAACTCTAAAATTAAGCTAATCAAATCCTAATTTAAACTTAAATCATTAACTCACTAATTGCATCATTAACCCAAATAAATATGAAATCAAATTAAAAATTAAACAAATCTTTATTTAATTTAATAATTAATTACACCACTTAAACAAACTAATTAAGTTAATCAAATTAATCACATTAAACTTAAGTTTAATAAATCAAAATGCAATTAAATACTAACCAAAACTTAAATTAAACCTAAACCATTAAGTCATTAATTACATCATTAGTCTAAACAAATATGAAACCAAATTGAAAATTAAACAAACCTTTATAATTAACATAAATACACTTCTTAATTAAATTAATCAAATAATCACATTGAACCCAAGCAAACCCATAGACCAATAAAGCTAATCAAATCAAATTAAATCAGATTAAACTAAATTAAGAAAGTCTCTCATCAATTTAATATACAATCAAATCAAGTCTCATTCAACCTACTTAAATAAGATAAACTAATCAACTATCTAATGTATGAAATCAAAATGCAAACCAAACTTTGATGAACATGACAAATGGATGTGGTTAAAAATAAAATCCTAATTACAAAGAATCAAACCCAATTAAAATCAAAATAAAATCTCAATTAATCTAATCTGATCAAACTACAAATAAATGAATCACAATCAAATTAAATAAACATAAAGTTAAATCACACAACTATGATCAAACAAAAGAGTTAAATATTAATTCAAAAGATTCAATTAAATTGAAACATCTAATCTAAAATTAATCAACCAAAAATACATGAACTTAAACAAACTTAAACTTCACTAGATATTAAGGATATTGAATTATCAAGATGCAATTAAACAAAAACTTTGAATCCAAAATCAATCAATCAAATACTTAAACAAACTCAAACTCTAAATTCTAAATCAAATAAAATAAATGAAATTGAATAAATTACACATATTTAAATGGGATAATTAAGATACTTAAGGACCTTAGTTAGATTCTTTAGGAATTAGGATGTAAAATAGGGCGAGTTCTATCTACAGAAGGAATTCATCCTACTCTTCATTCTTAAGAACCTAAACATCATTTTAACCAAATAAAATTGAAATAAAAATGAAAAGTAAATCATTAAATCATTTAAATTGAAATCACCCAAAGGTAAAATTTAAATTCAAACTCTAAATTGAAACTTAAACTAAAGAAGCCTAGTAAAGTCTTGCTAGATAAGCCTTAAGCACACACATTAGAATACTAAATCATCACTTCTAGTGCTAAGTTAGGGCATTATATGATGTTGTGTTTTGTTTTGTGATGTAACATTTTAGGCTGGATGTTAGGGTGTATATTTCGTAGACTGGATGTTAGGTCGTTATTAGCCTAATCATATTTTCTGCAAGGGGTTGTGCTTAAGGGGCTGCTGTAGTAAAAAAATAAATGCTTTTGTTGTGCAGGTTGCTTAACCCCTAAGCGTAACCCATGTTAGGATAGGTGGGCTTGGTTACCCATGTGTGGGTGCTACATCCAAATTATTCATATAACTGCTTGGGTTGTATGGTGTGTTTAGCTAACATTTATTTCGCAGGTGTAGCTAGATTTACTTTTCTATTTTTGATGTAATTTTGCATTAGAATTAGGATTAGTGCTATGGGGATTAGGATGAGTAGTGGCGCTTAGTCCTTGGGGTACCCTGATGCCTTTGGAGCAAATCAAATCAAAAGAAAATAATGAAGAAATGAAGAAAAGAAGACCCCATAGCATATATATTATTTTTTGTAACTGGGTTGTATAAGAGCTTACCCTTCTTTCTTTTCGGTGTACGAAAACCTGAATGCACTAGCCTTTTATTCTTTTACGATAGTCCATAAAATTGTTTGATGTTGTGTTTAGATTGTGCATTAGAACAACATGCTTTTCATAATTTCTTTATGATATATGTTTGAATGTGTGACCTAGATGCGGTAGGCTCTTCGAATAAAATTAAATTTTCTACCCCAATTAACAACTCATAACTAAAATTTTAAAACAAATCATAACCTCACATAAAAGCCTAGGAATTAAATCAAGATAATAAAATTTTTAGCAACCCCTTAGCTAGATGAATGAATGTATAATATCATGCATGTCATATTCTTCCACTCTTGTTAAGAGGGCTTCCATCTGCCAAAGAATCAAGGCTTAACCTATGAGAGCCTTTGGTGGAAGACACCCTTTCTCTCTTAATTTGGCCCATAATCAAATTCTCATGCATTTAGGCATACAAAATCCCATGCTGAGTCAAAATAAAAGTCCAAAAGAATCAAATAAATTTGATAAAATTTGCATTTTAAGTCAATTCATACCACTCATGCTCTCTCTTAGGGAGTAAGTAAGGACTTAGTTTCCTTTCTAAATAAATAATCTAGCCATCTTCCAAAGCATAAGACTTGCTACATGTGGGGTGTCAATTCTCGGGTTGGTCACCAAGACCATCATGTTGAAACCCGACCGATTTTGAACGGGTCAAAACTCAAGGACTGACAATTAACCCGATTCAAACATAAAATTTGGTCAATTTGTCGATTTTGGTCATTTTGGTCGATTTCAAGTCGATCAAGTTGGATCGGTCAGTCAATTGGGTTGAGGGTCAAAATTGACGTCATCTTTTCAACCCAACCCGACTAAAATTTTTTGGTCAACCCAAAAAATTTGTGGTCGAAGTTATCGAGTGTCAATTTTGACACCCCTACCTACATGGATTTAAAGTGTAGGAGGAGTTAGTTGACTGCCACTCTAGGTGATAATAAGTTTAGCAGTCGAGTGATTTATTCTCTCTTGTAGAGGTAAACCATATACCCATTTTTGCCTTTGATTTAGGTTGTGCCTTTGTTTAGTACCAAGGCTCCTTAATTTAGGACTCTGAGGTAGCTGTTTCCTTCGAGCTACAAGCATAAACCATCACATCTTAGGCATTTCCACAATCTTATGTTGTGGAATTATAATCCCTAGCAATCTAATAAAATGTCAACTCAAATAATTAACTCTATTCGATTTCAAAAATATAAGGCCCAATTATAGGATAGATTGGAGTGCTAACTAAGCTTCCTAGTATCATGAGCATTTCCTACTTTCTCCCTTTGGATTCCAAAAATAAGTCTTCTCCTTGATCTATCCCAGTTAATTTTCTAAAATAGCTAATCATTTGATAGTCTTAACCTTGAAATCTTTGTAGATCCTAATTATCTACTTTAATCGATAGTATTCTTAAGGAATTCTCATTCCTTAGGATGTAATTAACTATGGGGGCTTGCCTCCATAGGAAACTTTACAAACTCGACTTAAAATAAACCCTACTTTACTTTTCCATGTAAAGTAAGGGAAAGATATCTGGTATATTCTAAGACCCATCATGCCTTAGGAGTCCTTATTAGGTCATTAGGTCCATTATCGGGTGGTGATTTCTATCTTTCAAGATAGTAAATCATTCCTTAATGTTGTACCTGATCACTTCAATAAGTACCACCTAAGATATGCATGGTGTCCCATATCCTGAAAATAAACACCATAGTGAGGCCCACATGGTTGATATTAGTATGGGCTTATTTAAAAGGAAACTTTGTACCATATTTAAACTCAATTTTAGTTTTATTTGTGTTTATGTTTTTATTCAGTGGTTTTTATGTTTGATTTAATTTTAATTATTTTTTATTTGAATTTTATTTGGTTTAAGTGATTTTGAGCTTGAGATAATTGAATTAACCACCATAATTATCTGAATTTGGCCTTAAATGGGCTTAAGTTTTAATTCTTATATGCTTGATTTTTATTTGGGCTGAATTTTAAAGAATTTAAATTTAATAAGGCTCACTTAAGCACTAAGTAGGTTTTCTAAGTGTCTAGCTGAGAAGCTTCTTAGTCTAAGAATGGAATCCTATGTGCTAACAGGGTAAGTGTTAACCTTATTAAAAAATGAGGTCAATAATAATGCAATGAGTCAATTTTAAGCAATATAGTATGACCAACCCTTTGGTGTAGTTGATTTAACAATATTAAAGACCATTTAGATTTCTTTGATGGAAATTGAAGCATTAAAATTTTGATGTGTCGACATCTTATATACCAATCAACATTATTCATGAAGCTAACCAAAGGGCTTCTATTTTGATAACTGTAATATAATGAATGCAATGGCAAAATTTTCTTTTTATTAGTATGTAGTAGATTGAACGATGTGATGACATGTTAGATTTTCACACTTTAATACCATACTCAATCATGTCAAATAGTGGAACATTCATTGAGGTCAACACATATAACTTCAAATATACTTTCATCATTTATTCATTTCGTTCTTCATGATGGCTAAAAAAAATACCTTTGAGGATGCTCTCTATCATCTTTATTGAGATAGGAAAGAGTATATTTTTTATGAGGCAAATTGATATATATTCAACAAGATTTCCCCTAACATTACATTAGGGCTTATTTAGATATGAGTCCCACTTCCTATGAATGTAAGCCTTCATAGTTAATTATCCCTCTTACCATAGTATGAGAGCACTCACGATTAAGGTTGGAAAATGAACATATCTTATCTGAATTAAATTAGTGTACTATGGCATAAATGACTGCCATTTAACTTAGAGTGCTCATTTTTTTTTATGTGTGTGTGTGTGTGTTGTGTTCGAATGGTGACTTGCATGATCAAGATCTTGTGGTTCTATCATCCCAAACTATCATGGTCCTTAGTCTACTTAGCAAGAGGAATTATTTCCTAACTGAAGAATCCTTGTCAGAAGCCATGGGTTGCATAGTTCAAAGTGTCCTTGTAGACCTGGGGTGATATTTATCTAAGGTGATAAATTTGAGTTAACCTTTGCAAATAGAAGGATTTTTGCCTATTAAATATATTCCATAATTTATAGCTCAAGGAGCAAAGCCATTAAGAACATATAGGCTATTATCATGACCAAAATATAGTGGAGCCATATAGAAGACAATCCACTTTGTCAAAGGGTTTTGGTCATATCTTCATTTCATGTGGTGCCATTTGGTGACAAAACACACAGATAGAGGACACAGGCCATGTGCTTACTTGCATGAGATTACTTAAATATGAATATAGTTATATTTAATTTGACATTAGCTATTTATAAGCATAGGTTTTCTAAGTTTATCATCCTAAGACATTTTAAATTATATTTTTATACATGTGTTGGGGCACATGCGAGTGTTTAGGTCTATATTTATTAAATGCCACAACATTAGAAATATGTTTGTTAGGGTAGCACCTCCATGCTGAGAACATAGCACCTCGGTGCTTGATAGCATTATGGTAATGCTAAATTAGCGTGGTGGCATCAAGTGCCTAATAGTGTACATTTTAGGGCAGGTATTCATGTTGACTAACTGACTAGCACCTAGAAGCTGATCATATCACATCACAACACTAGTCAAAAGTCTATTCAGAAAAGCTGGCAGATCGAAAGACATTTTAAATGAAAAGGATAAACTTTTTGACTAGCACTGCATCAAAGCACTATGGCGCTACATCAATATTTTACACATTTTTAGTTATGAAATTAATGATAATGAATGATCCTTTTTCACTGGAATAGTAATTTATTTGACCAAATGACAAGTGTCATGTGTCATGTGAACTATATTACCATTTGCAGAGGTTAGCACCTCATTTAACATTATAACATGATCTTGGCGAGTTTATCAATAGACCCCTTATGGATGCTCAATTTTCATTATGCATTTTCTATTTCTTAGAGCTCTCTCTCATTCTCTCAGTTTTTTCTCATTCTATAAAAGTAATCAGGCTGCTCAAGTAGTTCATCAACAAGAAGTGGGCGACTTCAAGTGAGTCCAATAGATTTTTTAACACAAAGGTTGAAGAGAGACATCAACATGCTCTTACTCACAAGCATCTCACCCTAGAAAGGAGCTTCTATAACTCAGGTGGGAGAGTAGAATAGTTGATCAATGAACATAGTGGGCTAAGTTGGCCTATAAAAGAAGCTCCTACATCATCTTCTTGGTGTGGGAGTTCTTCACTAATGTGATGGAGCACAAGAATAACAAAGTTTTCATTCAAGGAAAACATGTAAATTTTGATAGCACTACTATAAATACATATTACAAATTACCAAATGTGGCTTATGATCAATATATTTCTTATTATAATGAGCACTTAGATTTTGATCCAATGGAAATGGTGAGAGAAAAGAATTATTAACTTTGTTATTGTTGGCTTATTGGCAGAATCAAAAGCTTGACGCAATTCCATTTTTACCAAGCTAATGCCCACTTGTAATATCAGTGAGGTAAGTGAAGATAGGGCCATTTTGAATTTTGCAATGCAGAAGGGGTTAGAATTGATATTGGAAAAATTATTTAAAATTTAATTTGTAATATGCTTAGGGGAAATACTACAATAGGGTATGGTCATCTCTCTCTTATCTAAGATTTATGAACTATGGCAGGTGTGTTAGGGAGCCTAATGATTAAGTTCTTATTCAGAAGGCTCCTCTAACAAAAAAGCTTATTGAGTGGTTTGGCTCGACATTTGAAGTAGGTGAGAGCTCAAGTGCCTCACGACCTCGACCCCAATCTTCTCAATCCTTAAATGAGAAAATCTCAAACTTAAGGAAAGAGGTAGGTGAGAATAATTATAGGCAATGGGTTTTAGAAAATAAATTTGATTATCATATGGATCAACATCAAAACAAATTTTCTTATATGGCCTAGTTCAATATGTCATTGGTCTATATGTTTGAATATTATGGTTTTGGGGATCTAGACGAGGCTTCATATTTTGTGGCACATCAATATCCCCCTTATGTATCTTCCTCACTAGAGCTAAAAATAGAGGAAGATGATTATGACTATTAGTTTCTCCCCTTTTTTTTCTTATTATGTATTTCTCTCATTTTATTTCTTTTGAAATAAAGTTTTCTTTTAATAAAGATGTATCTTCTTTATTTTTTTCGATTATGTTTGTTATTGTGTAATACTCTCGGATTTAAAATTTTCTAAAAATAAAAGTTTTTTAAAATAAAAATTTTCTACTAAATCATAAGGCTCAGTGCCATAGCACTGGAAAACTGGCAGCTTGGCACTGTTAAGCCAAAAATGATTGGTTTAGAAATCTGAGAGCTCCATGCCTTGACACTATATTTGTAGCTCCATAGTGTTGTGAGGTATAATTTTGGTCACACTATAAAAGTCATAATATTATCATTTGAGTGTAGAAGAACAACACCTCACCACTAGAATACAGAGGCCATGGTGCTATGAGTTGGGTGACAAAGTTTAGTATTCCGAGGAGTTATCACCTCAATGCTATAATTATTGTTCCATAGTGCTATGGTATAATTTGAATTATCATATAAAAAGCCTTAACATTATCATTTGGATTCAATTTTAAGAGTACAACACCTTGGCACTAGGATATTAGTGCCATGGAAATGTGAGATGGCATCCTAAGGTTAATTTTTTTCAAAAACATAGCGCATTATAGTTGGGCCTACAATGCCATGACTTTGCTATACTCATTTTTAAGGTTTTTTTTTTGCAGCATATCACTTTAGTAGTGCTAAATTTTTACATATTTTAATGCAAAGAACTCTTCTCCCTTATTTTGGATCCAAGATCGACATAGGGAGGGTTTCATTTTACACTAAAACCAAGTTCAATGGTGGAAGCTATAGGCATCAGCATCAAATTAGAGAAAAGAAGACCCAAAAACTTAGCAGAGCTTCGCTTAATGAAAGTGCCTCAGTGCTAATAGAATTGCACTATGCCTGAAAGCTTGGCATCGTGGCACCCCATTTTTGGCTCCTCAGCACTCTAGATAGAGTGTTCAAGATGTCATTATTGAGAGCTTAGCACCTTGGCATTGGGCTTTGGCACTTCAGCACTGTGGGACAAAAATGTCTTCTTTGAACTGAATTCTTGAAGATTTTAACAAGATTTTTATAAAAATTCAACAACATAACACTTTAACAGTGCTAAGTTTGTACATTTTTAGTGAAAACACACTCTTCTCTTTTGTTCAAGTTCCAAAATTGATGGAGGGAGGGTGTTCTTCTCACACCTAAATTAAGTTCAATGGAGGGCTTCAACATTCAACATTCTAGAATATTTTAACCTTTATGGAGCATTCTTTTTTTACTTTGGATCCATGATGCACCTAGGAGTTGTAATTGCAGTGCCGCATTGCACCAAAGTTGAAATGTGTAAATTTTATCATTTTTTATTAATTACTTTTCATTTCTTTAGATGCAAATAAAATTTCCCCCCAATGAATGTGCCATGTAAATTGGACATGATGTACTCAGTGTTTCTTTATTTATTTATTTATGTTTTTTATGTAGCATAACAAATAGAGAGAAACATAATCTTTATTAATTTTTATTTGTCATGTAAGATAATGAAATAATAAAGGTTATACCTATAGTGATTGGCTTGAATTTCTTTAACATAGATAGATGTGATATAAGCCCTATAAGCCATAATAGAATACCTCTCTCAATCTTCTTGAAGATGCTAAATGGTAGCCTCTTGGTCATAGACCAATGAGGAAAGGACCTATCAAGTTTAGTTACATTGTCTTTCATCTGTGAGTAGCTTTCTTCTATAACTGTAATTGCCTGCCTGATCATAGTTCTTCTTTCTAATAGATACTATCTCCTCATCTATAATTTCTTTAACTCAATGGATATGTCAAGGAGTTCAATCTATGCTATAGAAAGCTCCTTATGATAAGAAATTAAAGCTTTGAGACTGTGCTCAAGGTTTTGGTGAACCAAAGAGATTTGATGTGACGTGGTGCTAAGTGAGCTCTCTGAGATAGTAATTGTTTTGACAAGACTTCCTGATAAGTACTGTGTAATAAGAATATCCCAAACCCAACATCTCTGTACAAGGATTCCTAAAGTTGTAGCTCTCAAGCTTCAAGACCTAAGTAGTACCTCTCCTAAAGTTAAGCTAACTACTTATGAGTGTTGATCTAGAAGTCTTTCATGAGCTTTCTAGCTTTTTTGTGAAAGTAAACTCTCTATATTCAGAAGTCTTGCTTGAGCTTTTTAGATTTTTTTTCTGAGCTTTCTAGCTCAGCTACTACTTGTGGAATAGGAATATAAGTAGGCTCATATATCCTTGCTACTCCCATATCATGATCAGTTGTCATGTGGCTATGAATATTTCTATCATCTCTCTTTTAAGTTGGTGAAGCCTTTCATCATCTCATCCTACTACTGCTTAGCTTATCTGATTATCTCTTAGGAGCATGAGTTAAGTTAGGGGGAGTAAAAATATCATATAGGTTTAGATCTCCATAATTTATGCCTATATATATATATATATATATATATATATATATATATATATATATATATATATATATATATATATATATATATATATATATATATATATATATATATATATATATATATATATATATATATATATATATATATATATATATATATATATATATACCTAGCTCCAAGAAGGAAGAGTATGTATGACGGATCCACTTAGCCATAGATGATTAACTCCTACATAAGTCTTTTGTGAAGCTACATAGAAACTCAAACTGGTCCTTAGGAAAAGTAAGAAAGCCCATGCTATGGAAGCTACTGCTAATTGAATAGATAGTGGGAGCATCCTAGAGAATGAGTATCTATTATGTCTACTGCCTGTGGTAGTCTGTATATGGGCATAGCCTGAGTGAAACCATACTATTTAGCCACTTTATTAAGATTGGATCCGTCTAATATCAAAGACTCATAATGTCTGTAGCAAAGCCATGTAGGTCTTAGCCCAATGAGATATTCTGCTATGCATCTGTATCTTGACTTTGATCATAGTATGGGTGCTCTCTCTCTGTAAGAGAGTCTATGAATCTCTATCCCAAGCTTTGACCATGCAAGCTATAAAAAGCTGATATGTGGATGATCTAAAAGTGATCCATCATGCATGATAGAGCAAACATGAAGGTCCAAATATGATCTTTATCTATGGCAATTGTAGCCCTGCTCAACTGCATGATCATGGGGAAATGCCACTCTCTAAAATAGGATGGTGTTTTAGGATAATTGAATGCTCTTGATATATGTATATGAATCCATCCATTTAAGTAGTGCAAAAGAGCATCTATGTCATAGTGCCATGAGGTAGTCATCATGCTCACTTTGCCTAATCCATGATATAGGTAGGCTAATGATGCTGGCGCTAGTGCTATCCTCTCAACTCGAGCAAGCAAGCTGGCCATCAAGAGAGTGGAAGGATAAACAAATCTATTGTGCCTTCAAAATATAAAATAGCATAACTAGGCAGCAATAAAAGAAACTAAAGACAACTCCTCATCCACTTCCCATGGTAAGATTCATTGAAAATAGACTCTTCTTTTTTGCTTGAATCTAACCCTTAATGACTATTCAGCTAGATGAGATCTCATATCAAATGGATCCTCTAATCATGCAAAGTGGGGTGAACAAACCACTGCATCAAGGGAACTCTCAGACCATGTATCTATAATAACTGTGCCCATCACCTATGACCTGATCACCACTCTCTGAATAATCTATGGTAATGATCTAGTGCATGATTGAGACCTAAGGAATATACATGATAGCCACTCCTACGATGACCATCAAGATGATGCTAGAAGAGCTCATGATCTGGAGGCACACACTCTTCGTAGTGAATGCTATGACATGGAGACCTGCTATATCCTACATGTCAGCCAAAGTAATCATCCTCTCATGTGAACCAATTCAATTGGTATTGATGATCATATCCCAATGCTCTTCCATACTCCATATCCAAGTAAATGGGAGATGGATATAATCAAAAAGTGATGCATATACTGCATGCTATATGCTAGCCCTCCTCAAGATGTCACCATGCATCTGCAGGTGATGACGTGCCCAATATACATAACCACTGACAGTTGACAAAGGTGTGCCAAATACCAACCTTGGGTCTCAATCTTCTGCCTCATGGTGTAATTATGATAACCCAAAAGTTTGATTATGCTTGCAGATGGAGAAATATCTGTAACTGGCTAAAGAACATCCTGATCTCCAAAGTTAAGGTGGTCTATAATTCTCTCTAAAAGAACATCATGATTGTGTCTTAGCTTTAGATTGATTACCTAATTACTACTAGGATCATGGCCTGATGGAAGCTTTGAGTCGATAGATTGGACGCATAATGATCGAGTAAATAAATTCTCAAAAATATCTTTGCCCGTTAGCATATTCTAATGCCATGAGAGTCGCTCTTGCAACCTAACTATGCTATGTGGATCATGAGCTTCAATAGTGGTCTGCTCCTCAGTAGGTTTTGCAGGAGGCATATCATCTAGCCATCTCCAAGTAAACATCATAGCCTATCTATAGAAAATTTGGACAAGAGAAGCATATAAATTTCATAGTCATTATGCAAAATAGGAATATATGGATTTGTAAGTGAGCTGTGCCTGTGTGTTTTGATTCAATCTTTTCTAGTTTCATAGAGTTTGAAATAAAATTTATTTAATCTATATTATCACTTTTGGGTATATTTAGGCTTAAATCCTATGTTGGATTTAAGCTTAGATTTAGATGCAGCCTCTTTTGGAGAAGATGGAATCTAAAGTTTGGATTTTAGATCCAGCCTTTTTTGGCATGATTGAATCTAAATTTGGGTTAAGATTCAACCCTTTTTGGACATGATAAATCTGATCTGACCTGTTTTGACATAATGGATATTTTATTTAAATTTGGATCTAGCCCTTTTGGGCATAATAGATCTTTAATTTAAATTTAGATCTGACCTCATAAGGCATGATGGATTTGATCTGACCCCTTTGAGTATAATGGATCTTTCATTTAAATTTAGATCTAGCCACTTTAAGCATGATGGATCAAATTTAGCTCATTTTGGGCATAATGGATCTCTTATTTAAATTTAGATCCAGCCTCACTAGGCATGGTGGATCTTTTATTTAAATTTGGATCTAACCCCTTTGGCCATAATATATTTTATATTTAAAATTAGATCTGGCCCTTTTGGGCATTACAAATCTTATTCATCCCCTTTGGACATGATAAATCTTTTATTTAATTTTGGATCCAACCTCTTTGGGCATGATGGATCTGATTCAACCCTTTTGGGCATAATAGATCTTTTATTTAAAGTTAGATTTGAGCCCTTTGGGAATAATAGATCTTTTATTTAAATTTAGATCTAGCACAATTAGGCATGATGTATCTAATCTAGCCCCTATGAGTATAATGGATTTTTTATTTAAATTTAGATCTAGCCTCTTTAGGCATGATGTATCTGGTCTAGCCTTTTTAGAAATAATGAATATTTTATTTAAATTTTGAAGGCGTGATTGATCTGATTCAACTCCTTTGGACATAATGGATGTTTTATTTAAATTTAAATCCTACCTCTTTTAGCTTGATGGATTTGAACAAGCCTTTTTTGGCATAATGGATCTAATCCAACCCCTTTGGGTC
This sequence comes from Cymbidium sinense, assembly GCA_021442155.1. Classification (NCBI taxonomy): domain Eukaryota; kingdom Viridiplantae; phylum Streptophyta; class Magnoliopsida; order Asparagales; family Orchidaceae; genus Cymbidium; species Cymbidium sinense. The sequence goes on from CM038225.1 coordinate 95,011,031, forward strand.
TTCTATTTAAATTTAGATCCTGCCTCTTTGAGAATGATGGATATGATCCGACCTCTTTGGGCATGATGGATCTTTTATTTAAGTTTATATCCAACCTCTTTGGGCATGATGAATCTGATCTAGCTTCTTCAGGCATAATGGATCTTTTATTTAAATTTAGATCCAACAGTTTTAGGCATGATGGATTTGATTTAGTCCCTTTAGGCATAATAGATTTTTTATTTAAATTTATATTCGACCTTTTTAAGCATGATGGATATGATCAGACCCCTTTGGGAATAATGGATCTTTTATTTAAATTTAGATCCAACCTCTTTAGGCATGATGGATCTGATTCGACCCCTTTGGGCATAATGGGTCATTTATTTAAATTTAGATCTGGCCCTTTTGGGTATAATAGATCAAATCTGGCCCCTTTTGGCATAATAGATATTTTATTTAAATTTAGATTCATCCCCTTTAGACATGATGGATATTATTTAACCCCTTTATATTGGAGAGAGTTTTTTTTATGCAATATTTTTCTTGCATTGCAAGGCTTATAAAATTTCCCCCTATTGACAAGAAATTTTTCTTTGGAATGTGTACTTTCTTTACATACTTTCAATGAGGAGTATCACTTCGGTTGATCATTTTAGAGTTGATTTAAACTTTGCATTTGTAAGCATAACACCTTTAATTGTTATCATAATATCTTTTGAGATATTTCCCATTTATGGGGGCATAGGTCCTATCCCTTTTGCATCAATGAGGTGATAAGCTCCTCCTTCATATACTTTTTCAACAATATATGACCCTTCCTAGTTTGGGTCAAAATTTTTGCCTGCTCATTTGTATGGAACAATAGGCCTTTTGCATACCTATACAAGTTCACCTACATTTAAGCTTTTTAGGTGAACCATGTGGTCATGAGCTCAGGTCATTCTTGCTCTATATATTTCTAGATTTTATTGGGCTTGTAATACATCATCAAGAGCTTCTAGCTCTTCCGAGATTATTTAGATGTTTTCTCTATTTTAAGTTCATTTTGAACTCCTATACAGAGTGAAGGTTTCTCTACTTCAAGAGGAAGTATTGCTTCTACTCCAACGACTAGGGAATATAGCATTGCTTGTCTAGCAGTTTTGTATGTGGTATGATATGACCACAAAGTTTCTATTAATTTATCATTCCATTCTCTTCTATTTTTAGAAAGAATTTCTTGAGGAGTTTGGTTAACATTTTGTTGAATGCTTCTATGATACTATTTGCTCTTATATTGTATATTAAAAAAAAATCACATTTTATCTTATATTTTTCAATGATCAATAATTTGAACTTTCATGTTCTTGATGGCAGTGCCATTATCAAATATAGTTCTTTAAGGTATTCTGAATCAATAAAGGATATGGTCTCAAAAATATTCACTACATTGTCTACTTTAACTTCTTTCAATGGGATTGCTTTTGCCCATTTACAGAAGTAATCAGTGACAGCTAATATGAAATCATGCCCGCAAGCGATTGAGGATCTATTGAACCTATTATATCGATTCCCTAACTTTCAAATGGCCATGATGCCACTATTGGATGTAAATTATTAGGCGATCGATGTAATGTTTTTGCATGTATTTGACACTAATGACATCTTTTAGCATGTTCAATGCAATATTGAACCATATTGGGCCAATAGTATCTCATTCATTAAATTTATATTTTCATTTTAGAACTAGATTAGTGTGCATTGCAACCCTTTCATGGAATTCATCTATCACCATTTTTGCTTCATCTAGTTCTAGGCATCGTAACGACATTTGGTCAAATGAGTGTCGATATAATGTATCATTCGTAAGTGCATATTGTAGTTCTCTTTATGTAATTTGATTAGCTTCTAATTTTTCTTTTGCTAATCCACAACCTTTAATATAAGTGAAAATTATTATCACCAATCATTATCCTCTACCATTGTTAAGATCTCTTGATTTTTAGAAGGGTTAGTGCCAATTCTAGCTTGCTTTGGACTATTATTGTAATTGGATCTCTTTGTGGGTCTATTGTTTCCTTAGCCAACTTAGTTAATGCATTAGCTTTACTATTATCTTGACATGACATCCTTGTAATTATTACTTCAGGGATTTATTTTAGAAGCTCCAAGATGTGCTTATAATAAAGAACTAATTTAAGTTTGTTTATCTTGAAAGTCTTGATTAGTTGTCAAATTATGAGTTGAGAATGATATTAAACAAGATTGCCCATTTGGCTAAGGGATTAAATGTTAGAAAGTTAGTTAGAGCTTGCTCTTTTATAGCCTTTTATGGGACATATGTTATATCAAATTGGAGTAACAAGACTACCCATTTGGCTAAACAACCGATGAGGATAGGTCTTGTCATTAAGAATTTAAGAGGATTGACTTTAGATATCAAAGTTATCTTATGGGATAACATGTAGTGTCAGAGTTTCTAAGTAGCAAATATCAATGCTTGACATTGCTTCCCAATAGGAGAATATCTTATTTTGGCTCATATCAAACATCGACTGATATAATATAGGGCATTTTTCTTTCCTTATTCATTGTTTTGAGCTAGCAGAGCTCCCAATAACTCTTCTAAGGTTCCAATACAATATCAATGGCTTTCCTCTTATTGGTGCTGCCAAAATTGGGGGATGTAAGAGATATTATGATATGCTATATCTAGTGATGACTCAAATGGCCTAATTAGGTCACCTAGTCTAAATGAACCTTAACCGACCCGACCCTATTAAGCCTAAACTCAAAATAAATAAACATTATTATAAATTAAATGTAACAAAAATACTTTAAAATTATATTTGAACATAATTTAAACTTTTCTTGGGTTTGATTTGACCAAATTGGTCATTTGACCTAAGTAAACCCCGATTTAGCCCATTAAGCCTAAATTTGCCCAAAATAAGTTTAAATTGAAGTCAAATTCAAAAAAATTAAAATTAATTACTTTAAATCATTTCAAATACTCACTAAAACATAATTAAATCTTGAACACATGTCAATTTGGGTCATATTGGTCATTTAACCCACATGAACCCAATTTAACCTATTAAGCTCAATTTAGATCAGAAATGGGTTTAAATCAAAATTTAACTCAACCAAAAATTAAACCAAATAAATACTTAAAATTATTATTTTATTGATCATTGAATATGACTCAACTCTCAATGGCACCTAATTTAGCCAATTTGGTCAATTGGTCAATTTCACCTGAATTGACCTAAATTGACCTATATGAGCATAATAAGACAAAATCAAATAAATTAAAATAAAATTAAAATTAATTAAAATTAAATCAAATGAATTATTATAAATCACTTTTAAAACTTTATTAAACTTAATTTAACTCTCATTTGGGTCCAATTTATCTAATTTGGTCAATTTGGCCTATGGTCCCAAGTGAACCTAAATTGGCCCAATTTGACTTTTTAGGTTAAATTGAGTTATTTAAGGCTAAAGTTAAATTATATTAATTAATCATAGATATTATAAATAATTAGTTAAATATAGTTTAAATTTAATCATAAATTAATTGGGCAAATAAGACTCACTTGACTCAACCTAACTCAATTTAGGTTAAGATGAGTCAACTAAAACCTTTACCCAAAACCAAGTAAAATTTCAGCTTTAATAAAGAAAAGAGCATGCCAAACATAAGGAAATAAATAAACAGGGAGGTGAGCATGAGGAGAAATAAATATACATTTCTTTCTTCATGGGGATGATGGAAGAAAAAAGATGATAATCTACACACCTCATTTCTTTTATTCAAAACATACTAAAAGAAATACATACACATCTTCTTCCAACCAGAAGAAAACTTCTCTCCCAATCTCTTGTGCTCTCTAAATCCAAGAGCCACCAATTTTTTTTTAGCAATAGGTGGTGGTGCACGGTGGCTAGAGCATTCCACAGGGAGGCAAAATAGGATATCCAAGATCTTTAAGCATCCACTGAACGTGTTCTTCAGTGAGGTAACTTCTCTAAACTTTAGATCAGCCATTGATGCTTGTGTTTTTAGAAATTCAAGCACAATTGTCTTTTCCCCGTTTGAGTGCCCTAGACACCCTCGGTGATTTCTCCCTTTTTTTCAGCGATCGGTCGGTTATATTTCCCCCGAGCTAGAGGATTCTTCCCTTCTACTTTCTCTCTTGCTTTTTCTGACTCTACCTACTTTGTCGCTGACCCTTATCGGTGATTTTGGATTCTCTATTTTTTTGGCTTTAATTTTGGTATAGTGTGCTAGTGCTTAAGCTGGGATGCCATACTTTTAAATATGGATTCATCGGTTGCTCCCCTGCGGGGGAATCCTGATGCATCTCATTCGGTTATGGTAGATTTGGATTCAGTAGTGAAAAATGATACTATTCCTACTCGATCTTCAAAATCATTCAAGGATGTGCTTGCTGGTAAAGTAAATAATGATGGTGAGTCTTTTGATTTTGTTTCTACTACTTTTCGGTGTACTCGTGCCTGATTGTGGTGGAAAAATTGGCTAAGCCTTATGAGTTTGCTTTAGTGGGTAAATTTGCTCTTCGACACCCGTCCATGGAAAATATTTGAAGTTTTTTTCATTCGCTGAAATTGACAGGTGTTTTTTCAGTGGGTTTAATCAATTCTTGACATGTTTTGATTCAATTGGGTAACGATTTGGATTACTCTCATGTTTTTGCAAGACGTTCTTATATGTGTTCAACTACCAAATGCATTTATTAAAATAGACCCCCTTTTTTGGCATTAAAGAGGAATCTCCTATTGTTCCAGTTTGGTTGTCTATCCCCAATCTTCGTGTGCATTTCTTTAACCCTGAATTCCTTTATGTGGTGCCGGCCTATTCAGTCATCCTCTCTAATGCGTCTAGCTCTAGACCTTCTGTTGCCCGTGTTCTTGTGGAAGTGGATATTAGTAAAAAATATCCTAAGGAATTTTGGATAAGATAAGAAAAATATGGATATTTGCAAAAATAGAATTTGAAGATTTTCTTATATTTTGTTCACATTGCAAAATTCATGGTCATGGCTTTGCTGACTGTTTTATAGCTCACCCATATTTAAAAAAGAATTCTTTGGTCTCCAAATCTACCCTTGGTACTAAGGACAATGTGCAAGAAACATCAAAGGAGAGAGCCGCCCCATTAACTGATAAAAATGAGCCCCAAACTCTTAGGCATAAAATTGATCCAAAGTTGAATATGGCAGATCAATCCCTCATAGGCACAAACCTAATGAAGGATCATTTTCCTCATGGTGGAGCCAAGTCCCAAATACAAAATAGCGATATTAATGTTCCCAATTCTGATTCAGGATCTCCTCTTATTTTTGATTCTCTAAATAATGCTAATTGTATTGCAATGTCATCTCCTGTAGCTAAAGATCAATTAAATGAGAAGGTTGGTTTGGAGGAGGTGCAGTATTTAGAGATAACTTCCACTCTAGATCTTGGGGTTTGTGTTCTTCCCCATTCTAACCCATCCACCAACTCTTCTGCTAATGTGGACCAAAATTCTAAAACTAAGATGCATCAGGAGAGGAACAATGAGTTGGAAGAGGGAGAATTGATAGGTAACCTTCAGGAATCTACAGGCAATAAACAATTAATTGGAATCTCCTTATCGGATGGTGAGGCTGCTGGTTTGGAAAATGATTTTCATATTATCTCAAAAAGGAAACACAAATCAAATAAATCTAAATCCCCTATCTTTGCCAGAATTACTAGATCTGGCTCTTCTCATCCTAAGTAATGGCCTCTTTCTTAATTTGGAATGCAAGAGGGATAGGCTCCCTTTCTGTTTCACAATAGACTTAGCAACTTAGTTCGTAACCATAACATTTCTTTGCTGGCAATTTTGGAACCCTTTATTCTTCCTTCTAACATTCAAACTATGGCTAGAATGATTGGCTTTAGTAGTTCTTTTTCTAATTCAAGTAATAAAATTTGGATCTTTGGAAAAATCCTTTTGATTTACATATTATTCAGGACCTTCACCAGGTTATGAATACTCAAATCACATTTGGCAATTAGTCCTGCTTTGGATCCTTTGTCTATGCTTCCTGCAACTGGTATGGTAGAAGGAACCTATGGAATGACTTGATTAATTTCTCAACCTCGATTAATGCTCCCTAGTTCATAGGTGGAGATTTTAATATTATTGCTTCCTCGATAGAACAAAGGGGTGGAAACCCTCCTAACCCTTTATCTATGGAAGAATTTAATAATATGGCTCTTGATTGTCATTTGATGGATCTGGGTTTCAGTGGCCCCCAATTCACATGGAATAATCACAGAATGTGGCAAAGACTTGATAGGATCCTATTTAATGATTTATGGATAAACTCTTTTCTGAATACATCTGTTGAACATCTTAGTAGAACCTTATCCGATCACTCTCCTTTGCTTATTTTCATTATAAATCAAAGATCCCCTCCTCTCGTACTCTTTTCATTTTCAGAATATGTGGTTAATGGATACCAGATTTAAGGAGGTGGTGGCTATTAATTGGGGAGATCCTCTTTATCCTGACAACTTTGTTTCGGGGATGAAGAGACTTTGTTGAAATTAAAAAGGCTTAAACAATTGCTCAAATGGTGGAATAAAAATTATTTCAGAAATATTTTCACTAACATAAAAGAATTAGAATAAGAGGTCATATCATTAGAGGAAGAGGAGGAAGAGGTTATTCTGGATCCTTCTAAGACTCTTTTATTAAACTAAGCCAAAGATAAATTATCCAAATATCAAGATATGGAGGAAACTTACTGGAGACAAAAGGGTTCTGCTAAGAAACTATCAGAAGGTGATAGGAATACCAAGTATTTTCATGCATTATTCAATAAGAAAAAAAGCCTTAAATTACATTAAAAATATTAAAAATTCTAATAATAGTTAGATTTCTGTTGAAAATGAACTTGCTAAGTCGGGTGTTTCTTATTTCAATAACATGGTTAATAATCATGTGAGTGAGGAGAATTTGGCTAGTCCTGAGGTTATCCCCAAAATCATGAATGAAAATGACAACATAATGCTTACATCCTTACCTTATGAAGATGAAATTACATCGACCATTCAGAGTATGAATATAGATTCTGTGGCCGGCCCTGATGGATTCACTCCTCTCTTTTTTCAAAAATGTTGGAATGTTATCAAAGATGATGTGGTTAAAGCAATTCTTGATTTTTTTAGAGGGACCACCCTCCCCAAATTCTTCTCTAGTACTTCCATTATACTAATTCCTAAAATAAAAAACCCTGAACATTGGAATCAATTTAGGCCCATAAGTCTTTGCACATTCTTTAATAAGCTTCAAGATCCTTGCTAAAAGATTGGGTATGCTACTTCCCAAAATCATTTCTCCTAATCAAATTGGCTTTGTTAAAAGTCATTCTATTTCTGATAATGTATTATTGGCTCAAGAAATTGTCCATGATTTAAACACTAAAGTTCGATGTGGGAATCTAGTCCTTAAATTAGACATATCAAAAGCATATGATAACATTAGTTGGTCATTTATCTACAAAATTTTATCTTTATTTGGCTTCTCCGACTCCTTCATTCATTTAATTAAGAATGATATTGAAAATTCTAGGTTTTCTTTACTTATTAATGGTAAAATCCATGGCTTCTTTGGATCATCACATGGTATCATTATTGCTGTGGAATATCTTTCTCGTAACCTTAAACTTATGTTTCTCAGAATGCCCAACATGTGCTACAAGACTAGGGGTGGTTTTCTTATCTCTCACCTTTGCTTTGCGGATGATTTCATTATCTTCTACAATGGGTCTACCTATTACATTAAGAAATTTTATAAATTTCTTATTCATTTTGGGAGGGAGAGTGGCCTTAAAATTAATCCTGATAAAAGTGGCTTCATTGCAAGTAACTTGATCCCTATTCCCAAGATTAACAATATCAAGAATATCACGAGCTTTGCCCAATATACTCTTCCTATTAAATATCTGGGTATGCCTTTATATCGTGGTGCTAAAAGATCTTTCCTTTTTGATGAAGTAATTCAAAAAATCTATAAGAAAATCTCCTCATGGGAATTCCACCTTCTTTCTTTTGGAGCTAGATTAGTCCTCATCAAAAGTATTCTACTCCTTGCCCTTCTATCTGCTTTCCACTATTGTCCCTACCACAGCTATTATTAATAAGATAAATCAAATTTTTAATAAATTCTTCTGGGGATCAAACTCATCATCTAAGAAAACACAGTGGGCTAGCTGGGTCAAGTGTTGGCTCTTTGAATGAAGGTGGCCTGGGTTGTAAAACTTTATAAGAGTCCATCAAATATTTTTTACATAAAATGTGGTGGAACCTTAGAAGTAATTACAACTTATGGTCAAATTTTATGCTTGCTAAATACTGTAAGGGTAAATATCCATTAATTTGTAGCTTCAAAATGGGAGACTCTCCTGAGTTGAAAAGACTTTGTAACATTAAGTGGGAGACTGAAGAGCTTATATCTTGGGCATTAATTCCAGTTCATCCTTTTTTTGGCAAGATAATTGACTGGGTGAGGGTTCTATAGATGCACTACTTAGCACCCATTCGATCGAAAGGATTAAAGTAAGTTATTTCATTACTCAAAACTCTTAGAATATTGCTCAACTAGGAGCCTATGTCCCTAATACTATCATCAAAAAAGTTCTGAATATCATCCCTACAACTAATAAAATGGATCAAATTCTATTCAACAAATTGGCTACTGGAGACTTTATTTTTAAGGATGTATGGCAGACTATTAGATCTAACAATCAAGACTCTCCAATATTTTTCAAAATCTGGTGTAACGTTATTCCAACCTCCTTTTCGGTTCTCACTTGGCGTATTCTTAAACAATATATTCCTGTGGATGCCATTCTCCAAAAAAAAGGATTCCATCTCCCTTCTAAGTGTCAATGTTGTTTCCACATAGAAACTTTGGATCATGTTTTTATTAATGGACCCAATGCTGCTAAAGTTTAGCACTGGTATGATAGTTTGTTGAACACTTTACTATTTGATGGATCCCTTTCTATCATACATCTATTTAATAACTTCCTATCCTATGCCCGAATGGTCATGTCAAATGTGTGCTTGCTATTACCCTATTGTGGTATATCTGGATGGAAAGAAATGAAGCTAAACATAATGACATTCCCATGAATTATCAACGCATTATTGCTAAAGCTAAAGATAAAATTTCCTCCCTTTATAAAGCTAAACTTCTCCATCCGTCGAGTTTCAAAGATGTTAAACGATTGGCTCATTATCTTGGGATTTCTCTACCGTCGATTGAATTTGATTATATTTGTAAGACTATTTATTGGACTAAACCTCAAAACCATACTATTAAGGTGAACACAGATGGTTCGATTGCTAATGGTTTCTATGGATGTGGAGAGATTTTAAAGGTAAGATGATTGCCGCTTTTACTATTCCTTAAAGACATTGTTCTATTCTTTTTGCTGAACTCTATGGCCTTCACTATGGGATATTATTATGCATTCAGAAAGGTTTTAAAAAAATATGGCTCAAAACTAATGCTTTACTGCTCTTGAATTTACTAAAATCTGGAGCTCATGGTAATGCTGAAGTATATTATACTCTCAATCATACAAGAAGGCTTCTTACTTCCCTTGATTATCACATCTCTCATATTCATCAAGAAGGGAATTCTTGTGCAGATTTTTTGGCTAATCTGGGTGCAAAGTATTCTATGGTTAAATTATTTTTCAATAATAATATTCCCCCCCTTATTAAGTGGTTTTGTTAATTTAGATAGATCTGGTCTCCCCTATGTTAGGAAAATGTAAGCTTCTATGTTTGGAAGTTCAATATTGTGCTGATTGGTAGAGATTTCCCATCTTTTTTCCATCTCTTTTTGCAATTTTATAATAGGATTCACTCTATTTTTTTAATTTCCTCCATGCTGGTAGACCGTGGCTAGTTGTTTATCATCCATTGCTGCTAAACGGAATGCTACCTAAGACTCCTTTGGGTGACATAAGAAAATTGTATAGCAGCCCAAGTATAGAATCGATTTTCTCTGGGCTGCAGGGAAAAAGTTTGTATGTTGTCATCTTTTTTGTTATTAGCTGGAATATGGATATCATTGGTTACTTGGTGATGAGGTGGTGTTTTATTCCATCGGGTAGGAATTATTTCCTTGGTCCAGGAAGTACTGTTGATTGCCTTTTAACCTTATCTTTCTGTTTCTTTTTGGCTGGTTGTTGCATGCTCTTAGTATATATTCTTTGGATTGGTTGGTGCTATTTTTTAATGATAAAAGAGGGAAATGTTTGTTTCTTTGGTGTTGGTTGTCTCCCTTTGGTTGGGGATTGTGAGGTTGCCTTGCATGTTGCAATTTCAGTATGGAGGGCTGATAATAAAATTTCAAACTTTATATTCATTGGAGATTTCTTATGCCTATCATGGGTTTATTACATGGAGGTTGTTGGTTGTCTATTATTACCTCACCTTGCTTTCTCTCATGTTGGTTATGCTATGATCTATAAAAATATTTTGATGGCTCTAAGTTGTAAGGTGATTTGGTTTCATCTAGTGGATAGCAACCACTTTTTATTTACTGCTTATATCAAGGTGGTGAGCTTTATAATTTTCTTTGAATGGACGGTCGTCTCAGGTTTGTTTTCTCTAACGGGTGGTATTTTAATCTCCTGATTTGGATGGTAGTAGCATATGTGTGGTACCCCACCTGGGATGCATATGTATGTGGTTGTCCCAAACTAGTGGATTGATTCCTGCAACTCCTTTCTCCGCATTATGATTTCCAAATATAATTATTTCCTCTCTTATGGGTACTTACTGGTATTCAAGATATTTGTTGGTGTCTTCTTTTATTGTAGGTTCCTGCTAATTTTCATTGGATCAAAGCTCTTTTACTCCTCTCAAGCAAATGGTAGCGGATATTGCTATGTGCAAAGGTTTATTTCTTTATTATTGGGGTTTGTATTTGCTTTTATTGTCTAAGTTTTGTACTTAGATAGGGGTTTTACTCTTTAGGTTGATTATAGCTCTTTGAGCGGTAGTATCAGAGTTTAACCCCTTTAAGGATCTTGTAACCTTTTTATTTGAGCAATAAAATTCCCCTATATGGGGTTCCAAAAAAAAATGATGCTTGTGTTTGGTGAAAATTTTGCATGAATCTAGGATTTTTCTTTAGATCCCATCATACTTTTTTTTAAACTCCCTAGAACAAAATAAAGCAAATTCCAGTTAAGATCACCAAAAGATCATGAGATTCGGTGAAGTTTATGATATATCCCATCAATCTAACCCTACTTGGTCTGCCTCCCAAGAGGAAGACAACCTCTGAACTGTCCATCTTACTTCGATAGAATGGATGGCTACGATTAGATCTCATCTTTGATTTATTCTACTATATCTGACCCAAAACATAAAAAAATCATAAAAAAACATTAAATACTAAACCAAAAAAAAAAACTGTAAATATGGGCTTTATGGATTCATATTTTTAAGAGGAATCCAATGAACCTAAAAACCCCAAATTTGGATGTATATTTTAGGAGTAATTTGAGTTTTACTGAAGTCTATATTTCTTTAAATAGTTTTAAAATATTAAACAAATTAACTTAAATTTTTCAAAAAAATACTTAATGTTCTTGCTTACCTATCATAAAAATTTTAAGTTAATTAGCTTTCTAGTTTGAGTATTATTAATTTTTGAAAGTAATTAGCTATTTTTAAATAAATAACTAATTAAATATTATAACAAGTCATCAAATTAATTCAAAGCAGTTTAATAAACATTAGAGATCTAAAAATATTTATTTAGACCATCTAGATCACACTAAATTACAAAAGTAATTAAATTAGTGTGTAATTAAGCATTAATTAATTACTTTAATTACACAAAACTTTAAAAAATTATAACCAATTATAGAAAAATCCATAAAGTACAAATAAACCCATTTTAGAAAGGTTGGATAGAGGAGAATTTAATAAAAATAAAATCCCTAATTAATATCTAATGAACAATGCTTAATTAAGGTTTGAATCTCTACCTAAATACTTTAATTAAGGTCAAATTACTTGACTAATTAATTCCAAGTTTGGTGTGATAATTTTATGGGATGTCCGCTCCCTCCCATAATTTTCTTAGAATTATTTTCCATATAGTTTGATGATTATGAAAGTTCAATCCTAATTAACCTCTTTAATTAATTAAATGATTATTAAAATAGTTGAATTGTAAAAATTAAACAATTAATGTTAATTAATCAATGTGAATAGTGAAAATAATAAAACAAATAATTAGGGCCCTCTTACTTAATTATTTTTTCAAAAATCCTTCCTTAAGAGGATTAATTAATACATTTAATAATTAAATAATAATAAGAAAATCAATGAAACAAATACAAATAAAAATTTTAAAAAATGATTTAGATAAATCAAATATAATCCATTAATATATCCTTATTTGTTTAATAGTATAAATTCATTAAAGAAATTATGATTATCCTATTGGTGTGAGAAAATCATGAGAGTATTTAACTTAGATTATTTTGAAGTGATTTGAAGACTCTTCCCTTCTTTCTTATTTATAATCTCGCTTAAGAAGCATGTGCCATTATGATGACTTAAGAGTTTGTTCTTATTTTTTTTGGATTAATATGCTTTATAATCTTAATTATTTATTATTTAGTTCTCCTTTAAGAATAACATCAAATCATGCTTCCCTTCATACACAAAATAACAAAATAGCCATTAATCAACAATCATAGCACCCAAGAACTGGATCTAGCTAGTGCCTAAGTGCCAGGTAGTATATAGCACATGCATACGAAACTAATCACATACAAGTGTTGGTGACTAGGCACCAAGCAATTATTGATTCTATCAAGTATTATAAGATGAGACTATAAGCATTATACTTAGGCAATAGTCACAAGTATTTTTCTATGTATAAGTAAAAATAAATTAATTAAATGATAAAAAAAATAATTGATTAAAAAATAAGAATAAAAAAATTGGTGTTCTCCTAGCAAGCGAGTAATAACCCAGCCCAATGCTTGTTTTGCTCATCTCACATGATGCATTCATTGTTAAGTCCTCCTTTAGAGTTGATTGAGTCATCTAAAATTTCATGATTTTAACTTGAGTGCTTCTAGATGAAGACTTTGATTTCTTCTTCTTTAAGGTTTTGTGTGTCTTCTTCTTTTTAGGCTTACCTCCATTTCCTTCACCATACTTGCTTTTTCCTACCTTCAATTGTTGGCTCTAATTTTTCTTTCTTGTTTGTGGTTAAAATATCATAACTCTCCTACTCAGGCAGCTCATTGTGATCTTCATATTTCTTAAAGTTTTGTGTTTTATTCTTTATCTTGGACTATAATTTTACTTTCTAAATGTTAATTTGAGCTTAACCTATAGCTAACAATGGTCTTTCAAGGATGATTAGGTAACTAGGCTCATCTTTATTCATGTCATGAATAAAAAAATTAGTAGGAAAGATAAATTTATCAACCATTTCTAACACATCTTCTATAAGCCCTTTAAGTTGCTTGACTAATTTGTTGACAATAAAAGAAAAATAACATTAGGATTTTCCTTCTCCAATTTTATTTTCTTAAATATTGAAAATGTAAATAAGTTAATGCTAGCTTCAAGTTCATTTACTGCATTATCAAATAGTTCTTATGGTGAAGCAACCTAAATCTTTTCTCATTATAAGCAACTTGTTCTTTAGTGTGATAATGCAAGCATAAATTAGTGCCATAATCTCTTGATCTTCTAGCTTATCCATCCCAACTAAAATTTTCTATCATGAACTTTATATAGCTGGGCATATGTTTCAAACCATCAACAAAATGTATGTTAATGTGAAGGCTTTTAAATACTTCCAAAAACATTAAGAAATTTTGATTTAACTTCTTGTTTTGAAATTTTAGGTGTTAAGAAGTGATGATACATATGGTAGTAAGTTATCCAGGAATAACTTTGATTTGGATAATTGTTCATTTTCCTTGCTCTTCCCTTATTGAGTAGTCCTCCTCTTCATTTAGCCTTTCATGGGCCACAACTTTCTCATCTACCCTCTATGTTTTGGGCTTACATGGCCCATAGGATTCTCTAGTTGTCTTCCTCTCTTTAATTAATCAATCTTGTTATACTCACTAAGATTTATCTTTGTGTTGCTTGGGAGTGTTCTTGGTAAATGATTGGATAGCTGTTAGAAAACATTTTCAATTAGAAATGCAATTTTTTAATAGTTGTCTCTTATTTTTGAGTTGATAATAGACTTAGTGTTGGCCATGAACTACATGGTGGTAGCCATTAACTATACTCAGGCAACCATTTAGTGATGGTTCTTCTATCTTTTGTTGCTGCAGGTGTGGCTATGAAATGAAGCTACATGGTGGGTATACTTCATATTGATGGAACCAAGATAGCTATAGCAGCCAATTAGTTGCAACCCTTCTTGTGTGATATTCTAAGAAAAATTGATGTGGCTCATTCACCTTGTAGTATATGTCTAGAATGATAATTATTGGCTTGTTTATTCCTGAAAGAATTTATTAGCCTCATACAAGTTTGCATTCATGGGTTATTTTTCTGATAATCAATGCCATTGTGACCCCCTCTATAGTAATCATAGTAAAAGACATGACTGTGTGGCACAAGTGCAGTAGGAATATTGAGTTGCTTCATTAATGAGGCCACCTAAGTAGTGATAACTATAATAATGTTTGTTTCTTGGTTTGCATCTATAAGCTTATTCAACATGATCCATTCTATTAGCCACTAATAGTTCTTAATGTCCTCATAACATAATATGTTGCCTCCTAAGTCATGTTAATGAAAGAATTACTTGATGTGACATCAATTCATGTCCTCATTTGCATAACTAGCCTATTATAGAATGTGTGAACTTGCTTCCAATTAAGGAAGCCATTATGTGGGCATTTCCTTAAGAGGTCCTTGAACCGCTCCTATGCATTATAAAGTTTTCCACCTTTTGTTTATAGAAAGTCTGAAACAGCAAAGGCATTATTTATAAGGTCATTATAAAGTGTTTCTCATTCTTCTAGTCTCTGTAGTTGGAAAGTACATGGAATTTAACTTCTATACAGGTAACAAAGTAAATGATAGAGTCATTAGATAGTGAATTAAGCTAATTCTTGGCTTTAACTTCAATTTGATGGCATCATTAGAAACTCCATTGTAATTGAAGATGGTGCATATCTCCATAAAGTTTAATGGGATCTTCCATAGTGAAGAATTCAAATTTCAAGATTTAGACCATTTAGAGCATGGTAAGCTTGACCTCAAATTTATTAGCCTACACTCTTAACACGATGATGGCTTGGGGGATGGTAGGCATAGTCAAAAGTACATAATCTCAAAGTGCCTATAGTCATACCTCCTTTGTCCTTTAGATTAGCCATTATTTTTACTCTTGTTTGGTCTGTATGTCTTCTTTACTAAGTGTTCTTAATAAAGCTCTTACAATTTTTGAATCCTCATGAAATATTGATCCACCACCAGACTTGTGCAAACACAATAATAAATCTTTAAAATAGAGTTAACAAAATAAAAATATATAAATAGAAGTGAGTAAAGAAAAATAAAATTGTCCAAAGTAACATAAGTCAACTTGTTATCAAAATTTGTATTTCAATCCCTTACCATAGTGCAAAAAACATAATGTAGTGTGGGGTAACTATGCAGGTAAGAGTATGGTCACAACAAATAACAAAGTAAAAGTAAAGTATTATTTTCTTAAAGATTGAATACCAAGAACTAAAATTAGATTGAATTTTTATTATTTAAATGATGAAAAGGGTAACAAACCAAAAAAATAAAATATATTTTGAATCTAACAAAAAGATTAACTATCAAACATGATCAAGAAATCATTTTTGTGATCTCAATATGATTAAGAGAAGAGATTAGGTCTCACCAATGTTGATTTATGTAGCTATGATTATAACTAAGGTGGCCACTTACTTTTTCTCAAAAGCCTAGGCTCTTTTTTTTTTCTTGTACTACTTATCTAATTCTCCATGGTAAATTCAATGTAATAAAAATATATAAAAACTCTTTAGTTTTTTAAAAAAAGATAACATGGCTTTGTTATAGTTTTTTGCTCAAGATGTGTTTATTTTCCACCTCTCATTTCTAAATAGACCTTTTAACCTTTTAAAAATTTAATCTAGTCAGTTTAATGGTCTATAAAACATAGAATAAATAGCGTAGTAACTGAAACAAACAATAGTCTAAACTTTTGTCAAAATAAAAATAAACAAATACTCAACATGGCTGCATCCAACCCCTAGAAAGTGAGTTTAGTTCTTGGTAAAATAAAATAATAATATAAAATATCTAGGCTTGACCATGGTTATAATAAAACTAGATGAAAAGTTAAAACCCAGTCAAAGAATATTGAGAATGTATTCCACTTCACCATATCTCCCTTCCTTTGATTTCTCCTTGATAGTCTCTTTAAAAAGCTTGAAGATTCCATCACAAACTCTCCTCTTAGATTCATTAAAAACTTAAGAAAATTAAGAAAGTATGG
This sequence comes from Cymbidium sinense, assembly GCA_021442155.1. NCBI lineage: Eukaryota > Viridiplantae > Streptophyta > Magnoliopsida > Asparagales > Orchidaceae > Cymbidium > Cymbidium sinense. Next base: position 95,027,586 of record CM038225.1, read on the forward strand.
TAGGAGAAGTCCTTTAATTCATTCATAAGATTTACTTAAAAAGGGTTGCATTTAATCTCCTTAGAAAGTCCAGTGTAATGTAATTCATAATAGTAGCTATACTAACACCTAGGAACTAAAGTCCAGTGCCAAAGCATCATGCTCTTCATCTTGGACATGCTAGAAATTTTAGGTTTGGCACTTAGGTGTCAGGGTCATGCTCCTAACTACTAGTATAGAGCAGCTATGTGTTAGACTCTCTATCTTGAACTACACCTATGATCTTGCTCTAACTTCTAGGTGCATTGGGGGTCAGCATCTAGAAACTAACTTCTCCATGTAGATCCTATAGTTTGGTGTCTGGGCACCAAATTTGTAGCAGCTACTCCAAATGTTAAATGAGCCTCGAGTTATGCCATTTACTCCTAAGTCAGCTCTAAATATTTCTTTGCATGATTTTTGAATTAATATTATGATCTACAAGAGACTAGGGAGTGACCTACAAATAGGCACAAACCTGATGTGCTTTTATATCAACTTTACACCCTATAAAATCAAAACTTGAATATCCAACAAGATTAAAAGTTGTGTGTTCTCAAGGGTGTAAAATTCTTATATTAGGTTTATAAATCAAATGCCAAAAAAATTCTTTTCATATCCTTCAAATGAGACACTTTTGGATAAACTTGAAAGCATGTGTAAGAACAAACACTAAACATGATATCATGTCATCTAATAGCAAGGTAGAGTAAAAAAGCTTATGATCCCATGATAATTTTTAGTGTCAAAAGACTTAGCTACAAGATTTGCCTAACTGAGTGCTTGGGCTAGTAGGAATGTTGATGGTCTTACATCTTTCCAATTCAAACCTTTTAATAAGCTCTTTAGAGCACTTAGATTGACTCAACAAATGTGCCTTTTTTCCTTATTTAACACTCAATACCAATAAGTAACTAAGCTCACCCATCATGCTCATATTAAATTCTTTTCTCATTAGTCTTAAAAAATCTTCACACAATAACTATATAAAGAGTTAGTAGATCCGAACAACGTATGATGCACATAAATTTAAATAAAAAAAATTTTAGAATTTATTTTTTTGATAAACAATGTAGTGTTAGCAAATCTTTTAACAAATGATTTTTCCTATAAAATGAGCTAAGTCTATTATACCAAGCATGATACATTTATCTTAAACCATACAATAATTTTTTAATTTATAAAAATAATCTTGGTATAATAAGCTTTCAAATTTGGGTGGCTACTCATACACATCTTCTTCTATAATATCATTTAGAGAAGCACTTTTAACATCCATCTAAAATAATTTAAAACCCTTAAAATAAATAAATGCAAGTAATAATTGAATAGCTTCTAAATGTGCATCAAATGCAAATATTTCCTCAAACTCAATGTCTTATATTTGCTTAAAACCTTTAGCCACAAACCTTTCTTTGTTCCTAACAATAACTATGATGTCATTTAATTTATTTTAAATACCCATATTATTCCAATTACACAATGAGATGAGTATTTAGTCATTAATTCCCAAACATCATTTCTGGCAAATTAATTCAATTCTTTTTTATTGCCTCAACCCATAATTCATTAAATAATGCTTCTTCTACATTAGTGAGTTTAATCATAAAAATGAAGGTTGTGTGGCTAACTTCATCTCTTGAGTTATTTATTACCCTAACACTTATAAATTGATCTCCTATGATCAATTCATGGGGATGACTTGATGCATATCTCCATTTTCTAAGTAGTTTCCCAATGGCTTCCTCATTTTCTTTCAAACCTAAATTCTCAATTTTAGACACTAAATTATCCTTATCTACGGACACTCTAGATTAGCAAGGGATAAAAGATTCATCAAAAATAATATGCACTAACTCTTCTAGTAATAAGGTTCTCCTATTAAAGATACTATAAGATTTTTCCTACAAAAGAGTAACCTAAATAGTCCTCTCATTAGAGTTAGAATCAAACTTCATGAAATTATTCTTCATATTATGTAATATAAAGAATTTACATCCAAAAACATGTGAGTGAGATAGATTTTGGGCCTTTCCTTTTAGAAGCTCAGAAGGACTTTTATTCAACTTGGATCTAATGTTTACTTGATTTAGCACATAGCAAGCGATGTTGACTACTTTAGCCCAAAAGTATGTAGAAAACTTATCTTCACTGAGGGTCTGTTTGACTTAGTTGTAGTTTTTTTGTAAAGTTGGATATAAAGCTGCTATGGTGGAAGCAACTTTTTGAAAAACTAATGTGGGTGTTAGAAGTATTTTCTTGTTTGAAAATTTCAAATAATAGCTTTCTAACAATGAACACTCTTATAGCTCATATTCTCAAAAGCAGGTTTTTATCAAAAAACTTTCTAAAATTTAGTCAAAAAGCTAGTAGCCAAATGTAGCTATAGTTTCTTTCTAAAAGGGAAGAAACCAAAATGCTGACCCAAAATGCTATGGTATTTTGGGGCTTGAGAAATTATGCTCTATCTTTGTCCCATTACTGAAAAGATAAAATTTTTCATTTTTAAATTGTTCATGATGATCACCATGGATAGATGTAATGGTACAAGTAGTTTTCCTTAAATTAAAATAGCGAAGATCTTAAATTTAAAAAAAAAATGATTCATTTTTGTGTCTCAAAAATCTTACATATATAAATTCACCAAAATCATTAATAATAACAAAGTTGTTTGACTTTCCACCCAAACTAGTGGTTTTAATAGGTTCAAACAAATCTATGTGGAGTATTTCTAAAGGTGGTTAAGTGATAGTGCCTAAAGATTATTGAAAAAAGACATAGGTTGCTTACCATACAGACATGCATCACAAAAATACTTTTAGAAAAATCTGGTCTAGGTACACCTCTAACTATATCAGCTTTTGTAATGTTTCTTAAGTGTGTGCATAATGGCAAGACACAGTCTCCTATGCCATAACCAGAACTCATATAGTGTTGGCTCCAAACAAACCCAATGCACAACCTAAGTTATCAAGATCAATCATATAAGAGTTATTAATTCTAATACCTTTTATATATTTTTTCCATTTAAATCAAGCAAATGTTTATCTTTAAGGAAAATTAACACTAAAGCCATCATCACATAGCTAACTAATACTAAAGAAGTTATGTTTCACACCATCAACAACATGGTCTTTTTCAATAGATAAATAAATTTTAAAACTAATTATACTAGACTCTAGGATAATAAACATTATGTTGTCTCCAAGAGTAACCTTTCCTCTACTTTTGAGTTCTAAAAAGAAAAAAATGCTTTTATCTTCAATCATATGTCTAGAGCACTAGGTGTATAAGTTCCTCATGCCTCCATCGGCCCTTAAGAGAAGCCATATTTGCAAAATAGATTTAGGTTTGTATTTTGGGAACCTAGACTTGTTTGGGTTCCTGATATTTAGTAATAAGAGAGCTATGAAAGTTTTTTTTGGAATCTATGCATATGTTTGGTTTGAATGTGAATAATGTATGCATAGATTTCCAATGGCATAAGAAAGAAACAAATGTTTTGGAAGAAATGCATGAGATTTTTTTATTTTTTGAGTAAATATATTTTATTTGTAATTTCTAAATTTTTTTAGTTTTTATTTGTACATCTAAGAAAGCCAATTTTTTTTCAGATAAGACATATTTTTTCTTTGACTAAAAAACTCCTTACTTTACTTTTTAAAATTTTCATATTTATATAGTATTTATATAGAAGTGTATTATATTTATTTTTAAAAGATGAAGAATTTTTCTTTAAACTAAAATATGTTTTATTAGAAGATTTGAATGCAATATGTAATTCCTCATAAAAATTAAAGAGTTCATCCTAACTAAAATCACGTACCTTTTCATCATTGGAATAATGAAAGTCACCTTTTACCATCAAACAAAGGTTTGTAGCTTCTTCTATAGTTTATTCTTTAGAAGAGTCTAAATCTGAGTTAATCTTGAATGCACGTTGAGTCCTACTCTTGTCTTTTTTGTATCATCATTTTTCTTTTTTTTTTTTTATCTTTTTGATTGGTGTTTCTTAGAAAAAAAAATATTCCCATTTGATGTAATCTGATTTTTACAATCATAGTAGAATAGATCAGTTACTTTTAAGGAGTTCTTAGTTTTACCTTAGCTTTTATTTGATCAAATCTCTTCTCTTTATCTTTAGATTTTGTTTTGAATTTCTTTGTTATAAGTGCAACGTCATCATCATTAGTGTTGCTATCCTGCTTGCAACAATTAAAAGTATTATCTTTAATGGCAGTTATCTTGTCCTCTTTCCTTCACCTACATAAGTATTTCTTTAAAGAATTTCATGATCATTGGCAATTGGCCAAGAGAGAGAGAGAGAGAGAGAGGAGAAAAAATTTGAATTAATATCATACAAATCATGACACAATTAATTGTCCAAATGAAAAAGAAAATAATTCAACTTTTGATTAATTAAATTAAGCATGATATATGGTTAGCCAAAAGGAAGTTTCAATGATTAGATTAGATTAGTATTTAATGCAATATCATGGGATATTCAATCAATTCATCTTGATTGAATTAAAGGGATAACATACAAGCTTCATTTAATAAAATCTAAGGAATATTCAAAAATTCAGCTAAGCTTGTTTCCTAAAATAGATTAAATTTAATTTAATGCACTAAATTAAAATTAAATGATGATGAATCAAATCTTAGGAGAATTTAAATTAATATTCATCATGAGATTAATTTGAATACAATTTAGGGTATGGTTAGCCATTGGAAGTTTCCAAAGAAAAATAGAAATTGTATAAAAGGAAAGAAGGCAATTTAATGGCTTATTTTAATTGAATTTAAATTAACCCAAATAAATTAAAATTAATTCAAATTAGTAACATTAGAGTAGCATATGATCAGACACAAATATTTCATGAAAAGCTAAGTTCAAATTTGCACATGCAATCAAGAGAATATTTAATTTGAATTCAAAATAATTCAAATTAAAGATTCAAACAAATGAATTTTTAATTTAGTCAAATATGGGATAATTTTGGAAACAATTTGAGTATCTCCCACATAAGTTATTTAGCAAATAATCATGAAAAATTTGCCAAAATTAATTAGGATGAAAAATAGAATAGGAGAGAAAAAAAACTAGGTCTTTCAAGCTAGTTATTATAAAGAATTCTTTTCACAAGACTCCATAGATCAAAAGAGAAGCCTCTAGCCTAGATATCTTTAACATGGAAATTTCACATGATGCTATAAAGTTCTTTTTGATGATTGGTTTGAAAATCAGGCTACCTCCTCTACTTTTCTTATCTCAATCCTCGATGTGTTCTAATACTAGTAATATGTTATCAATGATATTCATAGCTTTAACAAATGTTGTTTTGTTTTTTGATATGGTGCAGTAGAATTAGTTGTAGCCTTATCACTATAATTTTCTTGATGGTTTTGATAATGATTGAAATAATACTGATAGGTCTAAAGTTATCACATCTTGTGTTATCTTTGTTTATGAGATTGAGAACTATTGATGAGGAGGAAAAGTATTTATGCATATGGTCTCCATTAAAAAAGTTTTGAGTTGCAAGAATTGGTCAGGTTTTATTATGTCCTATGAGTGTTAGTATAACAACATAGTGTAGCCATTAGGATCTGCTATCTTGTAGCCATCAATGGAGAAGATAAGAGCTCTAAACTCATTTTTAGAAGGGATATCAATAAGATTGACGAAGTCATGGAGCAACTTGACCTAGCTGCTTTGGCACCACTCACTAGTACGCTTCCTCTAATGTTTATTGTTCCATTGATTTCCTAGTTGCTTCATCCTACTCTTCCCTAGTGCTTCTCCCCCTTGCTGCCCATGGATCCCCCTTCCTATGCAAATGTAATGGTTGGTGGCTTCCATGCTGAACCTCCCCCACCCAACCGAAACCTGCTCCTCTTTCCTCAATCTTACCATGATACATTTTCTAAAGGCACCTCCTCCTCCCTTTTGAGAAAAGCTATTGAAAGAATGATAAACCAACCCTTTAACTTTCTAAATCTAAGACATGGACATTGGCTAAACCTTTCAGGTTGACCCTCATTAAAAAGTTCACTTATAAGAACCCATAAATAGACTCAATTAGGAACCATTTTAATTATCTAAAGCTAGTTGGAAATTGGAAGGTGGGTCTCCTTGATGGGAGGCATATAATGATCAAGCTTTCTTTGGAGGAAGATTATGCAAGACTTTTTTTTTTCTAAAATGCTTTACCACATCGATAGTGTTCTTATTAAATTTCTAAAATGAACTCCCTCTTTTGATTTTAACATAGAACCCTCCATTACTCTTATTTGGATTGAAATACCTAGCCTAAAACTCTACTTATTTAATAAAAAAATCCTCTACCTTATAACTGCAATATTTGGAAGATCCCTTAAGCTATACACTCCTATATTCAACCTAACTAGGCTATTAGCTGCTAGAATCTTGGTTGAGATAGACTTAACATTACCTTTCAATGAAGAAATATGGATAGGAACACAATCTAATGGGTATTGGCAAAGGGTGGATATTGAACAAAAACCTTTGTATTACAACAAATGTAAAATGTTTGTTCACTCTTTGGACAATTGCTTCATTGCAAATCCAGAACTAAAAAAGAGCAAATATGATAAGGGAAATTAGCCAATGGAAATTAACATTCAGAAAGATTCAGACCCAGTTCAAATTCAATCTAAAATTCTCTTAAACAACAGCATAAACCATACTGAACATATGAAACCTAGAAACAACTTTTAGAAGCTTGACGATAATTCTAATAGAAGATAGTTAGATTTTGAACATTTGCTCAACCTAGTTGATGCTCCTAAAGAAGAGGACCAGCACAATTTGATTCCCAACAATAATTGAAATCACACTAATCTACACTAGCCATAAAGAAAACTGCAAAGCTTTTCTAACCAAAGAGCATGAAACTGAAACCATTCTTCAGTCTAAAAATCCAACTAACAGTAGTCCCAAAACTGATAACATCATTACAAGATTTCCACCTCCTTCTCAAAGCATTACAATAGATCACCTTAATTCCATATATGATTCCACAACTACTTCCACAATCCCTCATCATACTTTGAAACAAAACTTTATCCATCTAGTTGAATTTCAAAATTCAGCTAAAACCTTTCCAGAATATGGAAAAACTCTTATGCTTCAATCAATTGGACATAACCCCACTAGGGTACTGATGCCACCTTTCCATAACTTTACATTAGGCCTCTTAGAATCTAGATATGATTCCATAAATACTTCCACAGTCCCTCATCATACTTTAAAATAAACCTCCATGCAACCTACATTAATTTAGAATTCTACTGCAGCTTTTTCAGATCTTGGCAGAATTTTAGCTTAATAACACTCTAGTTAGAACCCGATACCAACCCGCACACCACAACAAACTACCATATCCTAGATAGAAATCCCAACATAAACTTTATCCAATCTAAAGAATAGTAACAGGTTGCAGCAACCTCTTAAATCCCTGGTAAAAATCTTAAACAATTTGATGGACAACTTATTACTATAGCAGACCAACCAAATACTTCTAGAGACTCTAAAAACAACCTTCTATTCATACCACAATTTGTCCCCATATCCTGAACAAAAACCACAACCTAAACTCTATCTAATCTGAAGAACAGCAACATGCTATAACAACCTCTTCATTCCCTGGCATAATTCTTGAACCTTTTGAGGGGTAGCCTTTTGCTATAGCAAACCAACTAAATCCCTACAAAGACTTTAAACAACAACCATTTGATCAAGACAAGGAACTAGAAAATGACACCCATAACCAGCTCCCTCCTCATGATCATATCCATTATTATGATATCCTTAATTTAGGTATGAATGAGTGGCACACAATCAAGAATAAGAAAAATGTGCAGAAAGGTTTTAGAGAACCAAAACATCTCCTTGCCAACAAAAATCAATATGACAGAGGCTACAATTGGGAAGAAAGTACTTTTAAGTGATCCGCTAGAATTAACACCACTCCTAGATAAATAACCTTATGATATGGAACATTAGAGGCATTGATAAGGCCAATGCCTCTAACAGGCTTAAAAGCATTGTTAGAACCCACTCTCTTGATCTATTTTTCATACTTGAACCTCTTATTTGAAGCCACAACCTACAAAAAATCAATAGATGCTTCCCTAATTTTAGCATCATTTCCAACTCTAGCAACAAAATTTGGCTCTTCTTCAAACCAAGATTCCAGATCCAAATGCTCATTGACTCAAGCCAATTCCTTCACTTCCACCTACATGATTCTAACTTGAATTTCTTTGCCACTATCATTTATGCTTCTTGTAACTATCAACAAAAATTGGAACTTTGGGAGGATATGAAACAAATTAGTTTGCAAACCAAAGACCCTTGGCTTGTTGAAGGTGACCTCAACATGATCTCAAGCCTAGTTGAAAAAAAGGGATGCAAAAAACCAAACCTATCCATTATTTCAATTATTATTGAATGCATAAAAGAGGCTAACCTTTTTTATGCTGGTTTCAAAGACAAACCTTTCACTTGGAAATGAGGGAGAACTTGGAATGATTGGATAGAGTCCTCACCAACCCTGAATGACACTCTTTCTTTTACAATTTGGAAATTCCTCACCTTGCTAGAATTTCTTCAGATCACTCTCTCTTATTGGTTAGCTTCAACTTCACCTCCAAATCAAAATACAACCCTTTAAAATTCCTCAAGATGTGGACTTTCCACCCTGACTTTATTCAATGTATTATTAGACTTTGGCAGTGTGGTAAAAATAATAACCCTTGGATTAACCTTTGGATCCTTCACAAGAATGTTACTCATGGACTAAAAAAATGGAACAAGGAGACTTTTGGAAACATCCACCATCAAGTCAAAATAATTGAAGAGAAGATAATCAAACTTGAACAAGAGATTTCCCACATGAAAAATAATGATACCTCTAGTCTTGAAGACAAACTAAATAATCTTCATCTTTAACTCCAACAATTCATCAATAGAGAAGAAGATTATCTTAGACAAAAAGTAGCTATTCAAAACTTCTTATAAGGGGATAAAAACTACAAATTATTCCATATTTGCATAAAAAAAGAGAAAAAAAAAAGAGTGAACAAAATTAAAAATGCTGATGGTAATTAGATTACCCACCAAGAGGCTATTGTGGGAGAATTTTTTAGCTAGTTCTCCAAAAACTTTTGCCAACCCCAGAATCAAATTTTTTCTCCTCTGCTTAACATTTTTTTTAAACTTTGACAAGGTCCCTATCAACAATCATGAACTCACCTCCACCCCAAATGAGGAAGAGATTAAGATTGCACTTAAGTCCATGGATTGATATAAAATAGCTAGTCCTGATGGTTTTATTGCTCTCTTTTATCAAAAATATTGGGAAGTTATAAAATCTGAAGTAATAAAAAGACATTCAAGCTTTCTTCATTAACCTGAGCTGCCATAAGTATTTCACCACTTCAGCCATTATTTTGATTCACAAGGAGCAAATTTGCCATGCCTAGGACAAGTTCATACCTATCTTTCTAACACCTGTTATCAACAAAATCATCAGCAAAATCATTGCCATCAGACTTCAAAAGATCCTCCTAACCTTTATCTCCCCAAACCAATCTGGCTTCATTAGAGAGAGAAATATTACTGACAACATCCTTCTAGCCTAAGAACAGATCAAAGACATTGACAAAAAATGTAGAGGAAGTAATGTTTTGGTGATGATTGACATAAAGAATTCTTTTGACACTCTTAGATGGGAATTTCTTCTCAACTCCATGAAAGTGAGAGGTTTTTCTCACAAATTTTGCATGAAAATTGACCCTCCTTTCCAATAGCCACTACAAAATTCTTCTCAATGTCCAAGCTAGTGGCCTCTTCCAAGCAACCAAAAGTGTTAAACAAGGTGATCCCCTATCCCCCACACTCTTCATTTTAGCTTTAGACATCTTCTCTAGAGAACAAAATAAAATCTCTTCCTCAAAAGAGAACATCAAATACCACTCCATTGGGAACATCAACATCTCTCATTTGGCCTTTCCTGATGACTTCCTCTTCTTCAGTAATGGAAATAAAAGAGAAATCAACACACATTTGGAAATCATCAAGGACTTCATGACCCTCTCTAGCATGTCTTTAAATACTAACAAATGTCTCTTTGTCACAGGGCAGCAAATCAACAAATCTAAAATCATACTAGTTTCACTCACACAAAGCTCCCCCTCCTTTACCTCAGAATAAAACTTTTCAAAGGAAAAGCCACATCATCTCTCTTTTATGATCTAATTGATAAAATTTAGCACAAATTCAACTCTTGGGAGAACTCATTTCTCTCCTTTAGTGGAAAAATTACCATTGCCAAAAGCATTCTCAACTTAATTCTTTTATATACTACCCAAGCCCAACACATTCCAAAAATGATCCAAAGGAAAATTAAAAGAATGCATAATAGATTTATATGGAGTCACAACCACAAGTCCACCCATTGGACTAGCAGGAAAAAGTTTTGTAAATCGACCACTAAAGGTGGTTTAGATTCAAACCATTAAAGATAATATCAAAGCTGACATATGCAAACTATGGATAAAAATCAAGGAGAACAAATCATTATGGAACTAGTACATATTAGGAAAGTATTGCAAAGGTATCCAATGATAACTATAAAAAGCTATCTGATTTAGCCATTTGGAGGAGTTTGTTTCAACACAAGGAAGAAGCCAAAGACCTCATCTTTTGGGACTTGGGGGATGGATGCATTGACATTTGCAATGACCATTGGATTGGGAGGAAACACTCTATTTGGAATTTGTTGATTCCAAGCCTCTTCAGACTTGCTTCATAAAGGATTTCTGGTTGAATGCAGATTGGGATTTACAAAAACTGCAACCTATTTTCCCTCCCCAAATCTGTAACAAAATTTGCAGTCTACCTATCAACCTTAAAAGAAAAGACACATTGGTTATCAAGGGTAAATCTATACATAATTCTATTCAGAAGATTCTCCTCTGAATTTGGTGGAAATAAACAAATTATGTACCATGGGGAAAAGCCATTTGGAACCCAAATATCTGACCCTCAATAGCCTTCTTTTCTTGGAGACTCTTTCACCACATTATTCCCCTTGATGATGTCCTCAATCTCAATGGCCTTAAACTTCCCTCAAGATGCCATCTATGCAAAGAAGAAGAAGATAGTCTCCTCATACCTTCATCCATTGAAAATTTAGTAAAATACTATAGAACATTTCTTATAAACAAACAAATGACCATAATGGAGATGGTCTCTTCAACTTGGTTCAACTCATGAATAAATCAAATCAAGAAATATACAAGCAGCCCACCAAAACTTTAAATGCAATTCTTATCATCCTTTGGCCCATTTGGACTGCTAGAAATGACCTCAAGCATAATGCTTCCATCATCAATGCTGAATCCATTGCTCTTAAGATCAAATCCCACGTCCAATTGATGGAAAAAGGAGTGGCTCTAAACCTAAAGAGCAACTATGTGAATACGGCCAGTTACAAACCTCCAACGTGCAACCTTATTTTCTAGAAGAAATTGGCCTAAGACTACATCAAAATTAATATAGATGGAAACTACAACACCAAAACTAGTAGTGCTAGAATTGGTGGCATCTTCAGGAACTACAAAGGTGATTGCATCTACTTCTACTCCATGCCCTATGCCGCCCTTTCAACACTTCATACTAAAATGGTACCACTTCACTTTGCACTCCTCCTTGCTTTAAGAAGACTCCATCTCAACTATTGGATTGAATCAGATTCATTACCTCTCATCCAAATCTTGCATGAAGTTTGGTTCCAGTAGCCCTATTGGTTCATTATCAAACTCAAGGCTATCAAAAAAAATCTAAGAATGATCCTCAAAGTCTCTTATTCCCATATATGGAAAGAAGGCAATATGCCAGTTGATCTAGTTACAAATCATGGAGCATAGCTTCAAATCCTATCATCTTCCAAGCACCCTGACAAAGAACTGAGCTTACTTGTACATAGTGACAAGCTGGGCTGCCCATACATTAGAACAAAATACTTGTAACCACCCCCTTTTTTGTCTTAATAAAATACTTGTAACCACCCCCTTTTTCTATCTTTTGGATTATTGTAATCTTTTAGTAATCAATAAATTTTCCTCTTTATGCAAAACAACAAGATTGAAGAATTGGATAAATGTTTTATTATCATCAAATAACTTGCTATTAAAAAAATCCTTGAAGTAATTAGCATTGATAAAATGGTTTGAGCAAAGTTATTTCTAAAAGTAGTTAAATTAACTATTTGATGTGTCAGATGTATTCAAAATCCATCCTCATGAAGAAGCTTTAATATACAAAATGGTGTTAGCTTCCTCTTCTTCTTAATATAAACATGAAAGAATCTAATATTTTAATCCACCTCCAGATAAAATTTTGATGATGCTTTTCATCTCCAAAAAATTTTCTTGATTAATACATTCTTTTAGTATCGATTGGTCATGTTTCAACTCATTTTCAATAGTTTCAGAAGTGTCAACTGCAAATTGCTTCTTTTAAAGACAAATTATAACTTTTCCTTCTTCCACTTGTTTATGAACATCACCATATAAATTTTAGTCCTATTGTTTAGATTTAGCTACTAGAGTTCTATGCAATTTTAAAGTTTAATCTAGGAATTATTAATTTATTCAATAGATCATGCTTCTTTAACATAGTTGCATAATTCATGGTGTGAAATCCACATGTTTTCAAATCTAAATAAGTAGAGTGTGGGTGAGGGATAAAGCTGATTTTCTAAAATTTTTGACACTATTAAACTACAATAGACTACCAAATTAAAGCTACAAACATGATACCCAGCATTAAAAAGACTAGCATAAGAAATAAAGTTAGCAAATTTGATCATAGTAGATGTGTTTGGTCTTAAACCACTTTTTCAACTAAATTAGTAATCTTATTAAAATCTTCACCAACAAACTAGGGACCAACCATGCTATTACCACACGAGGTGATCTTGCTCGATAAATCCCTTCTTATTTCTCTGGTGTAAATATCATAGACTATAACTCAATGGATTCTTACTTTGTTACAAGGAAAGAGGACATGTAGAAATTGGGCGTCATTTATAAAGATGTTGATTTGTATATTTCCATGATTGAAAACAAAAAACTATTGTTATAGTTTATGATCTATTTAAAGCTGACAAATCTTCTTAATATTCTAGAGGTGTTAATGTTGACCATAGGCTCAAGCACAACAAAGTAGTCTAATATATATATATATATATATATATATATATATATATATATATATATATATATATATATATATATATATATATATATATATATATATATATATATATATATATATATATATATATATAATGTTAAATAGCCTTTAGTAGAGATTTAGTTTCCCAATTTCATTTATATTTAAAATTAGAAAGTTAATTATGTGAATTGAGGGGCTGCCCTTTATGATCCTATTGGAAATTTTGTCCTTCAAAGAAGCTAGAATTCCAGCACTTGAGTGGGTTTGTAAATTCTCTACAATAACTAGATTGATGTGCTTCAACTCAATGAAACATTTAGGTTTTACTATTTTTAAGTTTTTAATGATCAAGCTTTCTTCAAATTTTATTATTGTTTTCTACAGCTGCTTCTTAGTTATGGTAATGGTGTTGCCATTACCATGAGGGTTATCTTATGGTTATGGGTAGGTGTAGAGATTCTCCATAGTTTTAAGAGATTTATTTCCATCCATTGCTTGAATAAGAACCTAACCATCTTCTTGAAATGCATCTTCACTATTATGAGAAAAGTCTAATTTGGAAGATTTATCATTAAATTGATATTTTCTTATTATGGCATCCACTTGGCTGTCATTAATTTATTTTCCATTAGCTTGGGTGTGTTTTTTGGAGCTTTTCCTTTATCAATAGTACCTTCTCTAAGATTGGGATGAGCGATATAATAGTTCTCTAGAAGATGTCCAATCATCCACCATTTAGTGTTATAGTTCTTTTGTTTGATTTCAATAGTTTGCCAAAATATGATTGATGGAGACTTATCTAAATCCCTTTAGGATGCTCAAATGTGATGTCCAATTCAATTAGGGCATGGGTAGTTAAGGATCTTGTTAAATTATAGTTGGATAAGTTAAGCTTAAGTGGCTTCCCAAAAAAGACAGTAAGGGAACAAAGTATTTGCTTATTGAAAAGGTGGAATACAAGATTTGGGAATCGAATCCACATTGGACAATGGAAGTTCTCCATTGTAATCAAAAGGTTTCCATTTTAGTATTTTCATAAGGATATTATTAATCTAGTACAACTTCTTTGAAATAAATGCTTGCAGAGTCTTCCTTCTCAGTGAGTTTGATGGATATATGTTTACTACCAAATAACCCGACATTCACCCAAAAGCTTCAGCTCTTCAAAATATTATCGGATGGCATCCATTAGGATGTATATGAAATTCCCAATTAATGTGAAATTGAGGTGTTCATGAAATAGAATTATTTTATATTTAGATAGAAAAAGAGTAGGTTTTCTATTATTGTGATTTTTTTATTAAGGAAATCATTCTCCTTGCCTTCAGCAAACATTTTGTGATTTTCTTTCTTAATGAAACACTTGATGAAATGGATTGGGAGCTACTTAAAAAATTAATAGAACAAATCCCCAACCAATTATTTTGATAAAAGAAAGAAGAACCTTTTCCTAAACTAATCTATTAGCATCGCATTTGAATTTACACAATTTTATTTAAATCAAAGAGTCACCATTTTTGAAAAGATATTTCAGAGGATATTTACCTTGGTTGTATCTTTTTGTCATGAAGTTAAATCACCAAATTCTCCTTACTTAAATGGATACCACAAATTGAAGTCAAATGCAACATTAAGATCTAGAAGACTTTTATAGCCTAGTCCATCCTCATAAATAGGTGAACAAGATTTCCATGTAGGGGCTCGATAAATTTTTTGTGACCATAAGATTTCCATGAAGGGGCCTAATAAAATTTTTGTGATATAGTGGTAGAATCCATAAAAAAATATTAAATAATCTTTCCAATTACCTCCAAACTAGATTTAAATATTTGCATGATCATTACCTCCAAACTAAATATATATGAAGTTGAAATTCCCTAGCAAATTTTTTTTGTAACAAACTAGATTTAATTATTTTTTGTAACAAACTAGATTTTATTTTTTGTGATCTAGTTAGTTTATTTAGTCAAAATAATAAATGATAATTAATTATGATTATTGAATGCAACTAGTTTATATATTTAGTACATATAAAATTTTTACTGAAATTTAAAATTATTATGAGAATTAAAATATGCATTATCATATCTAAATTATAGCATAACTTTTAAATGTTATATTTTAAAATTAATAAAAATACATGAAAATTTATATTTTTGCAAATTTCATTTTATAATCAAAGAATTGCAATTAGATTTCAACTCTAATGGATTACTTAGATTATTTTTCTTCGATTTGATAGATTACATGACCCACTTTTGAGTACAATCGAATTTATTATGATTTTTTAAACATTATCTAATTTTAATATTGAATGCATGCTACCCATTTTGAATATATTAAGAGTCATCTTTGATTTTTTTTTGACTTGCCCATGTAACTATCTATTTTTTAGTTATTTGAATCTCATATATATTTAATATAAATTATTATTTTTAAATATTATATTATTATATGACAACATGATGTTAGAATAACATATTTTTTGAAATAATTCAAAATGACCTTCTTGCTTATAAATAGTTCTCTTTCTCTTAATGAAAGGATTGGTCTTTTAAATTCAAAAAATCTCGAGAAAATCTTAGAGAAAACTTATTAGATTTTCCTTTCAAGTTTCTATACATATTTCGAGATCAAATCTTTGATTTGGATGCTTCAATATCTTCAACTAAGCAGACATTCCCAAATTACTTGAGTTTGTTTTCTTAATCTTTTTTTTTAGATGTCCATACTATTTTCACCATTTATTTATTATTTTAAATAATGAATTTTTGGGGTATTAGTCTTTGGACATCAAAGTTTAAGTATCTCACATCAAAGTTTTTTCAATCATGTTTTTTTGTGAAATACTTTTGTGAAATAGTTTATAAGAATTATTTTATCTTGCTAAAATATTTATCTTCATACAAACATCTTTCTATTTCTAGAAATATTTTTTATTAATCTTATTTTAATGATCATTTATACTTAGATCTATTTTATAAGTATATTATAAGCATTTTAAATTAATTCATTTGCTTGAAAATACATTCATATTTGTTAGATCTCTTCTTTTAATTAAAAGCTTATCTAGTTTACTTAGATCTATCATATACTAGTTTTATTTAAGTATTTTGTGATCTTTTACATTAAATTAAAGTATTATCTTTTAAAATAAAAGTAATTACTTACTGGATTTCAAAGTTTTTTTTCTAGAATTATTGTAAGTTAAGTTTCATTATCAAAATATAATCTATAAAAAATTGAATTATTTAATTTTCACTTGTCATTTCATTCCAACTAATATACTTTATATAAATAGTATTTTATCTTGCTAAAATTAGTAAAGCTTATTTTTTATTATTTAATCAATTAAGAAAAAGTTATTTTGTAGAGAGATAATCATTCTTACTTTATTATATGCATACTAGTTATAATTCCTCTTAAAATTAAAATTTTTATTTATTAAAATTTATTTTGTTGTGCAATAGACTACTATTAATTTACTTTAAAATCATTTTTACATTACTCTATAAATTACATTAAGATAAATATTTTAGTAAAATTAGTTTTAAGATATTTATTTTATTATTTCTTATCAAAATTAAGTACGTATTTTTTCTTGTTAAAGTTGTTTAAGAATTTATTATAAATTATTAAGTTTAAGATGTGAAATCACCTTTTTATTTGGATAGCTAGGCAAATTGTAAAAAATATATTATATCTAAATTTATTATTTTGTATTTTTTGTACTTTAAAAATTTATTTGAGTTGTACTCGCCCCTTTGTAGGAGAGTATGTGTTATTATGGGGTTGTACTTGCCTCATTTTAGAAGATTACGAGTTCTAAGCTATTTTGTATATAGTGGATTCTTAGGTGGTGTGGCTAGGCATGGACGTAGGCTAGTTTTATAGTTTAACCTAACCACATAAAAATTGTGCGCTTGTTGTCTCTTTTTATTTTTGTTGCATTGTATATTATAGCTTGGTATTATTAAATCAAAAATTAATTTTTTTACTAAAAGTTAAAATTTTAGATTTAACCTTTAATTTTTTAAGTAACACCCAATTCACACCCCCTATTGGACGCCATAGTGACACACATCTACTGAAGGTTAAAAGGTGTACTTCATGCAAAAGTTTTTCTTTAGATCTTGTTAATGAGTTCATCATAAAGGTTAGAGTCATTTTACCTTTGCACATGTTCAAACCCAAGTATTTAAATAAAAATTTGGGTTTTTTTTGAAAGTTTGTATAGTTCTTAATCTCTCTTGTCCTCTTTCTAGAAATGGTTTTGCTTTGGATAAATTGGCATTTTATTTTGTTGATCTCACACCTAATGACATTTCAAACTTCTTAATAGTTTTGATGAGTTTCTCAATTGATCTATTGCTATCTTTGCAAAATAGAAGAACGTCATCAGCAAATGCTAGAATGGAGATGATTTCTTTTGCTTTGGTAAGTAGCATATTTCATTATTATTATTGAATATTGGATTATGAAGCTTAGAGAACTAGTGTAATTCTAAGATGAAAAGAGTAGGAGACAAAGGGTCTCTTTTCTTAACATCTTTATTAGCTCTAAGAAAATCATGTGAAACACCATTTATGAGGAATTTGTAGTGATTTTTTATCAAGCAACCTTTCAATAATTATGAAGAGTTATCGACCAAAACCTCTAGCTTCCAAAGCATCTAAATTAAATTTCAACTAGTTGTATCTAATTGGCTTCTTGCTATCAAGTTTTATAATTAAATTCCCACCCTTGCATTTTATATTTACATCTTTTACTAGATTCTAAGCCAAGAGAATGTTGTCGATAATGTTCTACCCTTAAGCTTGGTTAGAAGATATGATGGAAGGACGTAGGGGTTGGTTGCATGTAGTTAGGATTTTGTGATCACTTTATTAATAGTTCAAGGCTTATTAATTTGAATTTATTCCAGCTATGAGTGTCATTTTCATTAGTAATAAATACCATTGAAGATGTAGAGAAGTTCTTGTGTTTCTTTTCACCTCTAAAGAAGCCTTGAATGTTAGTAATGTCATCAACTTAAAAAATCTACAAAGCATGTTGATAAAACAATACTATAAACCTATAAGGTCCAAAAATTTATAACCATTGATTGAATCCACTACTTCTTTTATTTTAGTTTCATCAAAATCTTGGGTGAGATTGAGAGCTCAAACTTGGATTTTTTCCTCCTGAAAGAAATGTGAGTATAAGATGTGATTACTAAAATGTTTAATGTTAGATTTAAAAGGATTTGATGTGACTTGCTTTATAATTTCTTCTTAATTAGAAAGCAATCCCTTTGTACGGTCTCTGAATTTTGTAATATTCCGCCTTTCTCTTTCTTCCATAACACAAGTATGGAAATATTTGGAGTTCATGTCTCCTTCTAAGAAAGCACTAATTGTTACTTTTCATCTCCATAGATATTTTTCTATATTAATGTAATTTTGTGAGTTGCAATGTTAAGTTTTAAAACCAAGACTATATTATAGTGAAGTAATTTTCAGATAGCTTCCTTTCTAAAAATAGATTATGGTTTCAATTACATTTATAAGCTTATTAATAGTTACAAATACCTCTTAGTTTCATTTTTAGGGTCATTGCAAGGTTTTATGAATTTTCCATATTCTTATCTAGGAGTTTAAAGAGGGTTCTAGTGTCCAAGATTCTTAAACACAACTAAAAATGTCATTATATAGATAAGTCACTACAAACATAATTGCTCAAAGTGAAAATCAGATTTAACGATTAGAGTGCATCAAAATTTGGCAAAACTAACTCACTGATTTACTATCCAAGGCAAGCAGAGTCAGAGAGCATCTTATTATTCAACTAACCAAACTGAACATAGATGAAGAATCCATGCAAATAAAATATGCATACTCACAAAGCTGGATTGATTCAATGGAAAGTACTTTTAGATTGGGAAGCTTAAAGGAATAACTATGAATTGTAGAAGATTTAAGATAAAAGCTACCAAATATTTATTGATTGGTGGTGAGTTATTCTAAAGATCAATAACTTCACTCAACATGAGTTGAGTATGAGAGAAAGAGCATAAAATGCTACTTGAAGTGTATGTCCTAATATAAGGGCAAGCTAAAAAATAACCTTAATAGCAAGCCATCACCAGAATAAGATCAAATTTTTAGAAGTAAGCTACTCAAAAAAGTAGACTCATGCATATAAGGCCGATTAAAGAAGGACGCTCGATAAACAAAGTATGGAAACTGGCTACATTAGCAGACTCACCCAAGGCTAGTGAGTGACCAAGAAAGATTAAACAACTTAAATGATCAAAGTTTAACAACTCTAATATGATAAATTGATTCACCAAATTAGAGAAGGTAGTAGGTCCCCCACACTAATAGGCTATAAAGTTTACCACTCACCAAACATTGCTCATCTCAATATTTTAAGGTGACTCCCCATATATACTTCACTTAGCATACATGTAATTACTATATGTAATTGCCTTCACCAACTATTATTAAAAGATTTCTTTAAAAAGGAGCGAGAGAGGGGATGGGCGGGGGGAGTGGAACTTTTTCTAACCTTATATTTTCTAAATACTTGACTTAATGTACATGTACTTATTATTACTTTTTATGTTTTATTTTATCTAACAATATATCCAATAATCTCAGAAGGAGCTTTACTGTATAGATAGATTCGAATTCAATACGAAGAAATACATTTGGATGAGTATAATTGTCATTCTATGAGAAGTACACTCGCTTATCGGATCCAAAGAAAAAGATATTTTTGGTTGTGGTATTTTAATTTGGAGTCATAGGGACACCACACGATCTTAGGGGTACTTATTAGAGTGACCCGGTGTGACATTAAGGTATGATGTACTATGTTGGAAGATAGAAACATCACCCTACAATGGACCTAATCACCTAATAATGACTCCTAAGAGATGAGTCTACATATATACCACAGATCTTTCCCCTACTTTCCATGGATAAGTAAAGTAGGGTTTATTTTTTGTCAGGCTCTTTAGTTCCTTATGGAAGCAAGCTCCCATAGTCAATTACATCTTAGGGAATTAGAATTTTCTAAGAACACTCTCGATTAAAATAATCAATATGTATCTCCAAAGATTTCAAAGCTAGGCTATCAAAAACTTAGATACTTTTAGGGAATCAAATGGAAAAGTTTAAATAGAAAGTCTTATTTATAGATTTCATAGGAAGATAAGTAGGGAGCACCCAAGATACTAGGAAGCCTACTGGGTGCTCTAATCTACCCTATAATGAGGCTTTATATTTTTGAATGAGAGAATTTACTTTGGTTTAAGTTGGAATCTCATTAGAATGCTAGACCTTATAGTCTAACAACACAAGATTGTGGAAATGCTTGAAAGGTAATGACTTATACACATAGCTCAAATGAAATAAGTAGCCTCATAACCTAAATCTAAAATACTTTAGCATAAGCTAGAAGCATGACCTAAGTTTAATCATGAAAGTGGGATGTAATGGTTTACCTCCACAAGAGAGAATTGACACATCCCAACTCTTTTGGACTTACAACCGCTTGGAGTGGTTGCTAGTTAACACCTCTTATGCTTCAAACCCATGTAGGCTAGTCTTATGTAAATGAAAGATAGCCAGGCTATTATTCAATTGGGAAGGAAGTTAGAGTCCCAAAGTCACTCCCCAAGAGACTTGATAATGTTTGGTATGTAAACATGACTTAGACTAATGTTAAAATTTTATAATTTTTTTTTCCTTATAATCATTTGACACATTTATTTTTGGATCAAAACTTGGAATAATTATGCCTATATGCATGATAAAATTAAGTCATAGGCTAAATCAATTAGAAGAGGTGTTCTCCACTATAAGGGATTACTCTTAAAGGTCAAGCATATCCCCTTTCATGCAAGAGTGAAGACCATCCCTATCTAAGAGTGACACAATATGATATGCATGTTGTTAGAGCATACAATCATTCAGCTAAGGGGTTACCAAATCATTTATTATCTTGCTTAAGAACCTAAGCTTTATAATAAATTTATGAGTTATTTACTGATAGAAAATTTAATTTTTTTTCTAAAGAGCCTACCCCATCTAGGCCACACATCAAATCATCACATTTTAAGAAACCTATGAAAAGGATTCTATTTCTATTGCACAAACTAAACATTTGAATTTCAAAAAAAAATAATAAGAGGTCGGTGCGGCCAGGTACTACCGTATAGCTCAGAAGAAAAGAAAGTTGGTTAGGAACCCATATTACAATTGAATATTACATTTAAAATGAATGCTATGGGGGTTTCAATCTTTATTCTTCTTTCCTTTCCTTGGATATATTTACTCTAGACTTCATAGGGCCTCTTAAGTCTTTGCCTTCTATCCACTGCTCATCCTAAACTCCATAGAAATAATCCTAATCCTATTATAAAAATTATATATTTATAAAAATGAAATCTAACTACACTTACAAAATAATAGTTTGCTAAATAAGCATATAAGCCAAACAATTATATTTCACATATTTGGACTTAGCACCCTACACTTGGTTAGCCAAACCCACCTGTCCTAATTGGATTATGCTTAGGGGCATAAGTAGTACTTGTAAGTAAGAACATTTATTTAAATTTATTATCACATTAGTTTGTTTAGCACAATCCCCTGCATAAAAAATTATTAGGTTACTAATGACCTAACATCTAGTCTACACATAAATAATCCTAGCATCCAGTCTAAAATATTACATCATAAAATAAAATACATCATACACTGGCCTAACTTAACATTAGAATTGGTTACTTAGCATTCTAATGTGTGTGCTAAGGCTTAGTGTGGTGTGTTTTAATTAAGCTTTAGAAGTATGTTTGTCTAAAGTTTTAGAAATGTTTAAATTGTCATGTTGACCAATTTGATCAAATTGGCCAAATTGGCCAAATTGGCTTGAGCATGGATTAAGTCTATGTTCAATTGGTCATTTATAATTGATTGGAAGAGTTGATTTTAATTGATTTGAATTATGGAGAGATTTGATTTAATTTGACCCTTTAGTTTAAATTGGGATAAGTAGGCTAATAGGGTTGGGTTGACCAAATTGGGTCCAATTGAAGGTTGGATCATGTTTAATGTTAAAATGGTGATTGGTTGGAAGCATTAGTTTCAACCAATTTGGTCTAAGATTTGATTTGGTTCAATTTGACTCTTTGGGTCAAAGGGTCCAAATTAGCTTGATTAGGTTCAATTAGTGGTTGTGTTGTGTTCAATACTCAATTTATGGTTGAGGAGAATCATTGATTATAATTAGATTGACTTAGAACATGGTATGGCCCAATTTGTCCCTTTAGGTCAATTTGGGTCAACTTGGGTCAGGAGGCCAAATTAGGCTTATTAGGTTCAATTTATTATAGTGGAGTGTTCAATAGGGACCTATAATAATTAATGAAGCGATTGGATGACTTGATTTGATATAATGGGAGTTTAATTAGACTTTGGCTTAATTACCCCTTTTAGGTCACTTTGGGTTAAGTGACTTGGTCAAGTCAACTTGGACCAATTGGGGTTATGGATGTTTGGGACATGTTCAATGATAAATTGAAAGTTGATTGGTGGCTTTGATTATAATTGATTTGAACTTAATTAGGTTTTAACTCAACTGAACCTTTTAGGTCAAATGGGCTAACTTGAGTTGATCAAATTCCCATTGGTTTAATTGGCTTGAATGAAAATGTTGGAGTAGTTTGAAATGATCCATTGAATAATTAGAGTGATTGAAAAAAAAATCAAATTTGATTTAGCTTATTTGAATGTGTTTGAATGGAGTTATAGGATTATGGTGGGTCAACTTCGTTAAAGTTCATGTTGATTTGGCTTGGAGCTTGGATTGGAGAATCAAATTCAATTAAGACTAATTGAATAGGTTGGAATTGGTTTAGATCCATCTACATGAACTTAAGTTTGGATGAGTGGTTGGATATGAGTTTTGGTTCAGGCCTTAGGGCAGGTGAAATCTATTTGTCTTAACGTAAACTCTAGGCTTAGTGTTATGCCCTATAAGTCTCTAGATTTAAGCTTAGTGTTCCCTTAATCACTAGAAGTGTCCTAGTACTAAAGAAGTCCAAGTGTTTAGAAGGTTCCTATGTCTAAGATAGTGGGGATCAATCCTCACTCCAAAAGTGAGGTCAACAAAAGGACCCCAATAGGTGAAGTATAATTGACAAGGTTCATCGCATGCATTAGCATGGACTGAGATGATCAATAGCATTCGAGAAGTTCATGAACATCAATGAAGATTGTTCATACCTAAATGGAGGGGTAAAAGAAACTTAGATCTTAATGTAATTAAGTTCATTTTGATTTCATGCCAGGGGCATGGGAGGAAGATTGTCCGCATTTGGCTTGATTTATTCGCTATTTAGTTTAGTGTTGAGGATACAAAGAATGATCATACAGGGCAACAAGTCATGCCAAGGGCATGAATGAAGATTTGCTAAGAATTATTGTTTGAAGTTTTCTTTGTATTAAATACAAAAAGATAATTTTTTTAGGGATTGAATCATGCCAAGGGCATGAGTGAGGACCTTATTAAAGATGACTGAGATTTAGATTGGAGTTGGTGTAGTTTGATTAATTTAGTTTGGTTAATTGATTTATTTGATAAATTTTGTATGACTTTGGTAATTCATGTTGATTTTGATTTATATTTGGTTTCTAAAGAGATATGAACACTATTGGTTTGTGATGGCACACACTAAGGAGGGGCTATAAAAGCCTACACTTGCTTTAGATTTATTAGCTCAAAAGAGCAGTCCACCCTTTCGTAAGATGATGCCCCTCAAACTAAAGGGGAATCTACTAGGAGAAGGGCCATAATAGCTTGATCCAATCCTAAATTAGTCATTATGGAAAGGGGTCTCGAGGGCATGGTCTTAACCCTAAGCATATGCAAATGGACCCAATCGGTGAGTCACACTATAGAAGGGCTATAAAAGGCCAAACTTAACCTAGATTGACTGACTCAAAGGGATAGTCTACCAACCATACAGTAGAGGTTATCCAACCTAAGGGTTGTACATCAATTTGTGATGGTTGAACTAGGAAGAAAGCTAGGGGACTCACATCTTTCAAAGTAGAATCAATCACTGGGGTAACTTGCTAATCACGTAGCAAGCCAAACCCAACCTAGGGAGACTACTAAGTGAGAGCCACTTGGGATCTTACCTCATCTTGAACTAGTGAAGGTCAATCCTATAGGGAGTTTTGCTAATACTGCATGAGAAAATAAGATGTCTACTTGGGAAAAGGTGCCACTATAGGTCTTATCCTAATCCATAAGAGATGTTATTTTATTTTTGGTTATTTATTTAGTGTGGACCTTATCAACTTGTGATGGGCCACACTAAGGGGGAGCCACAGGGGATTTGACCTACCTTAGATTTACTAGCCCAAAAAGATAGCCCGTGCATCCATAGAATGATGCCATCCAACCAAAAAGGTGGCTACTAGGAAACGGGAACTTCTTAATCCAGCAATAACCTGAGTCATGTTTATATGGTGTCTTGAAGTCATAATCCAAATAGAATGCCCACAAGGAAGGTGCCTTTGGGGGTTTTATTCTAATCTCTAAAATTTATGAAGCCTGTAAGTATATGGTGGTCGACTTAGGGAGAAAGCGTGGGGACCCACACTTACCTGAGTGGTGTCATCCGCCGGGTGGGTTGCTATCAGCAAGAAGAACAACATTGCAATGACCAATCTAGAAAGAAAATATTAGGGACTCACATCTTCCTTAGCGAAAACTGACTGTCAGGATAGTCTATCATTGACTAGATAATTACTATCTGATCAAGGGTGACCACTAAGCCTGGGGTCATGAAGATGATTGAACTTGGGCTTGAAGTAGTCAAGAGGGAGAGGAGCCACCAGGGGTCTTACCCTAACCCTCAGATATATATTTATACCCAGTCAGCACACGATAGTTGGACCAAGAAGAAAGATCCGAGAATCACATCTTTAAAAACATAATTAGCTATCAGGATGACTTACTAGCTATATAGTAAAGTACATCGAGCTGACAAAAGGGGCTCATTGGTTTGCAATGGTCAAGCTAGAAAAAAACATAGGGACTCACATCTTTTTAGGCAAGGGAAACTACTAGGGTGATTCACTGGCAAGTGGTGAATTAAACCTGACCTAGAGTAGCTAATAAGTGACTACCACTAGGGGTCTTATCTCAATTTAAAGTAGTCCAAGGCGAATGGATTTGTGTTTGATTTTTTTTGTGTTTGTGTGCAATTTTTTATTTGTGTTGTGCAAGTAAGGGTTAGGATGCCACTCAAGTTCTCTTACACTTACCCTAAACACATCGACAGTTTGGTAATTGAAAACATTCTAACTTGGAGAATAATTCAATTAAAATGAATTTTTTATTGATGGAAAAATTATTTGGGACATTGTTTATGAATAATATTTTTTAGGTAAATCCTATTGATCATAAGCATTGGTCGTTCACCTTTATGGTTGATCAGTTGATAGAGCCACCTTGGTGGGCCTTTTCTATGGCAAAAGGGCCTTCCCAAGTAGGTTCAAACTTGCCTTCCATCTTGTGATGGGTCATAATTAGTCTCCATAAAAATAAAATAAGCTCTCTAACTCAAAAAGTGCTAGGCTAACCAACTTATTATGAGCATGAACCATTATACCTTTATACAACTTGAAGTTTTGACATGCTCGTAAGTATCTCTCCTCCAAACCTTCGAGTTCTTCCAACTACAATTTAGCATTTTTCTTAGTTGTGATTTTACTACCCACAACTATCCTTAATGATGGGAGTTGAACCTCTAAGGGCAGAATGGCTTTAGATCCATACACTAAGAAGAATGTGGTAGATTCTGTTGGAGTTCTATAGGTTGTGTAGTAAGCCCATAAAGCTTCAACTAGCTACTCATGCCATTATTGTTTGTTGTCATCGAGCATTTTATTGAGTATTTGGATGAGAGTTTTGTTGAAGGCTTATGCTAAACCATTCATCCATGGATAGTAGATGGTAGAGTACCTCTAGTCAATGTTATGTCTTCAGGCAAAGTTATTGATCTTATTTCTTTTGAAGATAGTACCATTATTAGATATGATTTGGCAAGGCACTCCAAATCTATATACGATATGGTTCCTGATGAATTGGAGCACATGCTAAGATTTGACTTCCCTAAGTGAAATCACCTTTGCCCACTTGGAGAAATAGTCTATAGCTACTAGAATGAAACGATGACCCTTTGCCGATGAAAGATCAACTAGACCCACTATGTCAGTACCCCAACACTTGAATGGCCACGAGGCTAAAATTGGATGTAGAATGTTAGGTGGTTGGTGTAGAACCACTCCATGCACTTGGCATTGTGGCAATGCTTCACTATGTCTATGCAATCTGTGATCATTATCAGCCAATAATACCAAAGTATTTTGATTTTGGCTTGCATCATGGAGCCAGATTGATGAGCTCCACATAGAGTGCACCCTGGTCCGACCTTATAGGATTCACATTTGTCTAAATAGCATAACCAAATATGATCGAAGGACCATCGATATAAGAAACCGTCAATGAGGCCGTAGAAGAGAGCCCTCTACTTTACTTAATGGGCTTCAGACTTATCTTGAGGTAGTTTTCTTTTATTTAGGTAATCAATGAAGGATTGCCTCTAATCAAGCTCTTCATCCTTTTCGGTAATAGTAACCTCCCCTTCAAGAGCGTATTTGTTGATGAGTATAATGTCAATAAGAGGCAGAACTCATCTATTATGAATCTCTATTAATATGCATGCACCTTTCGAACACACCAATTCTTTAGCGAGTTTGGCTAAGGCATCACCTATGACATTTTCTCCTCGAGGAATCTTATAAATTATGACCTCTAGGATCTAGGCTAGTAACTCCATGATGTACTTATGATAGTAAAGAAGTTTGGGCTTCATAACCTTATAAGATCTAATAATTTGGTTACCAACTAGTTATGAATCCCAAAAATTACTAATATTTTGGATTCTTAATGAGATGGCTAGCTCTAGATTTGCAATCAGAGCCTCATATTTGGCTTCATTGTTGGTGCAAGGTTCAGATAAATGGTATGAGAATCTCATCATATCATGGTCTGGTGTGAGGAGGACTATCCTTACCCTTACCTTACTTGGGAGAGTAGATTGTGGTTCTTCTCCTCTTTGAGAGAAAGCCGCACCATCAAAGTACATCTCCCAACATTGAACATTTAGCATCCCCTAAGTTTACGATTTGTTCATCGGGAAGATCATCACTAAGCAGGGAGTCTACAGGAAATGGATGTGTTGCTAGAAAGTTCGCAAGTCCATATCCTTTCACTACATAGAGGGATACGTGTGTGATATCGAACTATGATAAAATCATAGACCATCATGCCAACTATCCAAATGGCATCAGTTGTGATAAGATATTGTAGTAGATTGACTCTAGAAATCATGTTTATGAGATTGCATATAATGCCATAGCTTCTAGGCTGTGAAGATCAAAGCTAGGCATTGCTTCTCAATGGGTGGATAGTTCACCCTTAGTATCAAATAATAGGCAGAGTACATTCTCTTTCCCCTTGTCATTGGCTTGAGCCAACATAGTGTCAAGAGAGTCATCTATTGTAATAGTGTAGAGTATGAGGAGTTTGCCTGGGATAGGGCACTAAGACTGGTGGCATCATAAGATACTACTTGATACTTTTAAATGCATGTTGGAATTTATCATCCCACTTGAACTTGGCATCTTTCTTGACTAGTGTTGAGAATGGTTGACATCTACCTGATAGGTTGGATATAAAGTGTCTTAGAGATGCCAATCTCTCTTAGAGTGATCTGAGTTAGGTTAGACTTTTAGGGGGTGACATTTCTAATATTGCTTCCATCTTCTCTAGATCGATCTCAATCTCAAGATGTCTAATAATGAATCCTATAACATTCCCTGGAGTTATTATGGTGTTTATTTTTGGTTATGATTAAGATGATCAGGTACAACATCGAGGAATAGTGCACTATCTTGAAAGATAGAAATCATTACCCTATGATGGACTTAATCACCTAATAAGGACTCCTAAGGCATGATGGGTCTTCGAAAGTACTAGAGATTTTTTTTCCTACTTTACATGGATGAATAATGTAGGGTTTATTTAAATCGGGTTCTAAAGTTTCCTATGGGGGCAAGCCCCCATAGTTAATTACATCCTAAGGAAGGTGAGTTCTTTATAAATACTCTAGATTAAAGAAGGCAATTATTGTCTCCAAAGAATTCAAAGATAAGACTATCAATAAATTGGTTATGTTTGGAAAATAAAATGGGATAGATCAAAGGAGAGATTTATTATCATAACCAAAAGGAGATGAGTAGGGGATGCTCATGATGCTAGGAAGCCTAGTGAGCATCCCAAACTATCTTATGGCTAGGCTTTATATGTTTGAAATTGAGGAGAATTATATATTCGAGTTGAAATTTTATTAGAAATCTAGGGCTTATAATTCCACAATATAAGATTATGGAGATGCCTAAGAGGTGATGATTTATGCTTATAGCCCCAAAGGGAAACAACAACCTTAGATCTTAAATCTAGGGAGCTTCAATAATGGCTAAAGCATAACCTAAATCTAAGGCGAAAGTGGGTATATTATTTACCTCCATAAGAGAGGGTAAACTACCCAACTGCTGGACTTATAATCGCATGGAGTGGCAGCCAGCTAACTCCTCCTACAATTTAAAACCATGTGGTCAAGTCATATATTTTGCAAGATGGCTAGGTTGTTATTATTTAAAAAGAAAACTAAAGTCCTTAAACCCACTCCCTAAGAGACTAGAGCATGACTGGTATGAATAATGACTTAGTCTAATGCAAATCTTATCAAATTTTATTTGATTCTGACTCTTTATTTTGACACACACAATAGGATTTTATATGCTTAAATGTATGATGAAATGGTTTATGGGCTAAATCAAAAGAGAAAGAGATGTTTTCCAACATAGGCTCTCAAAGGTCAAGCCTTTTTCTATCTGGCAAAGATGGAAACCCTCTCTTAGTAAGAGTGAAACAAAATGACATGCATGATATTAAGCATACAATATCCAGCAAAGGGGTTGCTAAATATTTTATTATCTTGATTATGTCCTAGGGTTTATGTGAATTTATGAGTTATTTTAGAAAATTTAGTTATGAGTTGTAGTTGGGGTAGAAAATTTATTTTTTTATAAGAGCCTAAATGGACCAGGCCACACATTAAATCATCATATATGAAGAAACTAAGAAAATACATGCCATTTTTATTACACAATATAAACAAATCATTAAACAATTTTTAACCTCAACGTGAAAGAATAATAGGCTAGTGCAGTCGGGTACCACTGTACAACCCAAAAAGGAAATGGGTAGTCGAGCTCTACCCTTATACAACACGGTATGTGAAAGAATAATTACAAATTACAAAATGATAAGTGTTATGGAGGATCTTCAAGTCTTCACGCTCCCTCTATTTCATTATTTATTTGCTTCATTTGATTTAAAAGGCTCCTAAGCATCACATGGCACCCCAAGATTAAACCCTTTGGCCAATGTTTATCCTTAACCCCCATAACACTTAACCAAATTCTTAATGCACAATTACATTAAAAGAATGGAAAATTAAATCTAACTACACCTGCAAAACAAGTGTTAGCTAAACACACCATACAACTGAAGCAATTATATGAATAATTTGGACTTAGCACCCAGCACATGGGTAACCAAGTCCACCTGTCCTAATGTAGATTATGCTTAAGGGTTAAGCAACCTGCAAAAGAGAGCATTTATATTTATTTTAAGCGCCCCTTAAGCATAATGTTCTATAGAAAATATAATTAGGCTAATCATGGCCTAACATCCAGTCTATGAAACATACACCCTAACATCTAGTCTACAACATTACATCATAAAAAAACATATATCAAACCATACACCACCTTAACATAAAGCTAGAAGTGGTGACCTCATCTAATGTGTGTGTTAAGATTTGTGTGGTATGTCTTAACTAGGTTTTAGAGTTAAGATTTTCTAAGTATGAAGGACATTTAATTATGAAGGGTGGTTTCACTTTAAATGGTTTAACTAATTTGCAAATTTTACTTAATGTTTTCTTTTATTTCACTTGACCTACACTCAAAAACTAAGTGTTATAAAGAGAAGAAAAGAGAGGATCACTCTCTTTTATCCCTACCTTAAGTCACATCTAAAGCAAATTAATTAATTAATTCCCTTTAGTGACTTATTACATGTTTTAATTAGTCCTAAGTTTAGGTTCACTTCAAATAAACTCATTCAATAAGAAAGACATCTTAAGATTAGTTGGAATAAATTACTATCACATAACACATGTTTGTTCATTTCTTTCTATCATACATATCATGCATATGAATAAATTCTAAGCATAGCTATACATGAAATTTGTATTTTAGCACACTTAAATGATGAATGTGAGTAAACATATTTGGAATTAATATCTCATTTGATTGAATGATTTTATCATATTAATTTAAAGCTCTATCTAAATTCTTATGCAAAAGCATAAGGAAAGAACCTTAAATCACATGACTAATCAACTCAACCAATCAAACAGAGCATGAATGTATATATTTTTAATAGAAAAAAGGAGTTTTCATTCATTAGCTAAGTACACATCTACATGTATAAAAGTTTTAAGCGAGTACGACACCATTATTCTGCACCAAGGAACGAGGTAGGAACCTCCTTGGGGATACTTAAAGTCATGCATCCTTGGAATGCCCAGACTAATATACCCACTATCCTTAGATATATATGGATGTATAAACAACTACAAGAATAGAAAGCCATGCAAAAAATTATATTTTGATTTGATTGATTATTTTGTGTAAATGAATTAAAGCTCTATCTAAATTCTAATGTCCAAATGCATAAGAATGAAATCAAGCAAGTACGTCGCCATTATTTCACAACAAGGGAACGAGGTAGGAACCTCATTTGAGCTACTTAAAGCCGTGCATCCTTGGGATATCCAAATTAATATACCCGCTAACATTTTTACTTATATAAATCAACACATGAATATAAAAAAGAAACTTCACTTCATACACTAAATTTATATTCACTTGCATTTCCTATGTATATAAAACTAAAGTTACAATATATTCATTCATTAATAAAATTTTGAAAATATATTTGAGAGTTAAAAGTGATACTAGCCACACATATTTTTAATTAAGCCAACACATGCAAATTAACATAAAGGAAACCATTTTCATTTGATTAATTTAAAAGACATGGATGCATGAGTACAAGTGGCATACAACATTTTAGCATGATTGGAAAGAAATAAAGAGACACAAGCATATAATTTCATTCAATCCAACTAAGTCCTAAGGACAATCATACTACATAAGATTATTTAAAATAAATTGAAGTTCTTTAATGTCATTTCATTTTCATGTTTGATTTGATTTAAGAAATGTGAAAGAGGTTTTCTAATCCTAATCCCATCCCCCATGTGGGAGTTAATTTGGTTTAATGAATATTAATTAAGTTGATTTTATGTCTTAATTAGGTTAGGGTATGAATTAAGTCAATTAATTAACCCTTACCTATATTGCCTTAAGTTAATTAACTAATTAATAATGAGCCAATATGATATGCAACCACATGAAAAGTAAATTAGTAATGCTCCTAAGAAATGAAAGGGGCCTAATGTAATTGGCTAATGATTAATAGTTAATTAGGCTTAAGGGATTTGATTATTTATTTTTATGATTTTCTTACACATGTAAGCTAACCATAATTTCATTAAATACTTTTAGACTATTAAACATCTAAAGGGCTACCCAAAATTGATTAAAGGTAATTAGATGTGAATTCAATCTTAGGTTGAGTTAATTAAGCTTATTAATCCATTTGGTTAAGCATTAGCATGTTCAATTAATGAAATAAAATTAACTTAAGAAAAGAGATCAAGAAAGTGACCTTAATCTCAATCCCATAGTCCCATATTTGATCACTTTAAGCTCTGATTTTATCTTGAAGATTAAATAATTAATTAAACAATTAATTACTTCATTAATCATTGATTAATTTGATTTCAAAAAGTAAAGAAAACTTAGGAAATGAATTAGAAAAAATTATCCCAATCATATTCCCTAAGCTCCCTTACTATTCAACAGAAGTAATTACGCTTAAATAATTAATTAAGTCATTGTTCATTCACTAATTATCACTAATTAAATTAAGAGAGTGATTAAGGCTTAATTAATTAATTTCCCTAATTAAGCAACCAATAAAATTTCAAAAAATAGGGGAGGCAGAGGTCATTTCCCTAAACATCCACAAAAAAATTGAGATTAATTGGGTGATTAATTAAGGAGTAATTAAGCTAATTAAAATTTTAATTAAACCTTAATTAATCCAAAATCACTATTCAAATTTTATTTATAATAATTTGTCTAGATTCTACTCTAAAATATCTTCAAAATGAGCCCTCATTTGTATTTTTTATTTTTCTAGGATTAGTTATGATTTTAGAAGTTTCAGGCTTAAAAATAGATTAATTATGCTTAATTAAACCCTTAATCTTGTCGGGCCACATGGTGGCTGATGCGGCATGCTGATGTGGTATGTGGTGCGATGGGATTGGCTATTTAAGTTATCACATCACCATGCTAACTCGTATGGCAGTGGTTGCACTTTCCTGGTGGACCTTCTGATCTAAGATCAGATGACCATGATTCAATCCATGGTTTAGAGGAGAAATCAGGGGCTCTAATGCGGGATTAGATCATGACCGTCCATTCTGATCATGTGGAATGGACAGTCTGTGATCTGTCCCGTTTGTGGCGGCAAAAGATGGATGTGGATTCATCTTTTCAATCTAAGCTCACCCAGCTTGTCTCAAATTCATCTCACACCTTTGGGGAAGAGAGACACACACATCTAACGTCTAAGATCGACTGAAAATGACATTCACTTTACAAAGGACCAACCTATTTTTGCTAGGGAGCTTAGTTTTGCAAAATTACCTTACCGGAGCAAATGTCTGGCAGTGGGATCGACGGAGGTAGCTTCGTCTAGTAGAGAGGAAGCCTTGTTGAGAAGATTCAAGCTTGATTTGATGTAGAGCTCACGGTCAACAAAGCCACGAATGTAGAAGCCTCAACTTCAATCGAACTCCAGTCTCCGGTGGTCAGGAAGGATCGGGGATGATTTGGTTGGCTTCGGTGAAGTATGAGGATGGTGTGGATGCAAGGAATTGAGATTTGATCAAGTGGAGGAGGAGTATTGCACAGGAAGGGAGTGTCCTATTTCGGTTGCACAAGGGAATGGGGAATTCTGATGAAGGGAGCTCGGGGAGGCTTTGGGAAGGCTCTAAGGAGTTTTGAAAATACTTAGGGAACTCACTCAATGCCAATTGTGATGTTTTTCACTCGAATTGAGGGGGTATACCCCTCAATTGCATTTGATGGATGGACGAGATTGGCTCTTTGATTTCGGCCGGTTCGCCACCGCCAGCCTACCAGAGGGGTCACCATCGGTGCCATGTGGTTCACCATGAGTGTTCGAAGCTATATCAGGCCACCCAAGGGAGGATTTAGGTAGATGCTGTGGGATTGCTCCTTCCTTGTGTCCATGGTGTTCAGC
This sequence comes from Cymbidium sinense, assembly GCA_021442155.1. Classification (NCBI taxonomy): domain Eukaryota; kingdom Viridiplantae; phylum Streptophyta; class Magnoliopsida; order Asparagales; family Orchidaceae; genus Cymbidium; species Cymbidium sinense. The sequence continues at coordinate 95,061,535 of CM038225.1, forward strand.
CATGAGAGGGATTAAGGAGGGATTACCTTTGGTCCATGGAAATTGCCAGGTGTTTAGGTTGGGCTAGGATATCTTAGCAATGCCTCATTTGGCAAGTGGAGGGTTGCTATGGGAAAGGCCAAGTGGACTTTGCCATTTATGGAAAGAATCCTATGCAAAGAGCTTTGCACATAGGTCAATTCCCTTGGATTGGGTCCTACTTAGATTTGGGTTGGCTTAAGGTCAATTTGGGTCGGGTTAGCCACCAAGGTTCCATAAGGTGGCTTTGGGTGATTTGGCTTTATATGGTCAAAATAGGCTCATTTGGGTTAGGTTAGGTTGGGTTGACCAATTATTCTAATTGTGTCAAACCAAGGCTCGAGTTAGGTTCATATGATGATTTGGGATGTTTTGGTTCAATTAGTTTTGATTAATTTGGCTTAGGTTTGAATTTGACTCATTTGGATTCAAAATGGTCAAATGGGTCAAGTTGCCCAAATTGGGTTGGGTTAGGTGCTGAGTCAAGTTCAATTGGTTGATTGAAAGTAATTGTAGGCTTTGGTTTGGTTTGATTTGGGTTTAATTTAGATTTTGGCCAATTTGACCCTTTAGGCCAATTTGGGCTAGGTTGGGTCAAGTTGGCCAATTAGTCAAATTGGGCCCAATCATGGCTTTGGTCAAGTTCAATAACTGATTTGGAATGAACTTGAGCCATTGGTTGTAATCAATTTGGATCAAATCATGATTTGACCCATTTTGGATTTTTAGGCCAATTTGGGTCAACTTAGGTCAAATGGCCAATTGGACTTGGTTTGGCTCAATTGATGTTTTGGTCATATTCAATCATTGATCATGAGTGGGTTGTCAATGGTTTCAATAAATTTGGCATATGGTGGGTTTTGGTTTGTTTAGGTCTCATTTGGGCTAAAGGTTGACTTGGTTTGACCCAATTCAAGGTAGTTAATCACCTTAGGATGATTGCTATTCATAATATGAGGTTTAGATGGGCTTAGTTCAATCCAATTTGGGTTGGATTAGAACCTGGCTCAAAAAGGTCTTTTAGGTCACTTTGGGTCAAGTGGACCTAAATGGGTCAATTAGCTTGATCATGGCTTGATTCAAGTTCAGTTTTTACTCACATATGAGCCAGGATGAAGATATAAATCCATTTGTGATTGGTTTGGAGTCAAATGAATTTTGGTTCATATGATAATTTCAAGTCAAAAAGGGCTAACATGGGCTTGACTTGGATTGACTTGAATTTCATTTGATAATTGTAATTTATGTTTATATTTGGAATAATGATTGAATCATGAAGAAATCCATGGGCTTTGAGTTGATTTGGGTATCATTTAGCCAAGTTCAAGAATTTGGCTAAAAGGCCAAAAATGGGAATTTGATTTTATTTGGGTTTAGTTTTGGCCACTTGGATTTATATTTCATTTATATTTGTGAATATAAATGAAGATATAAATGGTACTTGAGAAAATCACTTGGGTTTGGAGTGATTTGGAAGCAAATTTGACCAAATTGAGGGGTGTAAGTCAAAAGGGCTTAAGTAGGGAATTGATTTGGCTTGATTTAGTTTTGGTCATTAGAGGGTAGGCATCATTTATATTTGTAAATATAAATAAAGGAATGATTGATTTATAAAGAAATCAATTGAGTTTGGGTTGATTTGGATTGAAATTTGGTTAAGCTTATGGAGGTAGGTCCATAAGGCTTAAGAAAGGTCATGATTTGGTTTGATTTAGTTTGATTTGATTTAAATGGTTTGAACTTATATTTCATTTATGTTTATGAATATAAATGAAGGAATGATTGATTTATAAGGAAATCAACCAAATTTGATTTAGTTTGAAGGGAGTTTTGGCTAAGCATATGAAGGTGGTTCATATAGCTTGGGAAGGGATTTTAGGGTTTGAATTTAATCATGGGTTTTAATCATTTGGAGTTGGATTTAATTTAGAATTTGTGTTGGGATTTTATTTCAGAATAAAATTGATATTTGAGAAAATCAGCTGAATTGGGGTTGATTTGAATTTAGTTAAGCCTAATTCCATAAGATAAAATCAAAGGGCTTAGGAAAGGATTTGGAATTTGAATTTAATCATGGGTTTCAATCATTTGATTTTGGGATTGGATTTATGAGCTTGGATTTGAATTTGAGGTTTGGTTTGGAAAAAGGAAGCAATGATTGGGTTTAAGACTATAGGGTAGGCAAGTCTTCCTAAATCCCTAAGCCATGACCTATTCCCATGGATAATTCTTCTAAGTCTCTAGGATTAGGTTAAGTGTTCACCTAATCACTAGAAGTGTCTTAAGACTAAGGAGCTCTTAGTGTCTACAAGAGTCCTAGATCTATGTTGAGGAAGTTGAGAGCTCACTCCAAAAGTGTGTTAACAGTTACCCCAAATGAACACTTCAAAGGGTTCATTTTAAGGTTATATTATCTTAACCACTCAAAAACTACTCTAAAGTCAAAGAGATGGTCTTCCTTTTCCTTATTTTTGACCTTGAGATCATCGACATAGCATTCGATTTGGTGATGAATGAGTTCATCAAAAATCCAAGTCATGGCCCACTAGTATGTGGCACTAGAATTTTTGAGGCTGTAAGGCATGATCTTATAATAAGAAATTCCAATTGGGGTTATAAAGAAATTTTTTTTCATCTTTAGGTGCAATCTTAATTTGGTTGTTATTAGTTTAGTTAGTTTTAGTTAATTTAATTATTAGTTTATTAGCTATTTATTAGTTAGTTTTATTAAGTTTTAGTTATTAATTTTATTATTTATTAGTTATTAGTTTAGTTAATTATTTTATAGTTTATTATTTATTAGTTTTTAAGTTTAGTTTAGTTAGTTTTATTAGGTTATTTAGTTTTTAGTTTATTATTATTAGTTTTATTAATATTTCTATTAGTTAGTTACTTATTTAGTTTTAGTTATTAGTTAGTTCTATTAGTTTAGTTAGTTATTAGTTTTATTAGTTTTAGTTATTAGTTTATTAGGTTTAAGTTATTAAGTTTAGTTAGTTATTATTTAGTTATTTAGTTTATTAGTTTTAGTTTATTAGTAATTTAGGTTTTAGTTAACAAGTTATTAGTTAGTTTAATTATTAATTTAATTTTTAGTTATTACTAGTTAGTTATTTAGTTATTAGTTTTAGGTTTAGTTTTAGTTATTTATTTAGGTTTTATTAGCTATTAGTTATTAGTTAGTTTTATTAGTTATTTGTTATTAGTTTAGTTTAGTTATTATTAGTTATTAGTTTTTTACTATTAGTTAGTTATTAGTTAGTCAATATTATTTTTAATTAGTTTAGTTAGTTTTATTATTATTAGTTATTAGTTAGTTTTAGTTTAGTTTAATTAGTTTATTATTAGTTTTTATAATATTAGTTATTATTATTAGTTTAGTTATTATTTTTATTAGTTATTTATTAATTATTTTTAATTAGTTTTTATTAGTTATTATTATTAGTTAGTTATTTTTATTATAATTAGTTTATTAGTTTTATTAGGTTTAGTTATTATTTTTATTAGGTTTAGTTATTAGTTATTTATTTATTAGTTATTTTAGTTAGTTTTATTATTTAGTTTTTATTTTATTATAGTTGGTTGGTTAGTTTTATTAGTTTTTATTAGTTAGTTAGTTAGTTAGTTTTTTTTTATTATTATGTTAGTTATTAATTATTTTTAGTTATTATTAGTTGGTTAATTTTTTATTTTAGTTATTAGTTAGTTATTATTTTTTATTAGTTATTATTGGTTATTATTTGGTTTAGTTTTGGTTTTAGTGGTAGTTATTACTTTATTGTTTATTACAAGTTAAGATAACATTAGTTGTTATTAGTTAGTTGGTATTAGTTTTAGTTGTTTTATTAGTTATTATTTTAGTTTTAATTAGTTGGTTTTTATTAGTTATTAATTAAATTGTTTATTTATTTTATTAATTTAATAAGTTTTAGTTTTAGTTATTAGTTAGTTTAGTTTATTAGTTAGTTTTATTAGTTATTATTAGTTATTAGTTTTATTAGTTTAAATTTAGTTAGTTTTTAGTTAGTTTTAGTTTTAATTTTAGTTATTAGTTATTAGTTTATATTAGTTAGTTTATTAGTTAGTTAATTTTAGTTATTAGATTTTTTAGTTTTTATTAGTTTTAGTTATTAGTTTTAGTTATTAGTTATTTATTTATTAGTTTATTATTAATTATCTAGTTATAAGTTTTTAGTTTATTTAGTTATTATTAAGTTTATTAGTTATTAGTTTATTTTATTATTTGCTATTAGTTAAGGTTAGTTTACTTATTAGTTAGTTTATTAGTTTTATTAGTTATTAGATTTAGTTTTTATTAGTTATTAGTTTAATTTTTAGTTTTTTAGTTTAGTTATTAGTTTATTAGTTTATTAGTTATTAGTTAGTTATTTAGTTTTTAGTTAGTTAGTTTTTCTTAGTTATCAGTTTATTATTTATTAGTTAGTTATTATTATTATTAGTTATTTTTATTATTAGTTTATTAGCTTAGTTAGTTATTATTATTAGTTATTAGTTTATTAGTTACTTAGTTTTATTATTAGTTTAGTTTTTTAGTTTTATTTATTAGTTAGTTAGTTAGTTATTAGTTATTATTATTGTTAATCTTTTAGTTTACAAATTAGTTTTAAATATATGTTTTATCATTTTTTAATTATTGCTTATTATTATTTATGCATGCCATTTATTATTTATTAAATCAGTTTATTATATGTTTTAGTTT